>LPNX010443349.1:409929-428805 GCA_001517045.1 Pseudotsuga menziesii
CATAGCATTGATATATTATTTCTACAATGACTTGACCATATATGAATGCAACCCTCATTCCTTTTGCATCCAATGCTGATATGGAGAGAAGGTTCTTCTTGAGTCCTGGAACAAACAATACTTCTTTCATTATTAGAGACTTACCAGAGTCTAGTTTATATGAAGATTCCCCACTACCTTTTATTGGATATTGGTATTCATCTCCTAGCTTCACCTTGTGAGGTGATTCATGTTCTGATAGTCTCACAAAGGATTCCTTGAATCCAATCATATGTTTGGAAGCCCCAGTGTCTATAAGCCAATCATCACTTCCATGAGTAATGTTACCTGTGAGAGCGGAGATCAGAACATATCCATCCTCGCTTGAAGAATATTCACTTTCATATCTGGTTCTTTTCTTGGAGGGTTCATCATCATCTACAGCATGAGCATGATGTCTTCTTTTGTTCCCCTTCTTCTTATGAGAGTGACCCTTGTTCTTAGGACAGTCTTTTGCAAAGTGTCCTCTTTCATCACATGTATAACATCTCAATTTTGATAGGTCCCTTCTAATGTTATCTCTATGATGAGGATCCTTACCTTTGGAGTAATGAGATCTTCTTCTTCCTTTCTTGGAGTGAACTATGAGAGCTTGGTCTTCACTTCCCATCTTTTCTTCTTGAGCTTCTATCCATGATTATTCTTGAGAACATTCTTCCCATAGTCTACTGAATTTGACTGACTTCTTTCTGGCACATATTCCTTGGATGAAAGAATCCCATGACCTAGGAAGGCCATTCAGTGTTGTGATAACAATCTCTGCATTCTCCACTTGTTCATCTACAGCTTCTAATTGTTCCTTGATCTAAGAAAACCTTGTGAAGTAATACTGGATGGTATCTGCATTCTGAATCTTCACATTCTTCATTTGATTCCTCAAAGTCATCTTCCGGTTTATGTTCTTCCCTTCAAACAATTTGGTTAGGGAATCAAACATAGCTTTAGGTGTCTTGAGAGAGGAAACCTGAGGTATAAGGTGATCCTTGATAGAATCAGCAATGATTCTCTTTTCCATAACCATCTTCTTCTTATGTAAGGCCTTTGCCTCATCTCCCTCTAGAAATGGAACCTCCTTATGGATGTAGGAGTCTAACTCATTTCTTCCAGGACCAGGGAGATCCTATACTTCCAGTCTCGGAAGTTATCAGCTCCCTCAATATTTTCATCAAGATTGGTATGATGAGACATATTAAACTGGGAACCTCAAATGGAAATCCAAAAATTTAGATCTTACCAGGTCAAGATGTCATATTTGGATTTGGAGCTGAAATCCCACAGTACTGGAACATGAGCAAATTAGGGTTTTGCTTTTTCAGAGATCTGTCCACCCAAATGCCTTGAAATTTGTCCCTAACTTCAATTTCGGGTAGGAGATCAATCCAGGCCTAGGATCACTGAAAAATTCCTCCTCTATGAAAATCCCTAATTTCCAGCAGCAGTGTCGGGTCCAAAACTAAAAAACCTCATAATTGGATTCTGCTTCGACAGAAAGATGCACCCTAAGGAGGAGAGTTATTCCACCTTACTTTTGCTGAAAATTTGTGGAGGAAGATCCACAAACTAGGAATCCCTAGTTCCCGCAGCTGCAGAGTGTCTTCTTCTCAGGTTAGCTCTGATACCATGTTAGTTTTTCAACATTAAACTAGCATTATTAGGATCTTTAACTGAGAGAATAAAACGTATAGCAATCAAAC
This sequence comes from Pseudotsuga menziesii, assembly GCA_001517045.1. Taxonomy (NCBI): domain Eukaryota; kingdom Viridiplantae; phylum Streptophyta; class Pinopsida; order Pinales; family Pinaceae; genus Pseudotsuga; species Pseudotsuga menziesii. The sequence goes on from LPNX010443349.1 coordinate 411,663, forward strand.
ACAAGAGACAATGAACATAGTGTTTTTCCTCTAGGAAACCATAAATGGAGAAAACCCCACAACTTCCTTAGAGATAGAATCAACACCAAAATATTAAAAGCCCAAAACAATAACTGATATCCCGACAGCAGTAACCTTCTTCTTATCTAGCCTTAGTGTCTTGTCCTTCCTCAACTATGCACTACACTTGAGTGTGGATGAGTTGTGTGATAAATAGAGACTCTAGTTCTCTATTCATACTAATCCCGACATGACTAAAACCCTACCAGGGCCGACCTCTACTAGGAGAGTCTAATAACCCTATTGCCTTAGAACTGCAGGGACTTTAACCCTTAGACAATTGGAGGGTTACCCACAATGACTTAACATGACTTGTTTACATTATTGATCCTCCCGATCGGAACATCGGGGCATGGCAACATGACTCAATTACATTATAGATACATCCCAGAATAAACATCAGGTTACAATACATAAGATGCATAGATGAATACATTCCGAAGTTACAAGTACATCAACATTGATCGGGAGATTCAATAAGTAAACAAGTCATGTAAAGTCATTGAGGTTAACCCTCCATTGGAATTCAGGGAAATAGTCCCCACAATTGTGTCAAGGTTAACCCTCCTTGTTGATTGGAGGGAAAATTCCCCACAGTTGTGGGAAACTAGGGTCATTAGACTCTCCTAGAGATGTCAGCCCTAGTAAGTAATTGTTGAGTGGGTCTAACATGTTGAAGTGGACATTAAGTGAACGAAATAATATAAATAGAGAGTGAGTCTCTCTATTTATTACACACACACTCACTCACTGGGGCACATGAGTGAGAGAGAAGAAGCTCTCTCAAGTGAGAGAGAGAGAGAGAACAAGTTTTTGGAGATCATCTTTATGTTTTTGGGTTTTACTGCTGCCATTGGTGCTCATTCTATCTCTGAGGAAGTTGTGGGGTTTTCTCCTTTATGGTTTCCCCAAGGAAAATTATTTGCGTCTCTTGTCTCTTGTGTTTATTTTTGTGCATGTTATTCTCTTAGATAAGATCCTAAGATCCTATTACTCAAATGATAAAAATATAACATGATGATGAAGATTATGGTGCTCAAATTTCCAATGCATATCCTCCCATCAATTTCTCGGGCATCCCGGGTTTTCCTAACCATGAACCATATCTCTAGGATAAAGGATATTTTTAGGCTCCAATTTTTTGTGGAAATGGTGATTCAACTATCTATCACATCATATCCTTTCTTTCATTTGTGAATAAACACAACATACTTCATAGGGATAATATGATGCAAATTTTTGCTAATTATTTGGAAAAGAAGGCTTGGATTTGATTTTGTGGTCTTCCTTATAAATGCATTACCTCCTTTGAAGACTCATGTGATATGTTTTTTCAGAGGTGGCATAATGGTGAGGGAGATATGGTTATTATTGTAGAAAGGGCCCTCACCTACCCAAAGGAGCTAAAGGATCCCATGGCTTCCATTATAGATGAGAACACTTGGGATGATCCTATTGAAGAGCTTCATGAGGAACCCATGATTGAACACATTGTTGAAGACTCTCCTCATGTCACCATAACTAAAAACATTGAAGATTTGAGGTATTCTCAAGTTTGTTTCAATGCTATTTATTTTCTAGAAATCCCTCATGAGGAAACCATTACAAAGATCGACACTTATGAAGAAATTTATGATGTGTATGATGACACTCCTCTATGTTCATCACTTAGGGATGAAGTTTTGGAAAGTTTAACTTCTTGTAATATCTTTGAAACCAAATTTTTTAGGGATGATTATTATGAACAGGAGGAGGGTGGTTATATCTTAGGATGTGATACTAGCAAGGAAGACTCTCTCATATCCGACATAGATGGGATTGATGACTATTGGAATTTCATAGATAATTCAACTTGTGAAAATCTTATTGAGAATCCCATCCATGATATGTCTAGCAAGGGGAGTGTCTATTCAAAAATTTGTGGAATTCCAATCTATGATTCGTCCAGAGAGGGAAGCGTGGATACCTGGGAAAATCTTAGTATGGAAGAGGAGCATTCAAAATTTTTACATGATCATTCAGGGTCATATCATGCAGAGCCGCAAAAAGGTAACAATAATAAAAACATTGAGAAGTAGTGTTGTGAAAATTTAAATGTGATGCAATTAGTGGAATATCAGTCTTAGCCATATTCTTCACATGTAGAGGTTCCTTATGATTTGGAGCATCTTGGGGCTTATACAATGATTTATCATTCGGTAAGCCTTGATGATCAGTATGATGATGTAGTCAGTATGCCTCATCATGCCAATTGGTGTATCAGTCATATCCAGTCATAGATAGAAGCATCCTATGTGAGCACATACTAGTTTGGGAAGAATTTTGATGACATTATTCATGCCTATGATTTCCCATCCTACTCACCCATTCCGGATCATCATGCAGGTTTGCATTTTCTGAATAAACTATCCTTACTTTGGTTGGTAACCAAAGACAAGGAAAACAAAATTTATGTTAATAAAATGCTTAGGTGGTTACATTGGATTTTTTATTACACCTAACCTTTTTATATCATGCTTAGAGTAGGAAATAAGCTCCTTAAAAGAAAGCATTTACTTTCTTCATTTTCGTTTTGTACTTGGATATAATAAAAAATTTCTTTCATTAATTAGTTGCATTTATTTGGTTTAAATAAATCAACTTAATGGTTCATTTGGATTTTATATAAAGCTTGTCTTACTGAGGTTTTCTTGTCAAGTTGAGATGTTTTTACAGGGTATATAAACCAGAGATTTTGTTGTTCTCGTATCCTCTCCTTTCCCTATGACCAGATCGAGCACACATCCCATAGTTGGAGCCAGATGTTAGCACTTAATTTCTACTTGGTGGTTTTTTCATGCGAGCTTGCAAACTAGAACAAGTACACTTGTTCATGATCAGGGTTCAGAAGTCCACCAGGCTTTTTCTGCGAGTCTTTTTGAATATTTTGTAACACATGTTCATACCCCCTTGGGGAAATTGTAAAAAATGTCCTATCATTTATTTTTTTATAAAAGGCTCGGCTTCCCGGATTTAAACATCAAGCCGATTATCCCAGAGTGTTTTTCCCCTCGGTTATTATTGGTTTTTGAACAAATTACTAATAATTTCTGAGTTTTTCACTCACACCTCCAAAGTTGGGGTAGTCATCTTGGTGTTTTGGCCTTAGGAGGTTATTAGAGCCTTTGTGTCATTGTTTTCAACATGCTAGGCATTGATTTTGAGTTGTATGGACATGCGCTAGGTCCCCCTAGAGTTTCATTAGTTTCCAAGAAAAATAAGATTTTCCACAAAATTAGACCATGTTTTAATGATTTAATTAGAAAATTTAAAAATGTAATAAAAGTCAGGTACATAGAACATTTCTGACATGGAGACGCTCATTTTCTAACTTGTAGCACTCGGTAAACCCATAAACCCACTTTTCCTACATTTTGAGTGATTTTTCCATCACACACGTAAGAAAATCCAAAAAAATCAAATATTAATTAATTTAATTAAAAATTTATTAAATAATGAAGCAAATCCAAGTTCCTAAATCATTGGATTCTCTGTCGATTTGACTGAAATCAGTTTCTATCGGCCTCCATAATTTTTGTTGGGACTTTCCTTTGATCGAGGCATTAGTTTCAGTCCCTCTCAACTCCTCTATGAGTTCACTAGGTTTGGAGGGCGTCTCTCTCCCTCATGGGGTGAATTGTGTTGTGTTTTCCATTCAGGATGAGTTGGGTGAGATGATAGGTGGTATGGTGGCACCTCAGGTGAGAGGTGGCACACCCAGAATACCTGATTAACTTCATATCTCAACGAGTTCACTATAGATCATATCCCAGCTCCTCTCTCAGTTAGGATTTGTGCCCCCTTTGGGCCAGTGGGCCTATTTTTGCTATAAATTGAGGCCGACATTCCCTTCTTGAAGTCAGTTCGAGTTGAAGAGAATAGGCTTGCTATTGTAATACTGTTGTAATATTTTCACTATTGGAATAAAGAAGCTTTGGAGGCTAAATGGTGTAATGCTCTCATGTGTGTGGAATAAGAATTGTCTTGCAGCTATTGATGTTGTCGATTTTGCTCTCAATTTCTGCATCTAAACCTTGTATGGCTTGAATGATTCAGCTGAATCAATAGGAGTGTAGTTGGTCAAGTAAGATTACTTGTTTTTTCTATATCTCATAGCATATGTGTTTGAATATCTATATTATAGATGTTTAATAAGCTTATTTGCATGTAATTCTTGTCTCTTTTTTCATATATATATATCGAGATCTCATAAATTTTTGTGCAAGGTTGTGTGTTTAGCTTTCAGGTGGCAAGGATTGGATGAGATTTGGATCTAGTTTGAATCCACTATATATCCAACATTTTTGTGGAGGAATTACCCCTCTGCATTCCACTAATAAGTTTCCCTTATCTATCCAGCAACAGGACTTCCCCCTTCTCTTCCTCTATTAAGAACCTGTGTCAACCCGACTCTTTATTTTGTTGGTATATTTTGTCAGATGCATATGCTTTGTAAGTCATCCAATTAGTATGATGTATTATCCCACATTCATGAGGAGTAAGTAATAGTTGTTAAGTCGTCCAGTTAATAGGTTGCATTATCCCACATTCATGTGGAGTAATAGTTGTTTATATTAGACTTAGTATATAAGTATGTGTTGAGGCTATTGAAATCACCGAAGAGTTATTTTGTATTGAGCTTGCTCAAAGGAGGTTGCCCCCTCGAAGTGGCCCACAATCAATAAAATATCTTTTTTGCTCCAATATTTTTGCATTCTCATTGTTTATTGTAGGATGTTCTCCACATCTAGTATCAGAGCGCTTTCCTTGGCACAAGTGGAAAAAAAAATTCTTTTCAAAAAAAAAAGAGGGCAAAATTGGGTGGTGGATTTCAGCTCAAATTCTAAAACTTTCTGCATAGAATCAGAAGAAACAGGTTCCATATCTGAATTCCTTTTTCAAAAATATGCAGTTTCAAAAGAACAATCATCTCATTTGGAGTTCTAAAAGTGGAGATATCGCAGATTTAAAATCAGCAATTTTTCAGAATTTCTGTGATGACCGTGGAAATCGCAAAGAAAAAATCTTCTGACCAGGTGCCCAGATTTCTATTCTGATTTTGTGAGTAGAAACAGAGTGGTTGTTCCACTTCTGAAAATAGGCTATGATAGCTATTTTGAGTGATATAGATTGGGTTATGCTCATTTTAAAAGTTTTCATCTTAAAACCCTAACTCTAATTATGGATTTTTGAGCATTGGGTGGAATTTCTGCCACATTTTTCTGGCACTGTGATTATTGCAGTAGTTCTTCTTCTTGCAGCAGTATTTTTCATTCGGATCAGGGAATAAACCCTATCCACTTAAATGTGGGAAGTACTTGGGCATAGCCCTAAAACTCATTGTGAGGAGTACCACATGAACTCCGAAGTATCTGGCCATTGAGAGGACCTGCCAAGCGAAAAGGGCAATGACCCCCACCATATTGACTAGATTTCCATTCGTGAGGAAAACCAAAGAGCTGTCATTTTTTGCCAAGCGGTTAGCAGTTTTACCTGCGCCGTGAAGTGAGGGGCACTGCCCCAATACTCAATCCTGAGATAGCCTTGGTGGCCGAGTGACTACCTTTGAACCAATAGGAAGCCGATTATACCTTGGGTCCATCTCTATTTATAGTTGATAACATGCAAAATTTCAAAATTGTCACGGATCATTTACTCCATTTCTTGTTAATAAAACGTAGCTTTTAGAACCGCCACAGATCAGTTCTTCAGAGAAAAAAATAAAAAATTTCAGCCATATCTTCCTTGATTTAGCTCCATTTTCCTTAAAATTTCACTGTCACCCCCGTGCTACTAGTTTGTATATTCCTTCCTGGAGGCCCTTATTTCCAATTTCGCTTCCTCAAGGCCGAGATCCCACATTTGTCAATTTTTAAAGTTTCTCATAAAGTCTCTGATTCTCACCCAATTGCCTTCAAATTTTTCCATGGTGTTCATTTTCCAATTCTACTTCATTGTCCCTCTCTAAAAAAAATTCCAATTCCTTCATCCCACCTCTGAAATTCACATTTTATGCTTCTTATCCCTAAAAAAGTGTCCAAAACCCTGTAAAACCCCAATTACCCCCCCCCAAAATTTTTCCCAAATCAAAAATCTCATTTTCTAAAACCTTCTCCATTTTTGTTTCTCTACCCATCACCTCACCAAAAAAAAAAACTACTTATGGTTGTTACCCGCGCCGGAGCAAAAAAACAAATGGAAGAAGAACTTGCTACCATCAGGTCAAAACTTGAGGATATAGATAAAAAATTTCTCGGCCTCAGTCATCAACATTCACCCATGGAAAACCACCTCTAGCCTGAGTCTTCTGCAGACACTGGGTTCTCATTGTTTAGCCACTACCGCAGGCCAAAGTTGGATTTCCCATGCTTCAATGGTGATGATCCACCTGGATGGATTTATAGGGCAGAACAATATTTCAGTCTGCATAACACTTTTGATTTCAATAAAGTCCCCCTTGCATCCTTTCATTTGGAACATGAATCACTTCAATGGTTCCATTGGTACATCAAGGTTCATGCCGAGCCAAACTGGACAGATTTTTCCCAACTTCTCTTGCAGCTATTTGGTCCTAGTGCTTTTGATGAATTTACCGGAGCACTCACCAAACTTCGCCAAACTGGCACTGTGCAGGAGTATCAGATAGCATTTGAGAAACTCGCCAATCACACCGAGGGATTTCCTGATGCATTCTACCTTAGTTGTTTTATCAGTGGTCTGAAGGATGCAATACGCTCTGAGGTTAAAATGGTCTTCCCCCACACAATGATGGAAGCCCTCAGCTTGGATAAGCTAGCAGAGGACAAGATCCGGGCTGAACAATGCTCCAAATCCACTCTTGTTCCATTCAGACCTATGGTTCCTCAAAGAACCCAAAATCTTCCAGCTCCTATAACCACTCCTATCAAGCATTTGTCTGAAGTAGAGATGCAGGAATGCCGAGAAAAAGGGCTTTGTTATAATTGTGATGATAAATTCACCCGCGGACATAGATGTGTTGTGCAAAAGCTCTATCTCCTGGATGTGGATTCTCCACCTACACTTGAAATTTGTGAAGCTTCTCAGGATCCAGTAGATGCTCAGGTTGACATCTAGCAACCCCCTGTTGGCCCTCATTCTCATGACGAACACCCCAAGATATCTCTCCACGCATTAGTCAGAGTCACCGCCCCAAAAAACATGCAGGTCAAGTGTTTCTTTAAGAAGATTCCTCTTACAATACTCATTATTTTCAGTAGCACCCATAACTTCATTGACCCTCAGATTGCCAAACAAGCTGATAGTTTTGTCCATCCTTGCTCCATCTTTAGAGTCATGGTTGCCAATGGGAGCACCTTACCTTACAAAGGAAAGTGTCGCAATGTGTGTATCTCTATTAGAGATTATAGCTTGTGCTCTAACATGTTTTCCATGCCTCTAGGAGGATGTGATGTGATTTTGAGAGCTCAATAGTTACGGACACTTGGACCCATCTTATGGGATTTTGCTGAACTATGGATGCAATTTTCAGTCTATTCAGGTACACAGGGTACTCCCAAAAGACCGAACACCTTCAGCAACCGCTTCACAAAAATATATCATAGATCAACACACCGATGTTTGTCACGTGGTTAAAACCCTCGAGAGGGAAACAACCCATAGCCCCAGCCAAATAGCTACTTGGAGCAATTTATGATGCAAAAGAAAGAAAGTTACATATGAGCTTCTCATAATCGATCAACTAGCCAAGGACCCTCTATGCTCTTTAAGTAGAGATCATAGACCAATCAGGTGTTAAGCCACGGATCAATGGTAGGTATGATCTAAGAGAAGTTGAACCATCAGATCGCTCTATGTCTAGAACATATCGTGACCGTTGGATTAGAATATTTACAAATGCATACTAAAGAAACACACTTTTACCTAACGGATATATTACCTAAGAGCTTGTTTTTTCTTACAAGCCCAAGTGACAGGTCTAGATCCCAGATTGAAAACATAAGCTACAGTAGACTTTAGATCATCAAGATCACCGGCCCAATCTGAATCACTGAAACCAACCAACAAATGTTTCCCTCCTGTACTGTAATGAATCCCAAACTGAATTACACCTTGAATATATCGAAGTATTCTTTTTTCTACTTTCTAGTGACTTTCATGAGGAGTTTCCATATAACGGGAAACATGACCAATGGCAAAGGAAATGTCTGGACGGGAATGACTCAAGTATAGAAGACTACCAACAAGCTGACGATACAAGGTGGCATCTACTTCAGGGGAAGTACAAGTGGCAGAAATTTTGACTCCAGAATGGAAGGGAGAAGGGGCTGGTTTACAATCTTCCATGTGGAAGCGACAAAGAAGGTCACAAGCATACTTAGACTGGGAAAGAAATATTCCTTCTTTCATTTGAAAGACATGGAAACCAAGAAAATAATGCAAATTTCCTAAGTCTGACATTTCAAAATTTTTCTTAAGACTAGATTTCACATGGGTTATAAGTTTAGGGTCACTACCAGTAAGGATAAGATCATCAACATAAAGAACAAGTATGGTGAGATGGTTTCCTACTTTCTTGGTATAGAAATTGGGGTCAGAATGGCATCTAGAAAAACTAGTGTCAAGGATAAAGCTATCCATTTTGGCATACCAAGATCTAGGAGCTTGCTTAAGGCCATATAAGGATTTCTTAAGGAGAAAAACAAGGCTAGAGTTATTATGAACATATCTAGGAGATTGTTCCATGTAAATTTCCTCATGTAAATCACCATGTAAGAAGGCAAACTTGACATCCATTTGATGGAATTCCCAGTTATGTAAGGCTGCAAGGGAAAGAACAAGCCAGATGGAGTTCACTTTTTCTACAGGGGCAAAGGTTTCATTGTAGTCAATCCCTTCAACTTGGGAAAAACCTTTGGCAACTAACCTTTCCTTAAGTCTTTCAACACTTCCATCTGATGCATACTTAGTTCTGTAGACCCATTTACATTGGATAAGTTTTCTTCCTTTTGGAAGAGGAACGAGATCCCAAGTATTGTTCGCCATTAAGGAACGATATTCTTCATCCATAGCTGCATCCCAATATGGATTTCTTGAAGCTTCTACAAAATTTTCTAGATCATGATTCTCGAAAACTTGAGCCAAAAGAGAATAGGCTCGCTGAAACTGAGAACATGTTTGACATTGATCTCTAGGATCACCAGCAAGATCACCAGCTGCTTAACATGTTGAACGGACCCATCGAGGAAGTATTGGTGCTGGTGAAATTGGAGGAACATGAGTAGGCGGAGGTGGATTTTCATCCTCATTGTCATCATTAGAAACTAGAGTTGGAAACATGTCAAGGAAGCTGGAAGAAGAAGAAGAAGAAGGCACAATCGCCAAATCAGGCTCGCAGGCCAAAGATGGCACACCCACCAAGTTAGGCTCACAGGCCAAGAGATTTTCATAAAATTTAACATCTCTTCTAATGATTATATTATGAGAATTTGGCTGAATAAGTATATAACATTTTACATCTTTAGAATATCCAACAAATATGCACTTTTCACTTTTAGGCTGTAATGCTTTCTGTTTTTCATCTGGAATGTGAGCCCATGCTTCACAACCAAACACACGAAAGTGACTTACATCTGGTTTAATTTTACTCCATGCTTCTTCTGGGGTTATACCATTGTAAAAATTTAGTGGGTGTGTGATTAACTATGTAATTTGCACAATTTATGGCCTCAGCCCAATATTCAAGACTTAGTCCCTTAGATTGGATCATACAATTAGCCATTTATTTTAAAGTGCGGTTCTTTCGGTACCATGTTCGGGTACACAGGGTACTCCCAAAAGACCGAACACCTTCAGCAACCGCTTCACACACACCAATGTTTGTCACATGGTTAAAACTCAGGGATTATGACTATAAGAAGGATCAGGACAATCTTGCAGTGGATGCTCTTTTCCACACATTTGATGCCCATGTTTCTCTTTCAATTATTTCTATGCCTCTTCCAACTTGGTTACACTCTCTTCAGCAAGGCTATGTCAATGAATCCTCATTATCTGAAGTCATCCAACATTTGGCCAGTCACCCTTCTGTGGTATCGTATTCCTCTTGGGATGGATTTTCTCTAAGATACAAGGGTTATCTGGTGCTTTCCCAGAGTACAGACCTTAAACATGCGGTCTTTTATGAACTCCATGCTTCTCCATCGATAGCACACTCTCAGTTCATCAAAAGATATGAGTTGGGACACTGTAACTTATTTTCGAAGGGGGTGCAACACAAAATTCAACATATGGTTGCCAAATGTGTTCCTTGTTGGCACCACAAGGGTGAAACTACACTCCATCCATATATCACCTCTTCAATCGCACAAATTTTCATGGCCCAGATATTCCTTCTTCATGGAATCCCTTATTCCATTGTCTCAGACCGCAACACAACTTTCACAAGTCATTTTCACCTCCCTGACACCAAACTACATATGATTTCAGTTTATCACCCACCAATAGAGTGTCCAACTATAGTCGTCGACAAATATTGGGAAACTTATCTTCGTTGTTTCACCTCTGAAGAACAACATCAATGGGAAAAGTGGCTCCCTCTCGCTGAATGGTGGTACAATAATTCCTACCATATTTAATCTAAAATAACTCCATATGAAGTAGTTTATGGTCATGCACCTCCAATACTAGTCCCATCCACCCCCAGCAGTTCACCAGTTCAGGAAATTGACATGGTTCTTCGAAAATGACATCAGATTCCTCACCTGACAAGAGCCTGCATGAAACAATTGGCTGATCAACACCATTCTGAGCAAACTTTTCAAGTTGTTGATATGGTTTTTCTTCATCTGTAGTGTTACAAACAATCCTCCGTCAAAGAAAAAGGGCATCAAACACTCGCTCCAAAGACCTCTGGCCCATATCTAGTTCTTCAAAAGATTTGGTATGTTGATTATAAATTGGCACTTCCTCCTTCTCGCATTCAGCAAGTGATCGATGCCAACATCAGCGCACAAATTGTTTTAACAGAATGGGTTAATGAAGGATCCATCATTTCAAAGTTGGAATCCATCATCAATAAGTGCACTTGTCAGCTTCTCTCTCAGTCCATCACAAAGGTCCTCAATTCAGTGGCCCAGCATGAAACCAGAGGATGCTACATAGGAACCACTCCTTCAGATTCAGCAGTTGTTTCCACATCTAAAGCTTTGAGGACAAAGAATTTTCTAAGAGGGAGGGGATGTTAAGAACCTGTGTCAACCCCCCTCTTTATTTTGTTGGTATATTTTGTCGGATGCATATGCTTTGTAAGTCGTCCAATTAGTATGATGTATTATTCCACATTCATGGGGAGTAAGTAATAGTTGTTAAGTCGTCCAGTTAATAGGTTTCATTATCCCACATTCATGTGGAGTAAGGTTGTTTATATTAGAATTAGTATATAATTATGTGTTGAGGCTATTGAAAGCACTGAAGAGTTATTTTGTATTGAGCTTGCTCAAAGGAGGTTGGCCCCTCAAAGTGGGCCACGATCAATAAAATATCTTTTGTGCTCCAATATTTTTGCATTCTCATTGTTTATTGCAGGAGATTCTCCACATCCTCCATTTTATTAAACTCAATATTATAGTTACGTGTTCATCCTCTTATGATCATATCTACTTCTAAAAATTTCTTATACATTGTTATATCTAGTTCCTAAGAGTCTTGTTGCTTCGATCTGAAATTTCATAAAGAATATCATATTTTAAAGATAGATCTAGGTGAAGAAATTCATTTTTGCAAGTAGCTAAATCGTAGATCTAAATCTTGCTCATAGGGTAGTTTCTTCTTTTTTTCGTTCTTTAAATATTCAAATTCTGAAAGAAATTTCATATCATATTGGCCTCCCAAAAGGCAAGCCAAGATCCCAAGGAAAACTTGCTTTCCTTGGTTCCTTTTTGCAAAACCAAATTGTTCCTTTTTAACAATTTTTAACTTAGTCTTTTTTTCGGTAATTAGTGTGGTGACCCAAAACACTTTTAAAGTGTTTTGGGGCACATTTTATTTTAATATATTGCTGGATTTTATCAGATTTAACAAAAAGAGAAGGGGACTCTACCCGTTTTCCGACTCTTGGGCGAACCAGAGCTTCCAAGAGGCTTCCCCCACTACTGTGCTTCCTTATTAGGCTTGTTGTAAAATTGTTGTAAGCATTTGGATCCTAGATAACAAGGACCAAAGTGCAATTAGTTTTCTGATAATTTAACCTTTAATAATAATAAAATCACTTCGAGTAGGCTCTTTTGAGCCCACTCCGCACCCCCCTTGGGAGGATCCGCATCTGTTTCACTTTTTTGCACTTTTTCCCATTTTTTCTCTAGCTTAGTCTTGTCATGCAAGATTGTATACTTTGATAATTAATTTGTCATTATTCCATATTTTGAAATCAAAGTAATAATAATACTTACCCCATGAATCCCCGACTGAACAAGAAAGTTGAAACAGGATCGTGGTAGGATTAATTAGAAAACCTATGGTGTTTGTTTTTGCCTCTATTTTCATTGTTACTTTTCACAAGCAAACAGTAAAATTAACCCCTCCTTGATTTCCTGATTGAGGTCCACTTGTACCAAAAGAGATTCCTAGAGGGTCTTTTTTTTTTAACAAGAACATGCTCTTAAAATTTACTAAAATTTACAAGACTCCGATGTGTATGCTCTGCACTTGGCTACGGTTCGTCCAATCAATCAAGCTACATCAAAAGTAACGCGAGTGACTAGAATAATTAGGATTCAATTTCCCAATTAACCACCACAGGTGAAAATCCAACGACTTGATTAAACCATAAACAATGGCAAAATACCCAAAGGAAGTGGGCACTGCTGGACAGTGACCTCAAGGCGTCGATATATTTTACATCCTAGTGGGTGTATTATGAACATAATCTCAGAGACTCCATCCATCCCACACATTCCTTGCGGGTAGCCTTAGCGGTTGTTACTTTTGGACATACTCCGAGTACCCCCTAGGTATATCTGGAGTCCCCCCTGCCTAATTTAATTCACTCATGTTTTCACATTAATTTAAAACGTACCAAGATGCAATTACACAACATTCACTCTAGAACTTGCAAGCACTCTTAATTATTTTCGGCTCCATTTAAGGCACTGATCAATTGTTTATTTCTTTCAATCTATACGTGATTGGGTGTCGTATCATGCTTATTTATTTCTGTCTCATCATGTTATCTGTTGTTTACAATTGTTAAATCAAAACTCCTAAAAAAACTTACTCATTTAATACCATCATCATCTAAGTAACCAGCCTTAGTAACTTGTAGGGTCTACCCCCCTTGGCTCTGTTAGGAGTTTGCCTAAATGGAGGAGTCAAGAACAAGGTGACAGCCTTGACTCGAGACTTTCCCCCAAGGACACACCGAGTGGCTTTAGGATATATGCCATGTTCCTCCCTGGGTGTGTGAAAGGCGGTAACAGGTCTTAGTTTTGTTCTTGGGTTCAAGTAAAATTTCCAATATTACATATGAAAGCATATTTCAAGTTTTATTGTATTTTTATTCTTCATTATTTTTTTTAAGTATGCTTCTTTATGCTATTTTACTATACTATTTTTTTGTTTTTGGTGATTAGGTACAACAATAGCATGTTCCTTACAGAAAGGAAGAAATTGGATATCCATTGATAATGATCCACTGCAATGCATTTACATCAAGCAAAGAATTAATGGTATTCAATTTCTTATAGATGAATTGAAAGAAGTTGGTTTGAAGGAAGGAGATTTTAGTGAAACACCTGTGGCGAAGATGCGAAAAGAGCCTCAAGCCCCATTAGGAGGGATGTTTAGAAAGAAGAACTTTGGGCATCTTGCAGAATTTGAAGACACAATGGAAGAGGACATTGATGTCCCTGAAGAAATCCAAGCTCCATAAAATTCCAATTTTGATGAAGAATTTGGCTTGCATGATATTGTTGATTAGTTTCATGTCTTGAAAAAAATGTTAAATTTGCAACATTTTATTAAGATATATTAGTAATGTTTTGACTTTCGAACATTATTTTAGAAATAAAATTTCTATATATAATGTTTTTAATATGTCGTTTACAAATATATGGTATAGTAATTTATGTAAATCGTCACTTTTTGGCAAATAATATGAAATAGTATCATTTTTATACCAAAAATCTCTGAAAACACATTAAAAATGGTTTTAAATGTCTTTATTTTCTAAAAAAATTTACAATTTTGTCAATAAAAATGTCTTATTTTGTACCAAAAAAAGTCTTATTTTAAAGAAAAAAAATGCAAACTGCATATGTGTTTCTTTATAACTTGCTTCTAAATGTATGTTATTTTGTTAAATTTTTAAAAAATGCACTTGAAAATATAAATTAAAAATATTTTACGACAAAGATGATTCCAATGCCCCAAAAATTGCTTCAAAATGAAAATGTGTGATACTGGTACCAACCCTTTTTTAAACAGAGCTAAAAATAGCTACCAAAATTAAGAGAGAGAAAAATGAGAACTTTGTCGAGTTCTCGTTTCATAGTAAAAGTGGTTTCAATGGAAATGGGTCAGAATACCTAGAGAACAATGGTTCTTTTGTGAAGTTGTATGGAGTGTACGACTGGTCCATGATGATGCTATAGACATATCCCAGATGATGAAAACCTTCATGGGTCGAGTGCTCGATTAGTACATTATGTGTTTTTATTGTTCCTATGGGAAGCACTAAAAAGACGCTAACTAATATTAGAGCTAGATGAATAGATTAGTTCAAGAAACTAAAGTCTGATTCGTGGTGCATTATGGAATTTAAATAAATCAAGCAGCCACAAAATGAATTTGTTTGGGATTTTTACCATAAATTCAAGAATTTGATGTCTAGAGTGAGCTTTCAGATGTCTAATGTACAACATAAGCAGTGGTTTATAGCTACAGTATTGCCACACATATGAGTGTTATTAATACAATAGAATATTTTGTCCTAGTCTTAGGAACTAGAACTTGTTATGAAGCTTTAGGATTCACCAGTAGGAGAATATGGTGTTGGAATGCATCGTGTCTCCTCCCACCCCGAAGGAGAGAACGCGACCCAACTCTTCTACCTGAGTTACCCATCTCTGATTCTGCATTCATATGATGATTCCTAATTCTTTTTTTATTCTAGTAAGATCTACAAAAGAAATAATTTATCCTACTAACATTCTAATCCCAGACCATGTATAGCTCTTTATTTTTCCCAAGGAAAAGAGATTGAATGGTGGACAATCATCCCATAGAAAATCAATGGTGCAGAGAGCTTCACTTTCAGAATAAAAAACATATCAAAATTTCACTCTTGTACCCCGCATCCCGCATGCCGCATTCCGCATCCCACATCCCGCATGTGGAATGGCCATTGTGAAGATCAAGGTTGTGGAAATAAGGATTTACCATAGTCATTTCTGCATCCCATGAATTCCGAAAGGGAAATGCGGAAAGAAGATTTTTCCAAACAACATTTCTGCATCTCGTATCCCACAAGTTGTGGAAAGGGAATTATGGAAGGGAAAATGTGGAGTCCAAACTTCTGCAAGGTGCATTTTCGCATCCCGCATCCCTCAAGTTGAGGAAATGGAATTGTAGAAGAGAAAATATGCGGAAATTTGATCTGTTCATGAAAATTTCTAAGTATAAAACTGATTTCCAACATCCATTACATCACCAATACGATCGATATAACTTCATAACAACTTATAAAATTCATTGAAGTAATTAAACACATAGATGCATCATTCATGAAATATACATCTAAAACACAACACATTTCATTCAAGCATTCATCATTTCATATTCATTTCTAGAGAAGTATAGTTTTAGGGATTGAAACACAAGAGATACTTGTTTTTATTAGAAGCTTGTCTCACAACCAGCTATGTCGCTGCAACATTCTACCCAATGATAGTCTAGTGTGCTCATCAATCTCTCAGCAACACTGCCACCCCCAAGCTGGGCATGATTTCCCCAAGGAATAAGGAACACTAGAAGGCTTCCCCCTACCCAATGATACAATAAAACTCATCCAATCCAACACTGTTGGGTTTATCATGCTTACACAAGTAGTGATTTACACATAGCCAAAGTTTATACAAGTGACAGCCAAGGCAAAAGATGATTTTATCAGGATACCAACCAATCCAAGACATCCTTCCAGTTGGGTTTATCAGTCTTACACAGGCAGTGGTTTACACTTAGCCAAAATTCACATGAGACACAACCAAGCCAACAAATGGGTTTATCAGGCTACCAGCCAATCCATCCTTCCAGATGGGTTTATCAAGCTGCCAAGGAGGTGGAAAGACTGAGTGCTAAGCTAGTGAGCTCAATCCTAGAGCTATGGACACCTACACTGGATCTATTGTGACTTCTAAACATTTTCAAACCCAACACAAGCAAGCATCCCCTTCTCTGCTACAGAGACCCTTAGGACATTCCTTCCCTTCAAGTGTTATTCAGGGTATGCAAAGAAGAAAACCAGCCCTCCTTATTGGTCTGTGAGGTTCCTTCACACACTAGGTTTATCAAGCAAGTCTAGACTCCATTTGCATCCCCCAAATTAGTTTAGATGTCAAATGAGGATGTACACATAGCGATCTCAGTTTTGGGATTAACAAAACGTAACAAAAGCCAAGGAATACACACACCCACACAAAAATTATGAATTTCTAAGCATTTCCTGATCCAGACCGACTACTACAATTACCAAATATGAAATCGTTTGTTGGTCCCTCAATTCCAAAAACACAAATCAGATTCTGGGAATTCACAATCAAGAGAAACTAACAGACAGGAAAAAACATGAAAAAAGAAAACAATTCTCTGAATTATTCTTGTCAAAATGTTCCCAAACAGTCTCGATCATCAGGGGAAGCTGAAACGCGACTGCATGAGGGAAAGGCAAGCGCTTTTTTTTATTTTTTTGGGTGTTTTCTTTCCCAAGAAAATTTAAAAAAAAAACATTTTTCCAGAAATGGTGCTCTTCCCATTTCGAATTTCTGCCCACGCTTCCAATCCCCCCCCCCCC
>LPNX010443349.1:429083-446660 GCA_001517045.1 Pseudotsuga menziesii
ACTTATAATGTTCAACTAGCATAAAAAAAACACCATCATCCTTAATTTTAATCACCGAAACAAAAACACTAAATCGAAGGTGGGGATTTTTCCTTGAGCTCCACACCATGATTATTTACATTATATTATTTAAATGCAAATAGGGTCAAAATTGGGCTGTTACATTCCCCCCCCCTACAATAGCACTGTCCTTAGTGCTTTACAACATTCAACAAAAATGCTTTGCTGGTACTGCCCTCAGCAATTCGCAGAATTGAACAAAAATGGATGTGCCAGTCACATGGCATCCTCCAGCTCCCATGTAGCTTCTTCGGGACTATAGTGCTCCCATTGCACCTTTACCTATCTTATTTCTCGGTTCCAGAGCATTGTGACCTTCCTGGTGAGGATGTGCATAGGCTCGATTTGGAACTCTCCCTCTGGTTCCACATGCATCACATCCCAATTTATTACATGGTTAGGATCATGTACATATTTCTTAAGAAAGGAAACATGAAAGACATTATGATCCCTAGTGCTAGCAGGAAATGCAAGTCTATATGCAACTGGTCCTATTATTTCAAGCACTTCAAACGTCCCATAGTATCTAGGAGACAGCTTGGCACAACTCCCAAGCTTCAAGGAACTTTTCTTTTCCTTCACCCCGAGGTAAACATGGTCCCCAATACTGAAATATCTATTTATCCTATGCTTATATGCATAGATTTTCTATCTATCCTGGGTTTCCTTTAGATTCCGTCTGATTTTGACAACTTCGTGCTCCATCTCCTAGAGCAATTTTGGATCGATCACAACTCTGCTCACTAGGTTATCCCAAGTTACTGGTGTTTTGCACCTCCTGCCATACAAATCTTCATATGGACTCACCCACAAGAAAGCTTGTTGTCCATTTTTATAATAAAACTCTACCAGGTGTAAATATTCTTCCCACTTGGATGGTTTGTCCATTAGATACATGCGAAGCATGTCTTCTAGCACTTGGTTAACTATCTCAGTCTGAGGATGGTAGGCAATGATGAAATTCAACTTTGTTCCCAAGTCTGTAAACAATCCTTTTCAAATTTTAGAAGTGAACTTAACATGTCTGTCAAATACTATTGCCTTAGGTAATCCATGCAATTTAAAAATTTATTTCATGAAAATCTTAGCAATATCATCAATCTTATGCATGGACTTTACTGGTATAAAATGCGCTTCCTTAGTCAAATTTTCCACCACAACCATGATGGAATCATGTTGTACCCAAGTCATCGATAATCCTGTAATAAAGTCCATGGAAATCACTTCCCATTTCCATTCTAGAACTGGCAAAGGCTGCAACAAACCTGCTGGGTGTTGATTTTCAACCTTCACTTGCTGACACTTCATGCATATCGAAATATATACAAATGTCCTTTTTCATGCGTGGACAAAACTATTTCTTTCTTGCTGTAGAAATCATTTTCTGATATCCTGGGTGACCAAAATATGGAGTTTGATGGATTTCATCCATAACAACCCTCATCAAATATGCTACATTGGAAATGTAAATTTTGCTTTTATAAGTAAGAATTTCATCTTCTTCTAAATTATAACCTTCATGCTTCTTTTCACGACTCTATCACTGTAATTTATCCTTTACCTGCACATACATTTCATCTTCAGCATTACGGTTAATAATCTGTTGTCTTAAATCTAGTTGGAAAATGCTAATAGATGCCACATGCATTTCTTGTACTTTCCTGATGAGTGCATCAACTACCTTATTCTCCTTACCTTTTATGTGCTTGATTTCAAAATCAAATTCACATAAAAATTCCAACCATCTAGCTTGCCTAGAGTTCAGAGTAGGCTGATCAAACAAATATTTTAGACCACAGTGGTCTGTCCTTAACTCAAATTTTATGCTCATCAAGTAATGCCTCCATACATTAGAGGAATTTTGGGGTCTAAAATGGGCCTCCTAAGGAAAATAATAAAATAATAGTTAAAATAATAAAATAATGGTTAAAATAATAAAATAATATTAATTAATTTTGGAGGAAGAAAGAAAAAAACTACTTTTTGTGTTCGTATTTTCGACATATCTCCCTGTGTTTTTACTCAAATTTTGATCAGGAGAGCTTGTTGGATGCGGAATTTGATTCTGCATCCAACGAGTACCCACACTGCATACTTTTGACAGACCCCGCTACCCCAAAAACAAGAAATACCTGAAAAAATGTGATGATGACTCGTTGGATGCGGAATTTGATTCTGCATCCAACGAGCTCTCCCGATCGAAATTTGAGTAAAAACACAATGAGATATGTCAAAAATACGAACAAAAAAAGTAGTTTTTTTAAATGACAAATATGCCAATTCAACCATTATGGTTGACTTATTTTATTGCAATTCTGTTGGTTCTTGAATTCCAACTCACAAAAACTTATTTTGGCACGTTTTCTTATAAGGCCCATTTTAGACCCCAAATTTCCTCTAATGTCTTGAAAGCATGTACAATGGCTGCAAGTTTCAGATCATGTGTGGAATAGTTCTTTTTGTTTTCCTTTAGCTTCCTGGATTCATAACATATCACGTGGTTGTCTTGCATAAGGAATCCTCCAAGTCCTTGATTGCATGTATCCATACATACTACGAAATCTTTTTCTAGGTCTACAACTTTCAAGACCAGTGCACTTGTGAGAAGATACTTCAGCCACTGGAAACTTTCTTCACACTTCAAGGTCCATTTGAAATTTATCCCCTTCCTTCGCAAAGAAGTGATAGCATGTGTAACCTTGGAGAATCCTTCAATGAATCTCCTGTAGTATCCTAAAATCCCCATAAATGATGTTACCTCTGTCACATTCTTTGGAGTGGTCCAATTCTTGATAGCTTAAATATTGTTAGGGTCCATGAATATACCCTCTTCTGAAATAATGTGACCAAAGTACTGAATTCTATCCTTATAGAAGTTGCACTTGCTCATCCTTGCATACAACTAATGTTCTCTAATCAATTGCAATGTTAGCCTCAAATGTTCTTCATGCTCTTCTTCATTTATAGAATAAACAAGAATGTCATCAAGGAAAACAAGAATAAATTTGTCCAAATACCTACTGAAGACACTATTCATAAGGCACATAAATGTTGTTGGTGCATTTGCGAGACCAAATGGTACCATTACGAACTCATAATGTCCATACCTTGTTCTGAAGGCTGTCTTATGAATGTCTTCATCCTTGATTCTCACCTAATGGTAAGCAGACCTCAAGTCAATATTGGAAAATACCTTTGCTCCTTTCATTTGATCAAAGAGGCCATCAATTCTCAGAAAGGGATATTTGTTCTTCACCGTGACTTTTTTTTGCTTCCTGTAATCAATACACAATATGAGTGTACCATATTTCTTCTTGATGAACAGAACTGGTGATCCCCAAGGAGACAAACTCGACCTGATATACTTTTTCTCCAACAATTCTTGTAGATGCATCTTCAGCTCTAACATTTGTGGTGTACTCATTCTGTAAGGTGCTTTGGACACTAGTGCTACTCCTGGCACAAGCTCAATCGAGAAATCAATGTCTCTATTTGGAGGAATCCCTAGAATCTCATCAGGAAAAACATCTTTAAATTCTTGCAACACGTGATAGTCTTCCAACTTGAGAGTTTCATTCTTTGTTTCTTCTTCAGTATGGGTTGCATACAACTGACAACCTTTTCTACAAAAATTCTTCAATTGCATCACTGAAATCTCTCTTACATAAATTACCTTTGGTATGCCTCTTACAATTATTGAGTTCCCTTCTTCATCCATGCTTTCAAAATTCTTGTTATAACAATCAAGCATCACCATGTTAGATTCCAACCAATCCATTCCAATGAGAAAATCATAGGAACCGAGTGATAGAACATTCATATCTACGCAAGTGCTCAGTCCATTTATCACCAATGGACATTTCTCCACCACTTCATTAACTTTTCTCTTAGTTCCAATGGCTAGCTGAACTAACCATGACTTGCTATGATTTTCTTTCCTAAGAGAAAAAACCTCCACTACTCTAGGAGCAATATAAATGTGAGTAGAACTAGGGTCAATCAAAATAGAAATAGATTGCTCAACAATATTACCTGCATCTTCAACTAGCATTGACTAGTGATTGTCGTGGCGGTCTTCCAATGCTACATAAATTCTAGGTATGACCCTTGCTACTCGTCCCACTATTTCTTCCTCTTGAGTATTTTATGTTGGCCTTGCATTCCCATTCTCCAGTGGATAGTTTCGGTGTATGTGGGGTCCTCCACATTTTTCATCATTGAAGTGGTTCTCTGTTCTACTGCTGTTAACCTAAAAAATTCCTCACTAAGCTCTACATGACCTACACCACCTAAAGACATCCTTTACACTACCCTCATTTGACCCCCACACCCTTGCAAAGGCTCAAAAACATGAAAAGGGCTTGAAAATCCCTAAAAAGAGCCAAAATATCTCTCATAGGGGCTAAAACCTCCAAAAAGGGACTAAAACCCCTTAAAGGAGCTTAAAACCCCCAAAGGAGCTAAGAATTCAGAGAAAGGGGCTTAAAGCCCAAAAAAGGGGCTAAAGCCCTAACCAGGGGCTTAAAACCCTAAAATCTCAAGAAAAACTATAAATAGAGGGGTGGGGGTCACTCTCAAAACACTCCTTCTCTCCATATCATTATGATGCCTGTGTGTGTGCCTTGAGACCCTTTTCCTCTCAAGCCATTCACCCTCCCTCTCCTCCATTGATCCATAAGCCAAAGCTTCCATCCCATCGAGGGGTGCTCCCAAAGCTAGGGTATGGTGGCCCATTTCCACCCATAGAAGGTATACTTGTGTTTTATTTCATTTATATTGTAGTTGTCTAACATATTTTGCTTGCTGGTTTGTCGCTCATGTTTTTTTGCAAGTTTCCATTGATTTCTTGCAGCTATTTCATTTTTTAACAGTTTTTTGCAGGGTTTCTACAGCTTGGCCCAAATATTGTTTGCAGGTTTTTCTTCCAACTCACAGGAACCCTACCCTTCCATCCTATAAATGGAAAGTATCTGTTCCTGCTTGTAGTAAGGACGAAAGCCCTACTACAGATTTGGCGACCATACCAGGTCGATCCCACAGGATCCCTGGATTTATTTTTCAAGTTTCAGTTTTTTTTTCCCTAGTTTAATTTTCTGTCAAATCTAGTTTAGATCTATCTTTTTCTGCATTTTAGTTTACAACTGAGCCTCCTTAAGGCCAAACCGAGCCCATTCGGCCATAGTACAAGCTACTGTCGGTCTTCTCTTGCTCAGGTTAAAAAAAATTCCTCTTTTTGGGCCAAGTTGCACTTATCGACCTGAAATAGGTGACCTGGTCGCTCAGTTTCTCCTGAAAGGTGTGACTTCCCACTCAGGAGCCAGATCGCTCCTGTTTTATGTTTCTAAGCGACCCCCTTGCCTATATTTTGGAAAATTTGGTGACCCCCTCACCACATTGGCCCCAAAACAGGCAATTTGTCTCTCAGATTCGGTTGTTTAAGTTATCTAGACTATCAGTGTGGCTCAACTACCTCTGTCTAGCCATCTGTGTTTATTTCATTTCAATTTGTGTAAATCACTATTAAATTTAATTGGTTAATGGTTTAATGAATATGCTTAAGGCTTGCATAAATTTATTGTAGGTTAAATTTCAATTATTGGAAATTAACACCTTTCCTAGCCCTTCCTCCTCTACCCAGTCATCACCCTTTAGGGTATTCTCAGATAAGATAAAGGGTGAAGCTCATGTAGTAATAGGCACTTCATCTGTAATTTTTTGAGACCACTAAAAATGGGTGACTTGGAAGGCAGAGGGGGTGGAGACCGTTGGGGGTTTCATGGCATTTGCGTACTCCCTATTGACCGACCTTGCACTCGGAGAGTGACCTGAGGATCTACGGATAGGATTAGTCCCATTGTATTGAGAGCCCAACACTCTTTCCTTGTTGAAGAGAAATATAGGTGTAAGGCAGTCACCTAGTCAGGCTACCATAGTTCAAATTCAGGTATGGCATGTGTTTAAATTTATGTTCACAATTTACTACTTTCGTAAACAACTTATCCATGTTATAAGTGCTGCAATAAACCAAACCATCTCTGCAGAATATTCATAAACAATAAAAGCAGCCACAAAGTATAACAGAAATACAATGGACATGCACACAAATCATACTAAATAAAACAACCAAACTCAGTTCATGACGCTGAGCTAGCCATTAAAATTTATAATTTACACTAATGCAAACACTTGCAGTATTTGAGGACATAAGTCCCTGACTACCTTAATCGTGGGAAGTACTTTGGATTAGCATAGAAACTAATTGTAAGGAGTACCACGAGAACCCCAAAGTAGCTGGTTGCTGAGAGGAATTGCCAAGCGAAATTGGCAACGACACCCACCGATTGACTGGCACTCCCGTGAGGAAAAATACAAGCGTTGTCTCTTGGCAGTCTTTGTGGCCAAGTGACCACCTGAAATCCAATAGGAAGTCATTAAAACTGGGGTCCAAAATGTCACTACCATATTTCACCACTTGACATACCAACCAAACATAGTTGATCCCCCACACTCTTCCTCACGCCTAAGAGGCGATCCACCATAGTTCAGGTCCTTGAACCAACACCGTCGAGATAACTCTTGACAGCCCTCTGCACCATCAAAAGGCCACACAGCATCTGATTCAGACTCATAATCATATCAATATGAGCCAGATCTACATACTGCACCATCTAGCCCCATGGCTAGTGCAATCCTGGATCCATTTTTTGGCTTGGTGATTGGTAGTGGACCCACGTCCATTCCCCACACCACCACCAACACCCCTACTAGTGGCCCTAGCACTGTCATGCAAACTATCATAAGTTAGCTATTGCCACCCATACTGACCAGTCACACTATCCCACTTGGCATGCCTGGGACAGTGGCCCTTCCACCTACACTGTCCCTCCTATCATACATGGGGGTAGTGGCCCTTCCACTCAAACTGTGTCGCTTACCATACATGGGGGTGGTGGCCCATCCATAACTGTGCCACAAGTACCCCTAGTCATGTAGGTACATCATGTTCCTGCAAGCCCCACCACCATCGCTGCTCCATCACACATCAACCTTGGTTCAAACCTTCCTTTCATGGCATGCCTCAACCTGCCTAACTTGGATCGGTTAACAAATGACCCTATCTGCCATAAAACCTTTTGGAATCCCATGCCAACCAAACTCCCCTCAGACATTCTGACAAGTTTGAAGGGAAGGTAGGAGAGTGCCCCCAAAACCATATCATGACGTTTAACCTATGGTGCTCATCAAACAACATCATAGATGATTCGATCAGACTCAGACTGTTCCAACACACCCTCATAGGTGCTACAACCAAGTGGTACATTGAGTTGCCACAAGCCAAGTACCAAGACTTCAACTCCTTGGCCTTTATGTTCCTGTAATATTTCCAGCTCCCCATCAGATATGATGAATGAGTGGAAATCTTGCTATCTTGCCGCCAAAACACTACGACCCACATCATCGAACACATCCACGAGTGGAGGCGACGTCGCAGCATGTGCAAGATCAAACTTGATGACAGGATCTTCCTAGACTGGTTCTTGAAAACCTTGCTGCCACCTATAGACAAGGACATCACCTTCGAACATCTCCAAATAGAGGAAGAGGCCATCTTGAAGGCCCAACAGTTTGACCTTGTCTACACACAGTCTGGATACCTTTACACTATCATTCCAGATTCTCCCCATGTAGGCACCTCCTACTAGGATGCACTGGGGGCATCCCATGCCGCAGATGGAATCATAGGTTCTATCTCCCACCAACCACAACACCTTTCGACACCACCTGCAATACCACCACAACCAAGCAACACCCGCAGTGTTTCCTACCCAAACAAAAATCCGGACTATGCAAGAATGATGTCCCAGTCTGGAGCTACAACTTCTTATTCACAACCTGTGCCACAGCAGTAGGACCAGGCATTAGCTTGGCCAGCGTAACAATATGTGGGACAAATACCCACATTTGTGGCACCTTCACCCCCCCAAGTCTACTATGCACCACCTGTGCAAGACACTGAAGCCCCTGCCCCCACTTTGCCAACACCTTTAGGACAGGTGTTTGCACAACAAAATCGTCCCAACCAGCCAGCCCCCAATAACCAATAAGGGCAAGTCAAAAATAAATGAGCCCAGAACTAGGGCAACAATCAACCACAGGGAGGTGGTCAACAACCAAATCCTCCCAACAATGTCGGGGAAAAATGACCAGCCCAAAATCCTTAGCAACCAAATGCACCTAGACACAATGCTCTGTTGCACACAAATCAGCCAAGCAAGTGGTGTGAGGTCTACAGGAACTATGCACATGAATTCCCCTTCATGGGTCGTGCCAAGTAGGCCATTCACAATGAGGTTCAGCATGCTACCAATACGCTAGCCCCAACTCTACCCAACCCGGCACCACCAGGGCCTCCACCCATGGTCCTCCAAGACCCATTTCCAGTCCAAGGATTGGTAGCAACTGCACCCACTCCCCAACCCAATCCCAACACCCCAAGAGCACCTCCGATAGTAGAAACAGGTGTTCACCACCTGCTAGCCATGACAACTGAAGAGGTCAATTTACAGACCAGATGAAATCAGTATGGAACTAACACCAAACCTGATGACACATCAGCAGCATCCATGTCCAAAAAAACCAACACACCTCTTCATTTACACCCTTTTCCTCTGCGCCCCCCCATATGACTGGTTGCCAACAACGTCACGGCTAGAGATATTGTAAGCTACAACATTGTGGATGATTTGGCCCAAACACCTATGGCCATGTCTGCTCTTTAGGTACTTAAAACCTGCCCAACAAAATAGAAAGGCTTACTAACTGCCCTCAGTGCTGTAGACCCCTCCGACTCCAAGTTGATGACATTCAACATGGAGAATGGAGAACCATGGATGCCATCAACCATTTCCTTCCAAATCTCAGTTTACATCTGGAATTTGGTCGTGCACCGGTGTATCATGGACGAGGGGGCATCCACATGCGTTATGTCTACCTTAGTCTAGTAGAAGCTTGGATCCCCAATTTTGTAACCATCCTCTACTACTCTGCGCGCTTATGATGGTCACCCCACTAAAGCCCAAGGTATCCTCCCACACATTCCCATCACATTAGCTGAGAAAATAGTTTTGATTGACATAGAGGTTTCCAATGCTCAGTTGGACTATAACCTTCTCCTTGAAAGAAGTTATATGTACGCCATGAGATCCGTAGCATCAACTATTTTCCATCTCATGATGTTCCCTCATGAAGGGAAAATAATGACGGTTGACGAACTGACTTGTCACAATCTGCAAGGGCTAACTACACTAGCCAATGTTATCCCTATGATCAATAACATTGATCTGCAAGGGCTAACCCCACCCACCAATGTTATCCCTGTGGTCAACACCATGGTGGACAACATACCAGCCTCCCCATTGTTGAATGTGGGCCATGGGTTGTTTGCCGATACCACAATGATGGCTTCCTTCCCCTTAGTGTCACCACCACTGACACCAAATGAGACTACAGATTTGTGCATGCTCTCATCCAACACTACTGTACCCAAACATCAACTGCAACCGCAACCCCAGCCGCAACCACAACACCATCCATAGCCACAACACCATCAGTAGCCGCAACATCATCCATAGCCGCAGCATTATGCGTAGCCACAACCAAAACCCCATCACCACATACAACCATCAGGGATTTATTTGGGCTCCTCCCTAGTCCACACAACTCCCTTCCTATTCCCCCCCCCCTAGAGTCATGAGTAAGCCAGTAATGGCTACCTTAAACATGCCCAATTTCACATTGGGGATTCCTGTGTGGTACCTTGATCCACCCGCCCAACCCCCAATGCCCCAGGTAGTCTTAACCCCCATGCAACCCATTACAGTTGAATCTCATCCTCCACCTGGATAGCAAAACCCAACCACCGCACCCACACCCACACCGCCCCACCCAAAAAGGGCCAGGGGAAAAAACGTGAAAGCTACAACTGAACCTCGACAGATCCCGCCTTGCGCCATCTATGAAGAATAGGGTCATCCAACTCAAAACTTCCTTGAGATTCCCATAATTTGTGCACATTTGGATTCCATGGATACAAAAAAAAAATTCTCGTGGTTGAATTCCCAAGTGGACCAACAAATAAAAACAATCCTTTGAGGACAAACCATGCATGCTCCCTTTGCAGATTATATGGACATTACTCCCACCATTTCCAAGACTTGGCTGAGTTTCGGGTCGCCCTTAGCCAACTTTAGAAACATTCCCTTGAATCTAATGTCACTGCCATTGATGAGATCCACCCTCTGGCTTCTTCCTTGACCACCACAACCATTTACATGATCTCTATCTCCAATAGTCCATCCATCTCCTCGCCCATGGAAGATCCACCTTATCTATCCTGACACCACTGTCAAGATGATGGAGAGATCTGTAAAACCACCACCGGTTTTACCCCATTCTCTTTCAACCATGGTGTGGAATCGGTTCTTCCCATTGAAAGCCATATTTCATCACCCCGCCTTGCCAATGACCTTTTTCTTGGCAAGGGGGCACATCTCTTCGCTAACTCAAATGGTCGGCTCCACCTCAAAAGAACCCATGCATGATACCACCACCATGAGTCACTTATAGCATCTATTTTATTTTTTGTTTTGCATCATTTTTACCACGAGTCGGTGACCCCTTCTAGTCGTTCTGCTTCTAGTCATAGTGAGACAATTCTAGAACTCTGTCGCATCATTTGCACATGAGCAGGTAGATATTATCCCTGCCCCTACACCGCTAGGAGCCCACTAGACAGTGTGGTCCCCCATCTGCACATGCACATAGTATGTTGCGTATATGATATAGCTACCACCATGCTAGCATACCGTCAGGTCCCCAAACCTTCCCTAAAGGTTGAGGCCTCTTCTTATATCCCTGATTGCACAACGGTCCCAGGTCGAGAAACGAACTTTAGAATGCCTCCCTCCCTGTTGATTCCTTGGTCCATTTCCTAGAGTCATGTCAGTTTGTGTGTCACCACGTGAATCACATGTGTACGTTGAGCTAGCTCCGTACCCATAGGCCTCCATCCAGTCTAGTTTTTCCCCATGCACCATTGAACTAGGGGCAACACCATTAGCTGCTAGTCAGAGTCATTCGAAGTCTGTTGGAGACACCCCTCACACCTCCGTGTTTGGTTTTCTATCCTCTATCATTTGATGAGACCATTGTCTCATGTTTAATACTCATTTGTATGGACCTATACATGGAGGTCACCCCTATTTACGTACCTCCATGCAAGTCTTCCTCTGCATGTTTTGGCATGTTAACGCGCCATTTGTTCCATCCATACTACAGACATTGTCCCGCAAGGAGGAACCATTAGTACCCCTTGCTTAACAATTTCCTAGGGTCACTTCTCGGAAGTTACCTCGCTTTACGTGCCACTTTTCTATATAAATGTCTATGGACATGTACTTGCATCATATGCTAGTGTCCGTAATTATACTTACATCATACTCGTCCACCAGAACTTACGCAGGGCTCCGAACCATCTCCCGGAAGGAACATCAGTCTACATACATCCATTATGCACCCTCTCATTTTATTATTATGCATATAACAGTCCAATCTATCCACCCCAAGTTGGTACAGATTGATCACGCAAGACTCTCCTAACTTTTGTGCGAGAGTCTCCTCGTTTTGTGTGCCTCTATCGCACCGATTCATGTGCCTTTTCTGCGATCCATCCCACACATGTATTGGTATGTTCAAGAGCCACCTACTCCATCCATACTGCACAGATTACCTTTGGACCACTATCCATTATCTCGACATGGGGGCACCTTCAATGCCTCCTCGATTGGTTGACCATACTGGAGTTTCCATTAAGCTCTTTCCTGACTCCTAAAATAATGAAAATATTGTCGACCGTAGCTTCTTCCTTTCTCTCCCATTAATGTATAAGAAAGGGCATCTACATTGTCTCATTTATCTCCTTTTGTGGACTATGTAGACTACCATCTGAAAAGGACCACCTCGACACATTCAAGCCAAGGCCGTTCCCCTCTGCATCCTTTTATGCATCCTCGGGTTGAGAGGTCAAACTTTACGAGAAATCTCACAATGGGTTGTCGTTAATCTCTTTTCCAACCTTCTCATGAAGAAAACATTGCCGAGCGAACTTGGTTTCACTCATGCTCGTAAAAGTATCTGAATGACCGTCCAGTCAGTATAGGTTTAACCTTTTCTGACCCTATTGGACTACCAATGGTAAAGAAGTCTCCCATCCCACAAAGAATGGGAAAGCTCTCCTATGTACACTTTTAACCTTTTTCAGGAACATAATACTATCAACAAAAAAGAGAACTCATTGGAGTCTTCTTCATGCTTTTAGACTCTCTAAAATTGAAAGAACCATCAAGCATTTAATTTCTCGGGCTCGCTAAAAATCTATGATGTCATACCACAATGGCGTCTTTAGACACCACCCCATATATAACAGTTTGGCAGCATTCCCACTTTGGGTCTCCTTTGTTTAGAGTACTCTACGATGTGTCTTCCTTGGATTCCTTCAATACCAGAAGTGTCTACCTCCCCAAGTATTTCCCATATGCAGTTACATTCTCAGTGTTACAGCTATGATCCCTTTCCCATGAGTTAATTTCATTTTCTACCTAGTCCTCCCTACCATCATACTCTGAACAAAGGAAGTTTGAGTCCCCGTGATTCCCTACCCCTGTTCCATCTCCCCCGCCCCCCCATTTAGTGGGTCAGTCCTCAAATTGTCTCACATCTTTTGGTTATCTCCCTCATGCTTCTGGTCAAGGAAACACCATTACCTTGGCCAGTTGTAGGTCTCCCTCTATCGATGACAACACACATATTCCAGAGGATAGACCCAGGTCTCCCTATATCTTGGTTTCATTAAACTCATTGATGATTTCCTTGGACCACTTGAGAGGATTCCTTAGTGCCTCTCGAGATGGTTGTGTCTCACGTGCTCAACTCCAACTACATCATTGCACTGTTAAGATTTGTATAGGGTATTGGTCCGTGCAGTATTTGGTCGAAGACCCCAGTTCTCACCTGAATCTATCACTTTGGTGAGTCTATTACGGGACCCAGACAAGTTCATGTCCCTTTTGATTTCCAGGTCGCATTGGAGATAGTGTTTAGAAGCCCCATCAATGCTTCTATAAATATTCGCGATTGATGCAGCATAGTGTACCATAGAGACTCTGACTCTCTGTCAGTAAGTCCCCATAGTTATGCACCATCCCAGATTCAGTAGGCCATCAGTTATGAAGATATAACATTCCATGAGAATGTCATGGGTCCAATGTATCAGTTCTTCATATCAGTATTGTACTCAGCCTCTAATCGAGGAAACCATTATGTAACACCAGTTGTACATGATCGAATATTGTATTATAGATCTTAGATCACATTATTCTTTTGACATCGTTGTGGGCATGGGGATGTGTTAACACCCAAAAAGTGTTCACTACCTCATCTACCCCACTACATGGCTCATTTGTCCATTTTTCTACCATATTTCCCTTAAAAACCCCTTTTTTCCTCCAAAAATATCCAAAATTCCTCTAAAATAGCAAAAATCCCACTAAAAAGCCTCCAAAAGGCCATAAAACCATCAAAAAAGCCTAAAAAGGGAAGAAAAAATATAAAATAATGAGGAAAAGGAGGAAAAAACCCTATACAGCTGCCCTAAACCATATGGTTTCCAAAACCATGGGCCAACACTCCACCACTGAAAAACTATAAATAGGTGATGGAGACCGCTTATTTCACATCCACAATCATAAGCACCCTTACTCTGCCAAAGTAGCTCTTGAAACCCTAGCTCACCCTTGAGCTATTTTCACCTTGAGAGCCCCTTTTGGCCCATTTCCACCATTGGAGAAAGAGAAGGAGCAAGTTGGAGCTTGGAGCAACCCTCTTGGATCACTGCAAAGGGCTTCACCAACCTTCACATTGGAGGTAACATTAATACAAAAGCCATTCTTTACATCTTGTTTTTCTTTTTCATGCATATGTTTAGAGTAATTTATATTTCTGTTTTAGCATTTTAATTTACACTTACTGAACTGCTACTAAGGAGTCCCTTCTCCTTAGTAGGTGCTCATTCGCACAAGCTAGGGGTAAAACCCTAGCCACAGTTTTGGAGACTCCCCTAGGTTTGAATTTCTGGTTTCAGTTTAAAAAATTGTTTAGTTTTCTGCAATAATTTCCCGTTTTTCCTTTCAGCTGTCCCTTTCGGCCGCCGTAAACCGCATCTTTTCCCTCTGCAATCGCGTCCCGACCGCGTCTTTCAGGCCTTTACCTGCGACCCGACCGTGGCTCTCAGACTGTTTTCGGCGCCCTGCCTATGGATTCAAGTCTGTTACCTGCGATCCGACCGCGGCTAATCAGCCTATTTGCTGCGATCTGAATGCGCCTGTCGGCCATTTTCCCGCGTCTCGATTGCGACTTTCAGCCCCTTTGCTACGACCCGACCGCGTCTGTCTGCCCTTTTCCCGTGATTCGACTGTGCTTTTTTCCCTATTTCCTGCGGTCCAACTGCCTTTTTCAGCCAGAAAGCCGCGACCTTTCCGCGTTTGTTTCCCTCAAAACCCGCGGTCCGACCACCCGATTTCGCCACAGACCCGCGGTCTGATTTCTGCATGTTTTTTCCTGTTTTTGAACCCAGCCCCTTTGCTGCAATATTTTCTGCATCTGCACAGCCATCTGTTCCACCTATAGCCCTACTTCCCTACAACCTTTTCTGCAACATCATTTCTGTTCCCTTTTACAAAATCTGTTTAAAATTTCAGCATTTTAATTCAGAAAATTTTGCATGTTAAAGTTGTGAATTCAGTATTATTGTTAGTCAGAAATTTGCCCCCTTGTGTGGCACTTATATTTTGGGTTCATCACCTCACGAGCACACACTCTATCACATAATTCAAGTGAGCCTTAAAAAACTACTTAACTCAACCAATATTCTAACCCCGCTTGGGGAACACAAAAGAATCTTTGTAGTTAGGTAGGATCGGGGGGATAGGCTTCCAATAACACCCCCCGGATACTTACACTTGAGACATAGATGTTGTCCAATTAGGGAACCAAAATCCCCTAGTACTTTTTGGCACGGTCACAACTAGTTTACCAGAGGGCCTCTCCCTTAGGAGGGTTGAAGTCGTGAGACTGGTTCCGGAGGCCTGAGTGGAATACCGCACTCCATTTAGTAACTGAAGGGATACCTTTCATAGTTCTCGGGATATCCCTGTATAGGGGTATTGTGGTAAAAGGACCAAACGGCAGATTCACCTTTCTGGACGTGTCATGAACGGGGTATCTTAGTTGCCATTCTTCTAGGATTGACTACCTGATGTCCCTCTCGGTAGGGGGATATCTTAGCCACTTGGCTTTCCTATTCATATTGTCTGACTTGGATTTCATCACCTTACAGAGGATATGTCTAGTTGAGTCAGAATACTTTTGGTTAGGTGTTTGCATGCTCCCTTACCCCCTTTTGTTCTAGTGAGTCCACCATTTTTTATTTTTAGGAAACCTGCTACTTGTTGGTATTCTGACCATTTCTGTTGATACTCCACCTATTGTAGCACAGCTGTTACATTGGGTGTTTTGAGTTGGTTGTTGGCCTGAGTGCCCTATTTTTCGAGCTCGCCTTTTGCACACTTGGCTGCATTAGGGTTTTTGAGCTGTTTTTAACCCACCTCAACCCACAGAGATTTGACACCATCTATCACCATTGAGTCCCCGAGACATTCTCGGCGCCTCAAGGGAGAGCCCCCACAGCACAGTTCACTTGAAACCACCCGTCATCGACACAGATCATCCTCACTTGATACTACTTATCATAGATCTCCATCCTTCTCACTTGACTCCACTCGTCAGCGGCATAGGACTCCGTCACCAGATATTGACGCCCCTTATTTTACCTCCGATTCTGAGCTAGAGTCTGAGAACCCCATTTTACACTGCCCCTACTAGCCCCATGGCTGGCATGACTTCCACTCCCATCTTGGTAGGGACCATTGTTGGCACATCCACCACTACACTAGTTACCACACCTGCTTTGGGTACGCCCTCCATGGGGCCCCCATCTACCGTTCCCCTCACGGCACCTATTGCCACAGCAGGAATACCTATTCCCACTCCATCAGTGGCTCACACTACCCATGGTGGTGTAGGACCATCCCATACCACCTTAGTTCCCCCACTTGGGGGCAACCTCCCTAACACTACCCCTCCACTTGGGGGCATCGGCCCCAACTTGGTCCAACCCACTACTATGTCACATCCTTCTTCCAGTTTGCCATTCATGGCTAGCCTCAACCTGCCTGACCTAGCCAGATTGACCAACGACCCTATCCGACACGACCCTGTGTGGCCTCACATGCCCACCAAGCTCCCCTCTGACATCCCTAAGTTCGAGGGAAAGGCAGGTGAGGACCCACAAAACCACATTATGTCCTTCCATCTATGGTGTTCCTCCAACTCCATAGTGGACGACTCTATTCGCCTCCATCTCTTATAGCGCACCTTCACTAGCTCTGCAGCCAAGTGGTATATCGAGCAACCCCATGGAACCCATGCCACATTTGCTTCCCTTGCCTCAACCTTCCTACAGTTCTTCCAGTTACCTATCCGCTATGACGCGGGCGTTGAGATCCTCCTATCGTGCAGACAAAACACGGCTACCCACATCACGGACCACATTCATGAGTGGCATCGATGCCGTAGCTTATGCAAGATCAAATTAGACGACCGTATCTTCCTAGATTGGTTCCTCAAATCTTTTCTTCCTGTCATTGCTAAGGATGTGGCATCCGAAAGACCCCAGTCTGAGGAAGAGGCCATCCTTAAGGCCCAACAATTCGACCTCATTTACGCCCAGTCGGGTTATCTCTATACCATTATACCTGACGCCCCTCACGGCGATTCCTCCCAGCACGATGCACCGGGGGCATCCCACGCTGTCGACAGCATCATTGGCCATGTCTCTTCGCATCCTCAACCCCTTTCCATAGCACGTCCTACCCCTGGCCCTGACCTTTCACAGGCTACCTCACAGTCTGGAGCAACCAACTCGTATGCTCCCTATTATCTCTAGGATTTTTCACCTGTTTATTTTTAAATTTTTGATTATGCTTTGTTTTTATTGTTTTTAGTTTTTGCTTTGTTTTATATTTTATGGTTGATTGATTGCCATTAGGGTTCCTTTTATTACCTTAAATCATCAAAGTCTCTACTCATTGATTATGAACCTATGAATCTGCAAAAGAGCATGTGTTACAGGGTGAAATTCTTACCACTGGCAGCATTGGTCCAAACTGGTAGTATTTTAATGGCCATACTTCTCCACGATGTGATTGCAAGAAGCTTCCAGTGCCAATACCGAATGCATCAACGTGCCTTTCTAAGGAGATCAGTCAGGGTGCTAAATTTCAAGCATGGGAGATTAAATGAGCGTCCTGGTGCAGAGGCAAGCGTGGTCAGAGGATAATGTTT
>LPNX010443370.1:0-20762 GCA_001517045.1 Pseudotsuga menziesii
AATTTACCTCGGATTCTTTGTCGCAGTTCTCAGATGAACATTCACAGCAGTGTATAGAAAATTCAGAGTGTGAGGAAATGGATTCTAGATGTGTAGATGGCTTAAAGTACCCAGGTTTGTGTATGAGCCCTTTTTATGTCCTTTTTTGACAGTCAAATGAGGCTGTTTGGGCTTAGATTTGACAAAAATGTGCCCAGAACTGCTTAGATACTTCAGAGCATCATCAAATTGGCATCAAAATGGTGTCACCCCCTCTTCAAGA
This sequence comes from Pseudotsuga menziesii, assembly GCA_001517045.1. Classification (NCBI taxonomy): domain Eukaryota; kingdom Viridiplantae; phylum Streptophyta; class Pinopsida; order Pinales; family Pinaceae; genus Pseudotsuga; species Pseudotsuga menziesii. The sequence goes on from LPNX010443370.1 coordinate 263, forward strand.
GTGATTAAAATCACACGTGGGCACCCATACAAAATAGGGGGTAACGCAGGGTGGTTTGCTTGTGCTCCTATTTCTGTGAATAGGTTCGAATATGAATGATCTGTCGAATGGTCCATGTGTCAAGTTTTACAGGTAAGGCTTTAAAGTAAATACTTGGCTTCTTATCTATGAGGCATTGATTTTTCTGTTAAGGTCTTTTACAGTGCTTAGGTTGTTGTGGAAAAAATCATGTTTTGTTATCCATGTTGATGGTAATCTAGATGATATTTGTTAATCTGTGATGCAGATAAAATGGATACAGCAAAATGCAGGCAATGTTTTGATATCTAAGGGGTTGATCCAAATGTTTGGTTCTTTGTATGCTTGGATAATTGAAGAATACTTTGATGAAAATAAATATGTGGGGTTTACTTTGTGACAGTTGTTTGTAGGACTGAGGAGGTCAAACATAGCTTAAGCATCTTATTGAAGAAAAAATAAGTGATATGGCAGACCAAGAAGCCAAGGGATATGAGTTCGAGAAAAAGGCTGACAAGAAGATGCAAGGATGGTCAATTTTTGGTTCTAAATATGATGATGCTACAGAGTTATATGAGAAGGCTGGAAATTCCTACAAGCTTGCAAAATCTTGTAAGTTGCACTTTCGTTTGAGGTTTGCTGAAGAAATTACATGATATCAAGTAAGCGTCAAGAACGACTTTTTATTCTGACTATGTCTGTTACATAGTAACATGGAATGATGAAGTTCTATTGCTAGTTCTGTATCCTAGTCAGGAAAAATAATCAGAAGCAGAAATGGATGACTGTTTAAAGTCATTGATGCGGTGTTGGTATAATTTTAAAATTAGTTGAAGGTCATTATTTCAAGATCCGGATGGGCTGCGATCACAACTCAAACACAAGAACATAGTTAATAACTTTTATGGACTTTCTCATATTTTTCTCATAACAAGCAAATACGGGAGCACTTAGGAAACACCCACACAATTTCGAGATATTTTTTTTTTTTAAAATATTACCTTCCGTCGCTTAAGCGACACCTATAACTGTCGCTTATTCGACACTTTTTTCCTTTTACCGTCGCATCTCCGACGCCTTTAGTTGATAGATGTCGCTTATCCGACGGTTGTTGGTGTCGCATTTCCCACGCCTTTAGTTGATAGCTGTCGCTTATCCGACGCTTGTAGGTGTCGCATTTTCGACGCCTGTGGGTCTAAAAGTTTTAAAAAAATTCTGTCATTGTCACTTAATAAGTGTCGGATAACCGACGATTTAAATTCAAGCGACGGTTAACGAAGTGTCGCTTAAGCGACGGTTGCTTAAGTGTCGCTTAACCGATGACAAGTTTTCGACGCTTCAAAAAAAACCAAAGTGTCGTACATGCGACGGGGAAGTGTCGAAAATCCGACATGACGGCCGTCGGATTTTTGGTCAAAATGTAGTAGTGTGAGCAATGTAAATAGTTTTTGATGTTTAGCTTACGCTTTGTTTAAATCAATATTTCTCTTGTAAATACAATTCTGTCTTCTAGCTTGTCTCGGTTTATCGAATGCTTAACATTATGCTCTGTATAATCAGGGTTTTTACCCTTCTCAACTGTAGATGAAGTTTTGTACTCCGTTTAAAGTTCATTATTAACGTTTTTACAACTGATACATACAGTCATAGTTTAGTTGTAATTCTTGCTCGTTTTTTTGTTCAGAGTTATGAACTAGGGTTTATCCTATGGAAACCCTATTTTAAAATAAATTATTCTACTTAATTTTTAACAAATTTTAATACTTATTTAGTTGATTGTTAACTAGTATTACAAAGTATTGTGGAATTTCTAGTTTATAATAAATACCAATGTCTTTTTGTTTGTCCTTAAAGGACTGCAAACAATTTATAATAACCTAGTTATCTAATGATTACATAATCCAAATAATTTGGTTTATGAATTTGATGTATTGACATTTGTAATTGTAATATATATAAGTGTTTTAACCCCATCTTTCACTTTTACCGATACACCCTATTTAAAAAAAATAAAAAGGAACAGTTTCTTTTATAAGTATACATTTTGTATATGTTGTTCATTATTGTATTTCATTTCTGTGTAATGAATTTAATTGGTTATTTTAATAGTTAAAAAGAACTAATCTTATGGTTTATCCTAGGTTACTAATGTATATAAAGAATACTGGTAGATTTCTGCTCAGAAATATGAGCTAGGGTTTTTACCCTATTTTACTTTTATAATAATGATTTCTATACTGTTATTTTGTTAATTTCGATTACTGTCAAAAGATTTCTTCAATTTGTTTAAATAATTATTAATTTATAAACTATACTGTTTATGTTAATATTATTATCTGCGAATTTACTATATTTTATTCAGTACGTATTTGCACATATAATTTATTAATAAAGACTGAGAACAGTCTATAATAGTTAGTTTATTCAATAGGATTATTTTTGTAAGCTTGATAAAAAGAAAAATGAGGATTTTCAAACCTGTCATTACTCCTTTACATATAATTTGTCTGTAAGAGTTTAATAACAGTTCCTTGTTAATAATTCTTTAAGCATAGGTTACTAATGTATTTTAGTTATTTTAATTCTAAGGAAAAGAATACTGTGAGAGTTATTAAGTTCTTTATTAATATATTCCTTATCTTGAATTAGTTTGTCTTTAGAATTTAATTAAGTTACCAATCCTTACTTAGGGTTCCAATAGTTGCAGGTTAAATTAACTGTTAATATTAAGAAACGATATAAACTAACAAAACCATATTTAAACACTTACTTAACATAAACTATGACATTTCTATTTCTTCTATTTTAGGTTAGATGTATAGTTTGTAAAAGAAAGTACTGTGTAAAAGAATAACTTACATATTTCAACACACTACTATTAGTAAAATAATATGACCCTGTTCTTTTCCTAGCATTCTTAATACACAGTCTGGTTTTAACAATCACGTAACTAAACAAATTAATATTCTTTCTGGAAGTAACTATCTACTGAAAGAAAAGATTCCAACACTCTGAAAACATAAGTAACTCTATTCATTTCGGATTCTATCATATCTTCATCTATTTTAAACACACTACATGTGCTAGAGTACGGTCTATTTTATTCCAAACGGGGAAAAACACAGGTAGGATTATCTTCATCAATTACAGATTCAATAATAAAATATCGAAAGGGTTACTAGATCTATCAGTTCACTACAAAACATGTAATCAATCATCAATCATTCATTCTCAGATATAAACTTTAACACAGCAAATAAAAGACTGTAGAACCTGTTTTTAAATCTGGATGACAACAGCGTTGGGAGGCCGTTCCTCCCTACCAACTCCTGGAAAGTTCTCAAATAGTGACTTCTCATGACCCCCGAGCCTGTTCCTAGTCTCCTTGGTTGAGAACTGCTGGAGCAAGCAACAAAATACTAGTCCAATGACTCAGTACTAACTCTGCACTCAGCAGCAAGATCTTTCAGCTGAAAAGATGTACTAGATCACTTCTTGCAATTTACCCCTCAAACACCTTCCACAAATTCCCTTCCCAATCAAATCCTTTAAAGTACATTCACCTGAATGATTCTCCTTGGAATGAGCAGCCTCATCTCTCTTCAATGGGCTTTTTTATTAAGATTTCCTAGGTCATTTTGGGTTAGTTGTCATTAATTGAGCCACCTGCTCTGATCCCACTTTCTTGGGGGATCATGACCCCAAATGTAGGGAGTTTTCCACCTACAACATTGGAAGTGTTTGAGGATGTTTCCACTTATCTATTTGCTCTCCACCTAGTCTCCTCCACCAACTTGACTAGTAACAATCTTTTTAACAGCTCTCCCAAGCTATTGTCTCCACTTTTATTTAATTAAAAAAAAAATATTCAGAATTAGATTCAATATCCTTGACTCTGCTGAGTCATCATTTACAACTTAGCATTAAATTTAGCATAATGTCTTGGAATAAAATCAAAATAAGATAATATTATTTTGCAAAAGTTTATTTGCTCGAAAATTGCCTCGAAATTGGCGTTTTCCTCCTTTGTTTGAGATATGATCTTAATGGAAGATTGGAATATATATACCATGTGTTGATTTTTGTAGCATGCTCTGCAAGTGTTCCTTCCATGGATGATCATATCTGTTCCATGATCCTACAGTCGAAAATACCAAGTTTTGATTGCTAGAAATTGGGATTTTCTGCTTGGAAACTAGAATGAATTGATAATTTATTTGCATATCTGAGTATTTGATGTTGTATGGATGTATGTCACTCTGCAAGCGTGCCCTCCATGGTTGTTCATATTTTTGGTCACTCTATATACCTATTAATTTCTTAACAAGCAGAGTGTTCAATATTTAATTGTCAACCCATGAAAGTTTGTTTATTTCAAAGGAAATTAGCAAAGTATATGCATAAACATTTTAAGTAGTTGATAAGTAAAATGAAAATCACTCAATTCTAATCACTGCTTAGCCAACTCAACTTCCTATGAGAAATCAAAGTAAGATTATCCATCTAGAAATTGAAAAGAAATTTTTATTTCCTATCGTACCAATATTAAGGTTTATGATCTAAAGATAAATCCACCTAGAAATACTTTTGCAGAAAATGGAAGTCTAAATTACTAAATCAGAAGGATCCTTAATCATTAATCATGTAGCAAATTCATCAAATCAAATGACCTGTCTAATCAGGAAAACACTAGAAATATAAATAACACACAACACAGGAGCTGAGCAAGTCTGTAACATCTACTAACACACTTCTGCATAAAGGAAAAGATTAACTACACAGTCGACTGTCACACCACACCACCTACAACAAGCCAAAGGAAAACTGGATAATGCAATTGCTGAATTAATGCAATTGAAGCTAATGATATACATGTATCAAACTGGAATTCCACACTAGATAGAAATAAAATAAACCAAAACATCTAAACTACCAGCAGCTCTGTTAGAAGGCGGGCCCTGGCCTTCAAACAAATATTTTGTCGAAATCTCACAAAGTCTACAACAAATAAATGCTGAGAATTGACACTCTATTAATTTAATTAAGGTTTGGTTACAATCACAGCCACTCTGCTATATCTGTTAAAATTTGTGAACCCCTCGCTCTCCCTACCTTCATGAACTTGTACAAGAGTGAAGCTGCTCAGTTACATAAATTTTGGGCAGCCATGAACATCTTCGATCTTCAGGCTTGCCGAATTAAATCATGACAGTTTCAGCCATCAATTATTTGCACGAGATAATCTGAGGAATAAAGGGACTTTACTTCAAGTTGTTTCACGAACTGACATACTTAGTTGAATACGAAAGATTCTCGGGGAGTTTCGGTTGCATGCGTGAAGGAGCCTCCAAGATTCCTTCGCCATTAATGTTTATCGAATCGTTGCATAGGTAGCTGACACCAAGCAAAATTAACTCTGGAGTATGATAATTTGTTATAGATGATCCACCTGGTAATTATGAACCCTTCTTTTAAATCACGAACAGATCAGCACAACGAAAGGTAAAATCCATGATTGTAAGTAAAACCAAGCATAAAATGAAATAATTAAATATTATTTATACCTGATATATTCATGCTTGTTTGTATGGAAAACATAAGGATTCAACTGTAAAATAGGGACAAGAATAGGGAGAAAGGATGAAACAGAGTAGGGTAAAAAGGGGTAAATTCAGGGCCCAACATCTCCCCTGGCTATCTGATTGCATGTCCTCATACAACAATTTGAATTAGTACAAGTCTGAATCAAGCTCGAGACTCCTCCTATGAAAAATTTTGAGGTTAAATGAAGATTCTGGTACCTCCCCTGGTTGCAAAAATCCATTACTCATGATCAAAGCACCCCAACAGTCTCTTTCAACTTTCTTTGTCATCCTGTAGGTGTCCTTATAGTTTATGTATAGCCACCAAATAAGAGGAAATATAAAATTCAAACCCAGCCATCTTGGTCCACAAGACTCCATACATTTGACATAGCCAAGCACTCTAGACAAGGCATATTTTAAATTAAAAAAAATGGGTCCTTTTCCCTTAGGGCTATAGGGTAAAATTCCCATCCCTGACTACTTCCTTGCAGAGCAATGTCCTACTGCTGAGATATCACATCAACACAAGTGGAGATGATATTCTATTGAAATACAGCCAAATGTTTGACTTTCTCTGGAGACAAAAGGTATTTCTTGTGCCTAGCATTCAGAAGGACAGGGGCTCTAGGTTCTCCATGAATCCATAGAGTGGAGTTGCCCCCATTTCTCTGAATGGTTTGTGAGGCACTTAACCAACACACATGATTGGTGACAAAAGAGGTAAATGATCTTAAATGAATATCCTCAATATAGGGAATTAGATTATCTTGAGTATTCATTAGTCATGCCCTATCATGCATATATAACTCACATAACAAATTATGCTTAGAAAATTCACTATGGGTGAAAGTTTCCAAGAATTGAGAAGGTGTTACAACCTAACAAGGTCGTCCTTCTTTTAAAGCCTTAATCTTGAACAGAGACATTTGTTCAAATAGGAATACAGGATAGGATGGGGAGCAGGCTCTGCAGCTCAATAATTCATGAGTTAAAGTGAGCATTAGTTCTTTGTCTTTATCCATAGGCCCATATTTATTTAACTCTTTTAATTTCTCCTACATCTTTTCCCATTGAATTTTCTGAAAGAAGATATCCTTGGCCCATTGTTCTCTTAATTCTTGAATGATATTTTTGTGCTTAGTAAGGGAAATGATTCCTTCATCAAATTGGCTTGCATGATGCTTCCATTTACTTACCTCAATATTTAAAAATGATACCTCTTTTGTCAATTCTTGATTATTCTTGTCTGTGGATGGCTCCTGAAGTTTTTCAACCTCCACCTGTGTTGATGCTTCTTGTGTTTGAACATCTAAAATATGGGTTGTTGTTTCCTCAACCTCAGTCTAAACTGCAACTTCTTGAGTTTCAATAGTTTCAAACTCAGTCTCAACTACTACTTCCTGTGTTTTAGTAGTTCCAATCTCAATATGAACTGATACCTCTTGAGTTTCAGCAGTTTCAGTTTTTTAATGTTGTTTCAACAAATTCTTTCAGAACCACTATTTCTTGTGTAACAACATATGATTCCTTCAACTCTATCTTAGTAGCTTTGATAACCAACTTAAAAGACACCGGTTCTTGTGTAGCAGTTTCATGTTCTATCTCCATATCTTTAGGATGCTAGATGATCTCAGTATCACTCGACTGTTGCTCCCAATCTGAAAGTGGATTGATGTCCTGGGAACTACTCTCAGAGGGGAGCCATTCAATCATTTCTGAATATTGAGGATGCAATGACTCATTTACATGTAATTATTGTTCAAGAATCTCATCCACCTTCAACCCTGTTTCTTCTGTTGGTTCCTTATTCGGTGTCTCATTTCTTTCTTGGCCTGAATGTTCCAATATCCAGGCTGCTATCTCCATTTTATCAACCTTATATCCTGCCAATTTAAATAAAACCCCACATTCAGGACATAACAACTCTTCTTTTTCCTGGATGGAAAGTGGATTTTCAAACTGACTAGTAGATTCTGCCAAGGTGTCTAGGCCTCGTGTTTCTTGATCTTTGCTTACCTCCTTCCACCTTTCTAGTTCTTCCCTAAGTTATTACTCATCTTCCTTCAACATTTCATTTTTATACTACAAAAATTCTAAATGGAGCTACACAGTTTCTTGGGTAATAGTGGCCTCCGTAGGTAAATTTCCCACTGGTTCTTGTGTTTCAATGGGTACCCTAGGTTTTAAAATGGGAATTTTGATCCTCGCCCTTTATGCTGCCTAAGAAGCCTTAGTTCTTCTTCTTCTTGATGATTATCTCTGTGTTCCAGCAGGTTCTTGTGTAACAGTGGCATCCATTGGTAAATTTCCCACTGGTTCTTGTGTTTCAGTGGGTAAAGTGGGAATTTTAGTGCTCGCCACTTCTAATGTCTAGGAAGCCCTAGTTCTTCTTCTCCTAGATGATTCTCCCCATGTTTCAGCAGGTTCTTGTGTTACAGTGGCTTCCATCCTTAAATTTCCCACTAGTTTTTTTGTTTCAGTGGGTAAAATGAGAATTTCAATGCTTACCACTTTTGTTGTCCAGGAAGCCCTAGTTCTTCTTCTCTTGGATGATTCTCCTCTGATACTTGATCTTTTCCTCTTTCTCTATGGTATGAGAAAGGTAGAGACTTCTCCAGTTTCTGTTAAAGGTTCCTCCTCCTCAATTATAGTTCCTCTTATCTCTGAGGAAGTTTCAATATCAATAACCTAAGGTCTTATTTCCCCAGTTTCTACAACTTCACCTTCTTCTCCTGCCGCATTCACAGCTCTAGCTTTCGTTGTTGCTGCTTCTGCAGTTGTTCCCCCTTCTATTTCTCATGTTGCTTCTCCCTTAGTTGCTAATGGCATAGATTATTTTATTGCTCCAACCATTTCCTCCACATAATTCTCTACTACTGCAGCTCCCCCTGAATTTTCCTCTTGCTCATCTTCACCTTCTTCCAACTCTTCATTCCTCCCCCCATCTGAATATGAGGAGCTCTGTTCGACCTCTCTATTGTTAGGATTATTAATCCTCCCTTGTCCAAATTTGGTCATATGTCTAAATCGGGAGTCATGTCTAAATCGGGAGTCCATCCAGTCTATTTATAGTCACTAGCACCATTGGGTAAACTTGACCTTATTGGGGCACATGTTTCAGTTACTAAAGTATGGCAAACACTAATTGAGGCTCACTGCCACTTATTGCACTTGATTGCATAAGTTTAGGAGCCTCCTAGATCAATCCCTACAATTTAGGAAGCCACTGGGAGTGCCGAAACCAACCAAGGTCAGTTCACTTCAGTTAATGACTAGTCAAGCTAAGTTAGGAGTCAGTTACTTTCAGTTCAAGTCCTCCACATTCAGTTAGCGCTAGGTTTACTTGACTGCACACATGTGGGGCACAGTTCTCACCTACCACAGTCAGTTAACCATTGGTCAACACTAAATGTAACACTTGACTTGTGTTTTAGAGCTCCGATGAACTCCGGTTATGGTTTAGACAAGGATAGTTAACTACTGGGTCCTTCGATAGTGATTTAGACCAGTCTTGGTTACCTACAGTCAAGTAGAGTCTAATCAATTCGAACTTCCTCATGTGGATTTGAATTTCTTGTGGCTATTAAAGCCATTTTACTTCATTGTAATTATCATCTGAATTACTTTTTTTATTAATGAAAGCATTCACAGCTGCAAGCCTTTTGCACTGTTTCATTCTTCAATTGCTGAGTAAATTGTGAGATCTTCTTTGTGAGTTGTGTATTTGTCTGTAGATCTATATGCTCAAATTTACATGGTATCAGAGCCTCGACAGACAAGGCACTTCTCCTCCTCGGATCTCCTACAGGATCATTTTTTTGTTTTGCAGGTACAACTTCGAAATGAATTCATCAGTTCCTCTTCTCACCCGATCCTCAGACTATTTTGAATGGAAGGTGAATATGATTATATGTCTGAGAAGAAAAAAACTCTTTTTGGTGTCTGATGGATATGGTAGACATTCTTTTGAGAGTGAAAATGACTAGCTAAATGCAAAGGATGTAGCTTTTGAAATAATCAAACTGGCTCTTTCTCCTAGCATGCGCTACCTCATTAGATCTATTAAAGATCCACAGGAACTATGGACAAGATTGGATAGAACCTTTGGAAGCACATGGAGCACATCCAGCACCATAATCATCCTTGATTCAAAAGTCTCGGCCTCCACTTTCTCTGATAAAGTTGTTCAAGATGAAGATGAAGCAGAAGCTTCTACACAGTCAATTCGAATTGAAGACAGTCTCCATGCAGTGACTCCTTCTCCTGATGCTCCGGAAGTTCATGAGATATCTGATATCTCATCTTCTCATATTGCTGAAACAGAAGAAGACATTCGAATCTCTGATATTGAAGAAAAATTCTGCTGCACTTCCATGCAAACATTCACTGGTGATTTTCCTTTAAATTCTGTGCAAAATTTACCAGTAATTGCTTCTGAAAGTGAAGAGAAATTTGATTTTTCTTCCTCTAATGTTGCTGTTGGTGTGAAAATATGTAAAAAATTGTATATTTTGGAAGAAATATCAGATTATAAGAGTGACACATTCGCTCCCCATTATCTATATTATGCACCAAAATTCAGAATTTTGAAGAAGAAGAAAGCTGTGCATCCATCGTCTCGGTTAACCATTTATTTGAATCTTATATTAACCTTATTGGATCTGATATGATATTATTTATATCTGATCTGATATTGCTTGGTTTAATATATCAAATTCATAATCTTTCAGTACCGCTTGTAGCTGTTCTCATCAACGGTGTGAAGAAACAAGTACCCCAAGTCTCCTACAAAACTGCTGCTGGGGATTTGATTCCATTTTACAGTTTTGGATCTGTTTTGAACCTATTTAGATCTGATTTACTTTCTGATCTGATATTATTTGGTTCATATTTTAAAATCCAAAAGCATTCAGTCATGCTTGTAGCTGCTCTCACCAGTTCCGGTGGGAAAAATCAAGTACCGCACTTTCTCTTCAAAACTACTGATGGGGATTTGGTGTTAGTTTCCTCATATGAGGTTGCTGATATTTTATTATGTGATTCATTATCTATTTCAGAAGCTATATCAGACTATAAAGATCAATAATTCACTCTCAACAGTCCCAGTGCTTCTCTACCATTGATCACATGCTCATCTCCTCACAAAACTAGTAAAGAGGAAGATTTTCTGCATCCGCCTGGACACCTGCTCCTAACACTTGGGGCTGTTCTTACCACTCATGGTTTGTTGTTCATGGATGCAACACATCAGTTTCTTGAGTGTTCTTCACATTCTCTGAATTCTCAAGAACCTTTCCTCACTTTTCAGTTGACTTCAGTTGCTCTACATGGGTCCAGTCTTCATCCGACAACTGTCTATATTTCTGATTTAGTTGAGCATATCATTCTTCTTCCAAAGAGGAAGATTCCTCCAAACATAATTACGGATAGGTTCACATGCTAGGACCCAGGATACCCATGCACAGAAGAACTAGATTGATCCTGATTCTACCTGCTTAATTAGAAGGGGGGTTTTTTTCCCATGTGGTTTTTCCCCTGCACCTTGTTTTCGAGCAGTTACCTTACTTTACTTGATGTAATGGGTGACCTATGGTATTAGTTACCAGGGCCCACAGTTTTTCCAAGTTAGCATTCAGGGGGGGTGTTAGGATTATTAATCCTCCCTTGTCCAAATTTGGTCATATGTCTAAATCAGGAGTCATGTCTAAATCGGGAGTCCATCCAGTCTATTTATAGTCATTAGCACCATTGGGTAAACTTGACCTAATTGGGGCACATGTTTCAGTTACTAAAGTGTGGGGAACACTAATTGAGGCTCACTGCCACTTATTGCACTTGATTGCATAAGTTTAGGAGCCTCCTAGATCAATCCCTACAATTTAGGAAGCCACCTGGAGTGCCGAAACCAACCAAGGTTAGTTCACTTCAGTTAATGACTAGTCAAGCTAAGTTAGGAGTCTGTTACTTTCAGTTCAAGTCCTCCACATTCATTTAGCACTAGTTTTACTTGACTGCACACATATGGGGCGCATTTGTCACCTACCATAGTCAGTTAACCATTGGTCAACACTAAATGTAACACTTGAGTTGTGTTTTAGAGCTCCGATGAACTCCGGTTATGGTTTAGACAAGGACAGTTAACTACTGGGTCCTACGATAGTGATTTAGACAAGTCTTGGTTACCTACAGTCAAGTAGAGTCTAATCAATTCGAACTTCCTCATGTGGATTCGAATTGCTTATGGCTATTAAAGCCATTTTACTTCATTGTAATTATCATCTGAATTACTTTTTTGATTAATGAAAGCATTCACAGCTGCAAGCCTTTTGCACTGTTTCATTCTTCAATTGCTGAGTAAATTGTGATATCTTCTTTGTGAGTTGTGTATTTGCCTGCAGATCTATATGCTCAAATTTACATCTATCCCCAATGTGTGCTACTGCAGGTTCCTGGTGCACCCCAGCTCCAACAAACTGTTCCCATGTTAAGTTATTTTGTGCCAAATATCTTTGCACCAATAATTTAATCAACCCATGGTTTGTGATAGAAGAGAGTGGGTGTCTGGAGTTCCTAATATAATGTGCCATGTTTTGCAGAGTATGTGAAAGATAAAATGACATATTTATAAGCCTTCCATGGCGTAAGTGAGACAATAAGAGAAAAATGTAAATGTAAATAACCCTATATCTACCTTCACGTGTAATGTACCTTTTTAAGAAGATAGCGACCTGGGCCCAGGGTCTTGGAAATGTCTCCAGTGCCACTCCTCTATCCCTTTGTTGCACTTTCTCCCATGCTACTAGAAATTATTTGACTGCTGTCAAATTGTGCCTCTTCCGAAAGAACCAGTGATTCCCAATCCGGGGCAGTCCTATGACTTATTCTACAACCCATTCTTATGCATCTATCCTCAACCCTCCAATCTATGAGTATTCTCCAGTCAAGTTCATAGAAAACTAGAGTGTTGTTTCCTCATGGAAATGATTCAATCTTTGGAAATAACTAATCCATCTAGATTCACGGAAAATGGCAAAGACATCTTTGTTTACATACAGAGCATCTAGATTGCTAGGTTCATACCTGACTGGAGGACCCATAGTGTGTTTCCTTAACTAGTTGTGATAGGTGAGTCTAGTATCTGATAGAATCAGTCTTTCGAGATGCAACAATTGAACACAATAACCAGATAGGAAAGGTTCATATGGGTGTTTTGAATTTTTGGCGAAATTATAAATAGGATGTCTTACGGATTATCAGAGATAGAACGACGGTTGTTTGGAAGTGCAAGAGAATGATTTCAAAAAGAAAATTAACTAATTATGGAGGACTGTCAAGGATAGAAAAGGTATAATCATTACTACTATAACATTTCACACTTGATTATACTTGCAATCAGAATTCATACCTGATCATCGTCACCTGAGTTGTCAATTCCCCAGTATGATTAAACTTTCGATGCCAAATAATCACGAGGGATATACGCGCAATTCAAAATAAATTTGTCGTCAACCTTTAATCACGCAGAGCACATTCGTATCAGCATTGATTTCTTGAACGTGTGGAGGGAGTGTAAAATATCTCATCATGAAACAATAAAATTTAGTTGGAAATCCGCCCCAAATGCGGCGAAATTTCCATGAGATTTCAACAACAATACCAGTGGTGTTAAAGCAAAATTTGGTGGAAGAATGGCAGAGTTGCAGCACAAAATAGAGAATTTCGATGGAAAAGTAGTGGAGTTGCAGGGAACAATGGTCAAATTTAGCGGGAAAAATAACAAAGTTACAGCAGAATTTGTCCAAAAATAGCAGAAAATTAGCAAAGTTGCAACAGAATTTGACCAAAAATAGCGAAAAAATTAGCATATTTACAATGGAATTTGGCCAAAAATAACGAAAAATTTAGCGGAGTTGCAGCGGAATTTGGCCAAAAATAGCGGAAAAATTAGCAGAGTTGCAATGGAATTTGGCAAAAAATAGCGGAGTTGCAATGGATAAAAATTAAGCATTTTACATCATTTTCGCTTAAAAAATTTGACAAAGCTTGATAAAAATATGAGAAATGATCGATTTCTCGTCAAAGGTCTACAATCTTGTTCACTTGGTCTTTCAAGGATTCACATCAATGAAGAAGGATCGTCCAGGATTCTGCAATTTCTTAGCATGTCGCAACTGCTTATTCTTCATGAACCTTCTCGCAAATTCTTGTTCACAATTCTCAAAAACACACCCGATCATAGCTTTAAAAGAAAAATGAATAGCAAAAATCAAACAATTTATTTATATACAATTTTTGTGTGGAATTTGCAGCAGACTTAAAAAAATTTAGAAATAGTGGAAAAACCTTGCTCCTATACAATTTGACTATCTAGACCAGCTGCAACTTGAGAGATAAATGCATCCTTCGAGATAGGTTTATGACAAAGCCGTAATCGATGACCATTTGCAAATAGAGGTGTCTGATTTTCATCAATAGTGGTCAAACGAGTGGTCCCATTGTCAAATACCTTATCTATTCTGTAAGGTCCCATCCATCTCGTATGTAGCTTTCCTTTAAAATACCTTTTAAACTATGAATCATACAGTAAATCCCAATCTCCTTCACATAATACCTCCTTTTTTATGAATCTATCATGCCATTTGGAGCACTGCTATTGGATCAATGATGTGTGGTGTACAGCAGTAGTGTGCTTCTCATCTAGTTCATTTAGTTGATTCAATGGGTTATTCTGAGCCTCCATTAAGTTTAGGTTCACTTCTATGGTTGTCCTCAAGGTTTTAATTTCGAACTCAATAGGGAAAACAACACTCTTTCTGTACACCAGTTCATATGGGTAGAATTGTGTAGTGTTGCGCCATGTGCTACGGTGGGCCCATAATGCTTCTGGAAGCCTTTCAACTCAATCGTTTTGATGACTCTTCACTGTTTTTGTAAGGATTGAATCAATCACCTTGTTCGTGCTTTCCACCTGACCATTGGCATTTGGAAGATATGGAGAGGTTACTCGATGTTGAATATGATACTTTTGTAACAAGGCCTCCATCTTACGATAAATAAACTATGGTCCTCCGTCTGTTACAATCTCCCTGGGTACTCCAAAGTAGATGAAGATCTCTGCATATAAAAATTCTATTACAACTTGATCATTAGCTTTTACCAAATCCATATCTTGCACCCACTTGGTCATATAATCATTGCAAACCAAAATGTAAACCTTTTGTCTTGATGGAGGGTTGATAGGCCCTACAAAATATAGAACCCATCTATCAAATGGTTTAACCACTAACTGTGACTGAAGTGGAGTTTCATATAATCTATTTTGCTAGCCCATTCTCTGGAAGTTGTCACAGGCCTGAACATACTTCCTTGCATCCTGAAATATAGTTGGCCAAAAAGACCCCATCCTTAATACTTTATGGCCAGTTCTTTTATCAACAAAATGCCCCCCTCAAGGCTAATCATGGCAGACCTTCAAAATTTTGTGGATCTCATCCTCTCTCACACACCACCTGATTTCCAAATCAAGTCCTATGTAGAAGAGGTGGCCTTCAATCCAATAGTATCTCACACTTTGTTGTATGATCCTTCTCTTTTCTCATTTGGATAAGTGTGATGGAAGTCTACCTGCTACAAAGTAATTAGCAATGTCAACGTACCATGGGGAAAAGGTTGAGACTACAAATAAATTTTCATCAGGAAAGGAATATTTGACTGGTGTATCATCATTGTTATTAGTCAGTCAAGAAAAGAAATATGCAACCACATTCTCCTTCCCCGGTTTGTCAACAATAGTTATGTCAAATTCCTGGAGTAGCAAAAACCACCTAGTCACTCTAGCATTAGTAATGGGTTTATTCATCAAATATCTAATAGTTGAGTGGCCATATGTACAAAGGTAGAATATCCAGTAATATAATGCCTAAATTTATTAATGGCATAAACGATGTCAAGGAATTATTTCTCTGTTACTGTGTAGTTCATTTCAGCAGGAGCCAGATTCTTACTAACATAATAGATAGCATATGGGATGTGACCTTCCTGCTATCCCGGAGCTGCTCCAATGGTCGTATCTGAAGCATCGGAAGAGATATGAAAAGGCATGGCCCAATTAAGCCCCCTCAAGATTGGTGTTGTAGATAGCATTTTCTTTAGTTCTGAAAATGCTTCCTAGCATGCATCTGTCCACACAAATTGTGCATCTTTCATTAGTAAAGTAAATAAAGGAGATGCCAATTTGGAAAAAAATTCTATGAATCTCCTATAATAACCAGCATGGCTAAGAAAACTTCTTACCTCTTTTTGAGACCTAGGGGTAGGAATATTTGAAATTACCTTTATCTTGGCTAGATCTACCTGAATTCTTGCAACAGAGATAAAATGTCCCAAGACTACACCTTCACTCATCATCATGTGGCACTTTTAGTGTTCATGGATAGGTGTTTATGTTCACAAATTTTCAGAAATTTTTCCAAGTTTTCCAGTGTTTCATCAAAATTGTTGCCATTAGGAGTAAAATCATCCATAAATACTTCCATGCAATCCTTCACCTTTTCAGAGAAAATCCCAATTATAGCCAGCTGAGATGTAGCCGACACATTGCACAACACAAAAGGAAGAACCCTGTATGGGAAGGTACCCCAAGGAAAGGTGAAAGTGTTTTTATATTGGTCTTCAGGGGCAATTTGGATTTGGTTATATCCACTGAAACCATCCAAGAAAGAAAAGAATCGTTTTACAGACGGGGTGTCTAGAACCTAATTGATGAAAGGAAAAGGGAAGTGGTCGTTATGTGTTACTTTGTTAAACTCTATGTAATCTACATAGATTCGTCATTTCTCGTTCTTCTTGGGTACGATCAATAGTGGGGATACCCACTCGTTGTCTGACATAGGGTAAATAAAACCTACCTCTAAAAAATTTTGGATTTCCTCCGTCACGATATCTCTCAAGTTCGGGTTCATTCTGCACTGAGGTTGGTGTACAGGCTTTGAATCATTCTTAATATAAATATGATGGGTACACAATGCTGAGGGAATTCCCCTAATGTATATGTATTCCCCCACAAAATCCCCCTTATGTTGTTTTTACAATGTAACAGGATGTTCCAGTTCATCAGCTTTGAGATTAGGGTTGATATTCAATGTTTTCCCTGAGTCGACTTCTACTAGGACACTCTTGGAATTATCAATTACTGGAATCAATTTAGTGTTACTCACTAAGGATTCTTCTGTAAGTTCTTCATGTTATCGTTCTTTTAGTGTGTTATCCAGGATCTAATATGCTCATTTAGTGACATACATAGGCTCGCTAATGAAATAACATATGGTGTCATCTTCATTTTCTGTTTTAAAGGTCAAGGCTCTCCCAATTGTTAATAAAGGTTGAATATCTTCTTCTTCCTTTATATCCATCCATAATGTAAATTCAGCATCTAGGATCGGTCTAGCTGGAGGATATAAAATTAGGTTTTTAATGGCACTTCCATCAGAAATTATCATGGACCTTGATCTACAACTTATGTATGCATCTGTTGTATCCATCCATGGTCTTCCAAAGATCAATGGGTGTCTCCCCAGCTGTGACTTAGGATGTAAAACAACAAATTCTTCAGGGTACTCCCATGAATCAACGGAGACTACTAGGTTTTCCACAATTCCATCTGGTTTGATAGTGGATCTGTCAGCCATTTCTAGTATGGTTTGGGTAGGCTTGAGATTAGTGAGTCCTAGTTTTTTTTAAGGTCTCAATGTTCATAACGTTTATTGAAGTGCCTAAGTCAACCAAAACATTAGATATTTGTATCTGCCCAATACATACTATGATAGTGGGGTTACCTAGGTCAATGAATTTGTCCAATAGGAATTCCCCATCATTAGTTCAGATAACTTCCTCACCACATGCACTGTAGGGGGTATTTATGTTTCCTTCCTAGTTTTTTTACAACCAGGTCTCTAATAGTTTTGGAATAAATAGGTACGACATGTAGGGCTTGTAATAGTGTAATTCTTACGTAAATATTTTTCAACTCTCCTAGGAGATTGAAACTAGGTTTCCCCATGGCCTTTTACAAGGTTAATCATTCAGGATATGGTGGTTCTCTTGAATACTGTGTAAGTTGTGTTTAGAACAAGTCTCTGCAAGTGTTTCAACTGATGTTTCATCATGTATCTCAATCAGTGTTTCAGCTAGTGTTTCAGCTGATGTTTCAGCGTCCTCAATAATGGGGATCGCTGAACTGAATGAATTTCCAAATTATAGATTCACTCCTTCATCAGTCACAGAGGATGAACATCCTCAATGACTATTGGTTCCACCACCCTCCCTGATCATAAGTGTAAATTATTGCAAGGGAGAGGGGAAATGGAATAAGCTGGCATGCTCGAAACTTCAAATTGTTGCGCCGCGTTATTGTTAGGATTGGGGTTAGGTTGAGTAGGAAATTGAGGACGGAGTGGTGCACCCATTAGTGTAGTATTTTTTGGGAGTTGCAACTGAGGCTGTTGATACTGTGGATAGGATGGTTGATTGTGGGGAAACTAGTTCCCTGGATAAGGATTTCTCCGTACTAGAGACCAAGGAGCTTGTTGGTTTGGATGTGGTTCCCACGAAGTCCAAGGGTTCGTATATTGTACTGCAGGTTAAGAAGGTTAGCGCCACCGTGTGTTAGGATATGAGTATTGTGGAGGAAATTTATTATTAAAATTATTCTAGGAATTGAAAGGTGTAGGATCAAAATTCATACCAAGAATTTGAGGTTTCCATAGCTTCTTCTATGAAATAAAACACGAATGTTCCATGTCTACAGTGGATTCTTGAAATACTTCTTTGGATTTTGGAAGTGAGGGACAATATTTGGTATCATGCTCCGATTCCCATAGACCACACATCTCCACCTTATCAAGCAGACATTCTTTTAGTGGGTGCTTCTTCCTACACTTAGGGTAGAACACCCCAAGTACCATATCTTCAGCTACTTGTTTGTGTTTTTCTCTCATGACATCTAGTTGTGAAGAGATGGAACTCATCATATCAGTTTTAAAATTATTGAGGAGATTTCCAATCTCTACTCGAGTAGCTCCTTCGCCAGTTAACTTCTGTGTCCATGAGAAAACATTTTGGTCCCTTGTGGTGGTTCTGGAATACCCCTAGAGTATCATCAACATAAGTACACAATATGATCAAAATATTCCTTGGATATGTCTCCCTTCCCTGATAGATTAAGCATGTCCAGATAGTCTTCTCTTATTCCCCGCAACAGAATGATCTTGAGGACATCCCTTCCAATAGTGTTTTGGACTGACCTTTGCACATTATACAGAAGCCTTTCCACAAAATCTTCCAAAATCTCATCGTCTTTTTGCACCATATTAAATAACTCTTCTCTCTTATCCTTCATCCTGAGAAATGCATGTTTCATCTAATCCCATGTTGCAACAGTTTCACCACCCAAACTCAAAAACTAGCCTAAGGCGTTATCTTTCAAGGTAGCAGGAAATAGTTTCAACTTCTGCTCACTGGAGGTATAGTCATAAATTCGACAGAGAATGTCGAACTCAAAGAGGAATTCATCTGGATCCTCTGTGGACTTCTCATGAAAGTGAGGTAACACTGAGGGTGAAATATTCTTCATAGGTTCCTGTCCAGATGTTTTTCGAATAGGGAAATGGAGTGTGGCAACTATCTCCTCATGCTGGAGATCTCCATTATCGTTATGATTGTCCCCTACTTCTTCTTCATGATCATCATGGTCATGTTTGTTATTCATGATTATCTCTTCCTCTTGATTTTCTCGATTTTTATGATCTTCAAAGTTCTGTCGAAACTGCAACCACTCCTCTTTTGTAACTTCCTCCCCGTTGATTCGATAGACCTCCTATGGTCCACCTAATCCCATAGAACTACCCCTATATCCTAGATTTCGTTCCATAGAGACACCAGATGGTGTTGCAACTCCTAATTATCTCTCCACGGTTGACACGGATGCTTCCAGCCTAGAAGAAACATGGTTCCTTCTCATAGATGATGGTCCTCGTTTTCGAGCTCCGGTAGAAGAATATTTAAACCTGGAAATTAATTCATCAATGAATGCCTTTCTCCTTAAGCTTGGGATACAACCACGACCTTTTCCACCTACCAAGTTAATGTTTTGGGGGGTTCTAGGGATATCTCATTGAGTTCTTCTCGTATTCATGTAAACCTATAAATCATGCAAGCTTGTAAATCACACCTAGTCCTCAGGTAAGGAACCTGTTCGGTCTATTGAAGGATGCACAGCTCTTCACTACGTCTTATTTCTCCTACACCTGAGAATCAGAACTACTAAAGAAAATGAACCAATTCAACTACTAGCTACACCTATCAATTACCTTCCCCAACAACAGCGCCAAAATGTTGGTCACTCTATATACCTATTAATTTCTTAACAATCAAAGTGTTCAATATTTAATTGTCAACCCAATAAAGTTCATTTATTTCAAAGGAAATTAGCAAAGTATATGCATAAACATTTTCAGTAGTTGATAAGTAAAATGCAAATCACTCAATTCTAATCAGTGCTCAGCTAACTCAACTTCCTGTAAGAAATCAAAGTAAGAATATCCATCTAGAAATTGAAAAGAACTTCATTAGAGGAAATTAGGGGTCTAAAATGGGCCTTATAAGAAAACGTGCCAAAATAAGTTTTTGTGAGTTGGAATTCAAGAACCAATAGAATTTCAATAAAATAAGTCAACCATAATGGTTGAATTGAGATATTTGTCATTAAAAAAAACTACTTTTTTTGTTTGTATTTTCGGCATATCTCATTGTGTTTTTACTCAAATTTCGATCGGGAGAGCTCGTTGGATGCGGAATTTGATTACGCATCCAACGAGTACCCACACTGCATACTTTTGATG
>LPNX010443370.1:20853-33777 GCA_001517045.1 Pseudotsuga menziesii
TCTATTTCATATTGTACCAATCTTAGGGTTTATGATCTAAAGATAAATTCACCTAGATTTACTTTTGCAAAAAATGGAAGTCTAAATTACCAAATCAGAATGATCTCTAATCATTAATCAAGCAGCAAATTCGTTAAATAAAATGACCTGTCTAATCATGAAAATGCTAGAAATATAAATAGCACACAACACGGGAGCTAAGCGATCCTATAACAGGTATTAACACACTTTTGCATAAAGGAAAATATTAACTACACAGTCAAATGTCACACCACACCACCTACAACAAGCCAAAGGAAAACCAGATAATACAATCGTTGAATGAATGTTGTTGCAACTAACCATATACATTTATCATACTGAAATTCCACACTATACAGAAATAAAATAAACTAAAACATCTAAACTATGAGCAACTCTGTTAAAAGGCGGGCCCTGGCCTTCAAACAAAGATGATGTCGAAATCTCATGAAGTCTACAACAACGATATGTTGAGAATTGTCACTCCTTTATTAATTTTATAAATTTGCAGTTACAGACACAGTCACTCTGCTATATCTCTTACAAATTGTGAACCCCTCTCTCTCCCTGTCTTCGTGAACTTATACAAGAGAGAAGCTGTTCAGTTACATAAATTTCAGGCAGCCATGAATATCTTTGATCTTCAAGCTACCGAATTAAATCATGACAATTACAACCATCAATTCTTTGCACAAGATAAACTTAGGAATAAACAGACTTTACTTCAAGTTATTTCATGAACTGACATGCTCAGTTGAATGCG
This sequence comes from Pseudotsuga menziesii, assembly GCA_001517045.1. Taxonomy (NCBI): domain Eukaryota; kingdom Viridiplantae; phylum Streptophyta; class Pinopsida; order Pinales; family Pinaceae; genus Pseudotsuga; species Pseudotsuga menziesii. The sequence continues at coordinate 21,638 of LPNX010443370.1, forward strand.
GAAGATTCTTGGGGAATTTCAGTTTCATGTGTGAAGGATCCTCTGAGATTCCTTCACCATTAATGTTGACTAGATCATTGCGCAGGTAGCCAACACCAAGCGTCATTAACTTTGGATTATGATAAGTTGTTGCAGTTGAGCCACCTAGTAATTATGAACCCTTCTTTTAAATCATGAACAAATTAGCACAACAAAAAGTAAAATCCATGATTATAAGTAAAACCAAGCATAAAACGAAATAATAAATAATGATTTATACCTAAGATATTCATGCTTGTTTGCATGGAAAAGATAAGGATTCAGCTGCAAAATAAGGACAAGAATAGGGAGAAACGATGAAACATAGTAGGGTAAAAAGGGGTAAACTCAAGTCCCAACACATATCCTTAGAATGATTTAAAGATGATTTATTTGAGTTTTCATTGCTGGAAAATGGGTTTTGTTGCTATAAACTTGATTAAATTGATAGTTTCTCTGTAGATATGAGCATCTGATGTTTATGGCTATGCGTGATCTTGATAATTCAACCTTGGTGGCTATAGAGTGCCTCTTTTGGATGCTATTATTTTTTATTTGGGACTCACAATTGGTTTTGCAAGGTTCCGGGTGCAAATCGAGTGATTTGTGTAATGCAATTGTGTTGATTTGTAGCATTGTTTGTTTAGCCAATTATATGTACGAATATGGATGTAGATGCATGTCAAATTTATGTTTATTTTCTGTACATGGTTGTGTGAGAGTGCCCTTGGTGTCTTGTTTCATCGAAAATATGACTGACGAAATGCTTTTCAAATGCAGATTGGATGAGTTATTGCTAGTTTATGAAAATTGATTTCATGGTTGTTTTCATAATAATTAGTAATATGATATGTGGATGTTAAATGGATATGGATGATATCCTAAGGATCTATTTAATTATTATTTGCATGGTTGTAATGCTTGTGAAAAGATCTGGTTGGAAAATTGTTTAACTAGTTGTAAAGGATTGCAGTGGAATTAATTGTTGCAAAGATCTATAAATTGTTTTATTAAAAGTTTGATTAATTTAATTTTACACTTTTCGACATTCTATCCTAGACTTAGAACCTTATTCCGTTGTGCTAAAATCATCTACTTAGCCTTAGAGAGCTAATGATATGTCCCCGAGACCCTTTGATAGTCGTGCAGGACATTACATCATCCACTATATCTGTCATTAATAAATTAACTAATAATTAAGAATCATATTTTTGAGTGCCCAATATCTTGTGATATTTTTTACACCACAAATGATAAATCACAATTTAGAATACATAATTTATATATGTCATATTGGAGAATGACAATTACACTCAAATGTGTATATTCTTTCATCAAGAATAGAAACTCTCAAACTAACCCTAAATCAAAGTGAATATCCATTCCTCAACAATACAAACTATCAAATTAAGCCTAAATGAAACAAAATGAAGTCAGAAAAAGTAGAAAAGCATTCCTAAGCTTTCCTCTTCACATCCAAGGAAGTTTCCTTGCATTAATAATATGAAACTTTTTCATTTTTTTGTTGAATATTTTTATTCTTAATTTTAAAGGTATAGCCTAATCATAATTGAAAGAAATTTTTATAGAATTAAAATAAACAAAAAATAAAACAGATTTTAGCTACACTTTAGAAATGATGAAATATTAAATATATTTTTATTAAATTAATAAAACAATGGAAAATAATACTCTATACTAAAAACTAAAAACTAAAAATAAAAAATATTCATTAACCATAGACTCAACCAATTTTAGATTCATAAATTCCAAATCAATCCAAAAACCAAAAACTTGTATATTGCAATGGTTTAGACATTCACAACCCCTAAATGTATACAATAAAAATATTATAATAAATTTTGGAATATATGATTAATTTTCCAACAATATTGTAGCTTATGTATTGTCTCTTTATTGTTTAGTTTGGAGGAAATTAAGAATGCACACACATAAATGAATGAGAATGATGCTATGGAAAAAAAAAATTTCACCTAGTCATATTATATTATTGAATAAGATAGATAAATATTGATAAGTTAAAAAGATCATAAATCCATTAGTTAGTTTCAGGGTGGCATTGACAATTAGTTTGGCTAAAACAGCATTTGTCCTGGGGAGAGAGTGTGAAGATGGAGGGTTGTGAAGGTTCCATTTAGAAATAATTTTTCCATATTTATGTAAGCCTAGTTAGTCAAATGAATCCTATCCCAAATAAAATATTCAACCACCCACTTAATTATAGGTTAGTAAAACATTTTTCTCCACCCGTGGACCAACCAAATCTATTCCATTTAATCCAACACAAAATGGATTACTGTCTATGTTTTTTCACATTGATCAAAATAAAATAATGAATTCTCTAAATTAAATTTCTTTTGTCTTACCAAAAGACTATGCATATTGCATAACTCTAAGGATTGGAGCAGCTTCATCCTTCTTTAAATGTGGCAGAGGATTGAGACAAGGCTGTCGTCTGGCTCCGCTTCTTTCTCTCATTATTATTGAAGGACTAGGTAGGGCCTTATTGTGAGCAAAAGAGTGTGGAAAATTTCATGGTATTTCTTTTGGGAATGATATTTCATTATCTCATGTTTTATTTGTAGATGATATTGTCATGGTTTCTGATGGTTTTGAACAATCACTATCAATCCTTTATGAGATTATGCAACTTTTTGTAAGGATTCTGGGATGTTGATAAATGAAGATAGAGTCATCTTTATTACACTCTGGGTTGGTTGAATATCAACTTATTACTATACATAATATTTTCTCTTTTTCAGTTGCAAAACTTGAGGTTGGCTCGAAGTATATTGGGTTTCATCTCAAACCTTGTAGATATCTTATGAAGGATTGGGATTGGCTGGTAGCAAAGGTGGAAAAGAGAATCAAGAACTTGAGTTTTCGATGGCTGTCTAAGGGAGGTAAGTTTATACTGGTCAAAACAGTCTTAGAAGCTATTCCGGTGTATTGGATGCATTTCTGGATTCCCCTGGGCATTATTGAAAAGATTAGGAAATTATGTTTCAAATTCATATGGGAAGGCAATTCAGACTCTTCTGGATTGCCCTGGACATCTTGGAAAGCTTTAGCATGTCCAAAATTCTTGGGAGGTTGGGGGTTGAAGATACCTATTGTTTTTGCTAAAGCTCTTGCTGCGAAGAATGTCTAGAACCTTATTCATGGATCGGGCCTATGGGTGCAGATTGCTTTACAGAAATATGTAAATCCTTTATCTGTATTGGATTTGATTAGAGTGTCTGTAAAAAAGAAAAGATGTATGTCTATTTGCTGGAAATCAGTTCTATGGTCTTTTGATCTTATTGGAAACTATCTTATTTGGAAGGTTGGGAATGGTGCTGATGTTAGAATAGATTTGGATCCCTGGGTTGGTTGTAAGTGGAGACACATTCTACCAATTAGTTTGATTGATAAACTTCACTCTGCAAGATTATATTTTCTTAAAGACATTGGTTGTCCTAGTGTGTCATTGCTGCTGGATCAAGGATGGCTATCAATTGCTTTGATTGGTATAGAGGATCAACAGGATATCACTTGCTGGAATGGCTATTTGGCTATTTTAAAATCAAGTCATGTCATATTGTCAAGTGATGTTGATCTCTTGATTTGGAATCAGTCTAAATCTGGGAAGTATACACCAAAATCTGGTTATCTTGAATTAGTTCTAGATAGACATGTGGAGGAACTTTCTTGGTGGTGGAAGGTCCTTTGGAAGTTCAAATGTCCACTTAAGGAAAAAAAAAATTAGCTTGTTTTTATTATCTGATAAAGCTTTAAATTGGGATGTTATTTGCAGAAAAGGTAGGGAAGGCCCTGAAAGATGTTACTTATGTAAATTGGATTCAGAGTCCAATGTTCATTTAGGTGTGGAATGTTCTTATTCCAGAAAAGTTTGGTCTGATCTTGAGGCCAAGCTACAGTTAAACAATTTATGGAATGGTACTTCGGTAAGTACATGTCTAAAAAATTGGTTCCTGAAAGGAGAAGTGAAGCATATCAGGTCTTTACTAATTATTGTGTTATGGTTCATATGGAAGGCAAGGAATCAGAGTTGTTTTGATGACTATGTTTTATCACCTTTCCAGGTATCATCTCTCTGTCTAGGTATGCTGAGTTCTTTTACCCAAGATAAGCTTGTGCTCAGAATTAGACCTGTTGTTGAGGAAGTGATTGATAAAGCATATCCTTGGGGATATTTTGATGGATCGGCAGCAAGGGAACCAAAAACCTATGGAGTTGGGGGCTTGCTCTTCATATCTGATTTACACTTTTTCACTTTTAAAGCAGGGTTGGGCATTGGAACTAACAATTATGCTGAGCTTCTTGGTTTAAAGCTTCTTCTTACTCTATCTTTGGATAATAATTTTAATAAATTATTGATATTTGGTGATTCACAACTTGTTATCAATTGGGCTACTAGTAAGTATCGTATTCAAAATATTCAGCTAGCTCAGTTTTTGCTTGAAGTCAACAGATTGGCTGATATGTTTGATTCTATGCATTTTGTGCATATTTATCGTGAAAGAAATACACTTGCTGATGTTTTGGAAAAATATGGATCTAACGTTATGAATGGATCTTAGTAGATTTCTGAGAATCGAGCAGCTAAATGCTTTGAATCTATTATGTTTTATTAAAAATATTTTGTACAGTTTTGGTCTACTTTGAAGAATGGAGTTCCTGCTGAAGATAAAGGATGGATGATGATATGGCTCTATGCAGTTGATCCTTGTTTTTTTGATATTTTGAAGGCCGAATGGAACTATATATTTGAACTACTAAATAGTTTTTTAGAAGCTATGATTGTTTTTTAAAGTTATGGGTATTTGTTTCTTAGGAGATGTAAATTGCTATGAAGCAATGGATTTATGTGTGATGAGAGCGATGTATGATCGACTCTTGTGTATGATGAAATGCTTATGCTTAACTTGATACAATCACTATGAGATTTTATAAAGTTTTTTGGTCAGAAATTTTTGACAATAGACAATATTCAATATTAGGCCATGTGTGATTGTAATTTTGTTTTATAAATACTATTACAATTTTTATCGTGGAGAAAAAAAACACTCTAAAAGCAATCATCTACAAAGACCAATTTAAACCCATCAAACAAATATTGTTTTGGCTAAACTATTATTAAACCTAGTCATGCACCCGTGCTTCAATCAAGTCAAATATCATGGCAAGCAGCCAATGGGCAAGTTGTTTTGAATTAAAATCTTCTTTGCATTAATCAGTTTTTAATTAAAATCTTCTTTGCATTGTCTACCTTAAGCACTGTTTTTAATAATAATAATTAGATAAATGATTAAAGCTTACATATATGTGCATGCAATAAGCCAAAAATAGTGAAATCAAGAAAAACAAGTAACCTTTCTTTTTTCACATCCCAAAAAAGCATGAAAGTTTTCTTAAATTTTTTTTCTCACATCAAAAATAAAGTTTTCTTTACATTAATAATTAATTGGATTTATTTTTTATTAAATTTTTTAAACACTAATCATATATTTCATAGAAATTCAAATAATTAGAAAAAATAAAAGTGAATCAAAATTTTAACTACACTTTTCAATTATAAAAATATTAAATATAATTCTATAAAATTAATAAATTAAATGAAAAAATGAAAACATAGTAGACTAATAAATCTTTAATGAATAATGTTTGTAGCTTTGGTTAATCATTAATGAGAAACGTAAAATGGTCAAAACAATACCCAACATAGAGGTGTCTTCTCACGCATCCTCTGTTTAACTTTTCTTATGCAATAACCTGGTGACTGGATTCAACAATGCAGGGCTTCTGAATCACACCTCCACAGTCTCCGGATTTTCAGGTTTACAATCCATAAGGTACAACAAACCCTTTGTTGCATAGTACGGATAGAACAACAACAAAAACCATTTTCGAAAGGGCGAGGATTATAAAAACGAACCTCTGAAAATTGTGATGTACTTCTTCCACGTTCATATATTCAAATTAAAACGAACCTAAGATGTTATTCAAGATTTGTATTTGCTTGTTAAATAAATGTACCAGAACATTACCATGTTTCTTAATTGCCTTATTAAGATCGGATTCCTTGTAAGTCAAAATTTATTAAGATCAGATTCCATGTTTCTTGATTGCCCTGTTAAGATTCCTTGTGAAGACTGACCTGTAGAAAATGCAAATCTTGATTCATCCCCATTGTCTTGAGTAGTATTATGTCCACCTATAGCAACTGCAAATCTTGATGCCTCCGCATTATCTTGTGTAGAGTTCCGCCTATTTCAACAAGATTTTTTACAAGAACGTTTAATATTTTACGTGTGATATAACGAAAATTTATAAGATTTTGAAATTATTTCAACTGTGAAAGAAAAGAATGGAGCAGAGAAAGAGTACGGGCAGATGATTTCTTTCTCATTATTATTCAGAGGAGTTTAGATAGGAAATACAAAACAATATTACTGTGGGTGAATATCACAGTTAGGTAAATACCATTGTGGGTTACCTAACTCTCTACCCTAACTACGGGTGAGATTACCCTTTTCAACACACCCTCTTAATCTCAACGGAGTAAACTTTCTACTGGACCATTTGCACTGATCGGACGACCTGGCTTGCGTGAGCTGTCACATCACGCATTGCTGATCATCCAATCGGTGCAAGGTCGGGTAGAAAGTTTACTCCAATCTCAACTGGTAGTACATCATGAGCACTGTCTATGCCTAAGTGCTCTCTCTGATATACAAATGCAGATGTTCCCAATGGTTTGGTGAACATGTAAGTTAACTGCTCATTAGAGCCACAAAACAGTAAAGAAATTTGTTTTTCATTGACTAACTCACGAATGAAGTGATACCGAGTGTCAATGTGTTTGCTTTTTCTATGAAATACATTATGTTTAGACAACTATATTGCAGAGTTATTATCACAGAAAATAAAAGTGGGATCTTTTGGAGTGTGTCTCATATCTTTCAACAGTCTTCTTAGCCAAGCTGCATGGCAAGCTGTTGTGGTGGCTGCTACATATTCTGCTTCTGCAAAAGACATGCTCGTAATGGGCTGTTTCTGAGATGCCCAAGAGATCAGATTTGTACCCAAATGGAAAGCATAACCAGATGTGCTTTTCCTATCATCAAGACTACCTGCAAAATCACTTTCAGTGTACCCTGTAAGAGTATTGTCTGGTGTATGAGTGTACCAGAGGCCATATCCAAGTGTGCCTGCAACATATCTCAGTATTATTTTTCCAACATTCCAGTGAGAGTCTTTGGGAGACTCCATAAATCTGGATATAAGACTGACAGCATACATCAAATCTAGTCTACTTGCAGTCAAATACATTAAACTGCCTACCATTTGTTTATAGAGTGTATTGTTTACTACTGGTTCATCACCATTCTTGGTTAACTTGGTGCCAAGAGCTATAGGGGTTTCTGCTGGTTTACATTTATCCATTCTGAATCTCTACAAAATATCAGTAGCATACTTATGCTGGCAGATAAAAATACCTTTATTAGTTTGAGTAACTTCCAGGCTAAGGAAGTACTTCATCAGTCTTAGATCAGTCATTTCAAATTCTTTTTTCATGACTGTCCTGAAATCTTCAAGCATCAAATTACCAATGTAAATCATGTCATCAACATAAAGACATACCATCAATATTTTACCTTGCTCTGTTTTGACATACAGAGTAGGCTCATTGTTGCTTCTGTTGAAACCATTGTTGATGAGGTAGGAGTCAATCCTACTGTACCAAGCTCGTGGAGCTTGTTTTAGACCATACAAGGCCTTTTTGAGCTTATACACTTTGTCTTCATGACCCTTGACAGTATAACTAGGTGGCTGGTCTACATAAAATTCTTCTTCAAGAATGCCATTAAGAAAGACAGATTTCACATCCATTTGATACACAGGCCATTGATTTTGTGCTGCAATGGCAAGTACAACTCTGATGGTATCCATCCTTGCTACAGAAGCAAAGGTTTCATCATAATCTATACCATACTTATGTGCATAACCTTTGGCAACCAACCTTGCCTTGTGCTTTTCAAGTTCTCCTTTTTCATTCAATTTGGTCTTATAGATCCATTTGACTCCAATACTGGTTTTGTTTGCAGGGATGTCAACAAGATCCCAAGTCTGATTTTTCTCTATTGCATCAATCTCTTCATTCATGGCTTTTACCCATTGTGCATCATTTACTGCATCATTAAAGGATGTGGGTTGACAGGAGAAGAGAGCAAACTGAAGTTGTTCGTCAAGAATTGGAGTCTGTTCATATAACTTTGTCAAGCTTTTGGTTTTCTGGTTCTATGGTGGACCATCTGCTGCATCTTCTTGCTGTTGTACTTCCAATCTTGGAAGTCTAGTAGGTAGATCAGGCTGATATGAGTGATCTTCATGTTGTATGTCTGAAGGATCACTCCAGCATTTGTCTTCAATGAACTTTACGTCTCTGCTCATCACAAGCTGCTTGGTGACAGGATTATATAGCTTGTATACCTTGTGCTGTTCACTATAACCAGTGAAAATGCAGTGCTCACTTTTCTTGTCTAACTTTCTTCTGTGTTCATCAGGTATATGTGCAAAGGCAACAGAACCAAAAATTCTGACATGTGAGACACTAGTCTTAGTGCCACTCCATGCTTCTTCAGGAATCTTGTCTTGGATAGTTACTGTGGGTGATCTGTTGAGCAAGTATACTGAGCATCCAACAGCTTTAGCCCAATACTCATTTGACAGCTTCTTGTGTGACAGCATGCTAGAGGCCATGTTCATGATGGTCCGGTTCTTCCATTCAGCAAATCCATTATGATGTGGAGTGTATCTGGTGGTGAACTATCTCTGAATGCCATGTTGCTTACAAAAGTCTGAAAACTCATGTGAATCATATTCACCTCCACCATCTGACCTGAGCATTTTAATGGACTTTCCAGACTACTTCTCAATGAGAGCCTTGAATTCTTTAAACTTGGAGAAGGTCTCTGATTTGTGCCTGAGAAAATAAATCCATGTTTTTATGCTAAATTCATCAATAAAGGTCAGAAAATAAAAACTGCCTCCCATGGATTGGGTTTGCATGGGTCCACAGAGGTCTGTATGAACTAACTCAAGTTGCTCTTTGGATCGAGATGTGGAAGTGGGAAAACTGTCCCTATAATGTTTACCAGTGATACAATCCTCACAGGTATTGGATTGTTTATGAATAACCGGTAATCCTTTGACCATTGATTGTTTGTGCAGGAGATGGAGACTTTTGAAAGGAAGATGACCGAATCTACAGTGCCACAACCAAGATTGATCTTGACTAGAAACTGTATGAACTACAGGATGTGGAAGGTTAGCACTCCTAAGAATAAGAGGAAAGATTCTATTCTTGGTCATTTCAACTTTGGCTATGAGTCTCTTACTGGGAGGTTTATCATAGATAGCACAGTATGTATCATGAAACCTAACATCATACTTATTATGAAGTAATTGACCTATACTGATCAAATTTACAGTCAAATGAGGTACATAAAACACCTCATGAATGGCCATTTTTTCATTTTGATTACTAAGTACAGGAACAATACATTTTCCTTTTGCTGGAACCAGAAAGTCATCTCCTAGCTTGATATTCATGATAACAAAGGAATCTAGACTAGAGAATAATGACTTGTTACCTGTCATGTGATTGTTGCAACCGCTATCTAGTAGCCATAGATCTGAGCTACAGTGTTCTTCAGTTGCTCGATAAGACAGAAACATCACCTCTGACGAGCCTTCTTCTTCTTTGGAGACATTGGCTCTACTGTTGTTCTGGTCCGCTTGCTTCTTTCTGCATTCACGTTCATAGTGCCCATACTTCTTGCAGTAGTTACACTGAACATTGGACTTATTGGTCCACCTCTTGCCTCTTCCCCTCTGTCCCTGAGAGTGGTGAGAGTGTTCTGAATGCTCTGAGTGTTCATGGTTGTGAATGGTTCTGTCTTCTGTAGATCGAGACCATCGGCCTCTTCTTCCTCTACCTCGTCCTCCTTTGCCTCGACCTCTGTTGAGGAAAGCCTGAGTGCTGAATGCATTTGTCAACGATTATTCTTCTTGAGTGAATCATGCTTCATGAGATAAAAGAGATCCAGTCAATTCTTCTAAGGTGAATTTAGACAGGTCTTTTGCTTCTTCTATGGCAGTCACTACCATAGCAAATTTCTTGGTGAGACACCGAAGAATCTTTTGAACAACTATTTTTTGTTCTAGCGGTTCACCATAGGTTTGGAATTGGGTCACAAGACTCGACACCTTAGTCATGAATTGATCTACAGATTCGAACTCTTTCATCTTCAAACTCTCAAATTGAAGGCGTAGGGTTTGCAGTCTTACTATTTTGACGCGATCGGTTCCCTTGTACGTCGATGCAAGCAGATTCCAAGCCTGATGTGCACTGGTAGCACTTGAGATCCTTGGGAAAATGGACTCTTCAATGCAGCTTTGGATCAGCCATGTGGCTGTGAGATCTCGGTCGCCATGTGGCTGTGAGATCTCGGTCTCAGCGAGCTTCGAGAGCATTTCTTTGGGCATTATTTATTGCGGCCAGAGCAACCGCTTCAGGTTCTGTGAACTCGGTTTCCACCATATCCCAACATTTGTTGAGTTGCAGAAATGTCTTCATTTTGATAGACCAAAATTCATAGTTAGATCCGGTCAAAACAGGCCCGGAGATCGGCTTCAAAGAGCTCGTATTAACCATCTGATATGACTATTTGCCCTTGCTTTTTTTTTAATAAAAAAAAATTAGCACCGCTCCTGATGCGAATTCAACAGGCGGTGGGGGCGCGGTGCCCGAAATCCTTGCAAGCAACCGCTGTTCACCGCGTTCTTTACATATAGGAAAAGCGGTGGTACCGCTTATGGCCTTTTCCACATGGGCGATGGCACCGCTTTCCCAATGTGGGAGAGAGGCGGTGCGTGCAAAAACAAAAGTAAATCGCAGATACTAACCGTGAGGAATTGATGCGCCAGCTGAAGGTCGCTCTGAAATTTCTCTGATCTGACGAGGGAGGCGGGCACTTGTTTCGATCTGAGCACCAATTCTATACAGAGCTAAGCGTCATGCATCGCCAGGGATATCGCTGCTATGAGCCTGTAAGGCTAATTTGGGTAGCGTTCAGATCACCCTTGATTTATGGCTTCTTGCTGCGAGCTCTTTCAGAGAGCTTTATTTCTCGTGAGAACAACTCGGAGATCAACTACCAGAGCGGTTGCTCCTCCATGTGATAACAACGATCTCATCAATTCGCCGAGGCCCTTAATGGCATTCCAGCGATCTCCACAACAACACACTCACCGATCTGAATCTAATTTTGATTGATCGGGTATCCGTTGGCCGAAGACAATTGACTTTCAGTCTCAATCGGAATGAAGAAACTGCTGTGATTGAAGCTGCGCGTTGGCATGAATGAGATCTTTGTTTTGTTTTTTTTGGCAAATATAAAGAATAACCCAAAAAAAACAAATCTAGAAACGAATTGTTGATTTAAATCCTCATGATCGTGATATTGACTTGGTGTTTATATGAATAAATAAAACCAAGCTCTCGATCCTATTCTCCACGAGCCATTATAATAATAGCTATCTGATATACGATCAACGTATAAGGCAGGCGCAGGCGTAGCGTGGACTCAGATCACCCACAGACTTCAGATCTAGAAAGATTTGGAAAAAAAAATGAATCAGATCGTAAGAAGAGAAACAGTTCGGGCAGATGATTGCCTTCTCATTATTCAAAGGAGTTTAAATAGAAAATACAAAACAATATTACTGTAGGTAATAAATACCACAGTTATGTAAATACCACCGTGGGTTACCTACCAGTGAGATTACTCTCTTCAACATCAACGACCTCTATTGAATCATGTCATGTTAATTATTTTATCCTTTTATGTGAAATCATGAATTGCTTATCAATATCAATATCTCATTGTCGGTTCTTACAATCTAAAGCATTGAAGCCTCTTCTTTATGTAAACCATTTACTGGCCTTCGACATCGACTATAACAAGTGTTCGTGGATCTCTTTGGCAGATGCCATGGAACTGAAACTCAGACATTATTTGTAAAAAGTATCT
>LPNX010443370.1:34486-72422 GCA_001517045.1 Pseudotsuga menziesii
CCTTATATATATGACGAGGGGTGAGTGGAGAGTATCTTTTATGTGTGGAAGAGGTTTGAGTATTATTCACGATCAGAGGGAATAACATCAATTTTTTAAAGAGTGACATGATATGGAATAACTTCTATACATCCTCCGGCTAGAAAAAAACTCTTTTTATAATAAGTTTATAAACTCTTATATTCTTCACTTTCACTTTCCAAATCTACGTTTGATATTGCTGATCTTTACAGGAGTGGCGATTATTCTTCTCACATGGAGGGAATTTCTGAGGCGAAGCAACTGGAACAATCGAGTCGGTGATACAAGAGAGCTATTATGTGAGGAATGGTCATGGCATATTACAGCTAAAATATGTGTTCTCTACGTAAATGACAACTAAAAGAATTCTAGAGTTATCGTATTCCACTGCTCCCTAATCAACTCTTTTTACATCGCTAACGTGGCAAATGATTACACGCGGCGAAAAAACAAAAAAATAGATGTGATATTTAAGTGAAAAAGTGAGTATTTTTTTTAAATAATAATGGATAATAAATGAATAATCGCAACTTTGTAAAGTGAATTGAAATACCTAGAAAATAGTTTCATGCTTTCAGGTAAGGCATGAAAGTGGATCTTTTAAATGAAAAAAAGCATTCTTTATTATGTCTCTCACACGGATATATATGATTCACTTAGGTGAATTAATTTAGGAGGAAGATTTAAATTTTTCACATTTCAAATGTTTTTGGTATAGTTTGTATCAAATTTTTTGGGAGAATTATTTAAATTTTAATTTATTGTGCTTCCTATTGGTCCATATAGGTGACGTAGGTTTGGGACTTTGTGCCCCAAGACCTGGCGTAAGCTGGTTTAAAAATGGCAGAGGCGGATATAGCTTTAAATAATAATTACAACAAATTTTCAACAACTTTAATTACCTGCCATAAACCTGTATTTATACAGTCCGCAACTAGACAATTGATACTGCCACCACTAAATATACCAACTAGCTGCATTAATTTATACCTAAAAATGCCTAAAATCCATATTAAATAACGATTACCCATGCTGCCATATATGACAACAATTTCAAGACATAACAAACATTTGATTACAGTATAGTCTAATTACATTTCAATCTGAGTGCATTGATGACAGGAGTTACCTCAACGTTGGGCACCCCAACTTCTCCATATGTGCACATTGCATTCCATAACTCATTCAATGTTGGCTCCTCTGGCTCCTCGATCACCTTAACTCTTTAAGGGCACAGTTGTTTGTTAGCATTAATACCATTCATGAGAGGTCATTCATGGTCACCTTGTAACATCTTCTTCCTTGGCTTATAAAAGAGAACGATCTGACGAATCTAGACAGGCATCTGAGCAGGGTCTAGACGAAATTGGAAGCCAGAAGGCCAAAGGAGGAGTGGGAAATTGACCTAAAAAAACTGGATATTAGGAGTATTATAGCCAAAGGCACGTTTGGGACCGTTTACAGAGGAGTTTACGATGGCCAAGATGTTACAGGTATGTTATTGCTTTTTCTTCTATGCCCTGAACTCATTTATTTGATCAAATTGTTATCAGCTGGAAAGTAAATTCGAATCCAATTACTTTATTTAAGTGTAATGTTTCGGTCTAAAGAGGATTTAAGAGCACGTATAGACATCAGCTTCTTTCAGAAAGGGTTTTTACAGTCATAGAAAGGCTTCAAATATTCCGTCCATACAAAAAACAACAACCATATTCTGGTATTTTAAAAAGAAGGCTAGTTTTTGTGATACCTCTTGCTTTCTTAGCGATAGGGATACCTTTCTTTTGGTCTTTCTAATGCTGGTTTACATTACAAGGAACCTTCCAGAGCGAAGGATGAACCTGATATTCAAATTTGATACCCAAAAGGGATCTATCTTATTAAAATCACATGGATAGTGGCCTCAACTGTGTTATCCAACATGATCGTTAAGTTTTTATAATTAACTCAGTGGAAATTCATTGGAAAGGCATGATAGGACTGGAATCTTGTCAAGTGTTTTGAATGGTGCTTGCAACACCCGCACTAGGATACAGTCATGCAGGATTGTTCATCTAATACAAAAATTAACCATTGGAAAATCAATCCTTTCTGGCATGTACGAAGAATGAGACCAAATCTAATTTAAGACTTCTTAAGTAATAGGGATCATGTTCACTATTGTTGTGTGCATCTAGCATTTTGATTGTTTGCATGTCATTTGCTTTTAGCGCCTCTCAAATAGATGTTGCAGATCAAACTTGCACATTCACATAAACTGAGATTCCCGAGAGTTAATAAAAAGGCCAGTGGTGGAGATAGTTGAGAGTTAATAATTGGTGTGGACCATAAACTTTGGATCCACAGTGAATCGGGACCATTGATGTGATCAATAGAAATAGTGGGGAGTTAATCCAGAAAAATAGGTTGTATGAATTATCCAGCTGAAGGTGTGCGAGAATTACAAAGTTAGCTGGATCATGTCTGAGTTACAAGACTTCCTTGGTTTGACAGAACAGGATGGGTGGACATCTTCGTAGCTTGAAATTCCAGGTAAAGAATGAGACTCTCTTTCTTAAGTAGCTCTTAGCCCTATAAGTGCATCTTACTTTCCAATAACTAAGGGCCATGTCCCAGTACTAATGCTTCAATCTTCCAAGAAAGAAGCTCGGACTTAAACAATGAGGACTCCCACTTTTTCACCCATTGGATCCGCCGGAGGCTCCAGTCATGAGGCATCCCATTGGATTGGAACCCACCCAGACGGCTCATGGAAACTATATAAACCAAAACGACAAACAACCATCATCGTTTCTAACCACTCTCCCTAACAAACGTACAAAAGTACAAGAAATAATAAGGTACTTGCCAACAACAAAATGTAGATCCAAAAATGCCATTGAGTGGCTTTTTTGTATGTGCAAACCCGGTTAGTTTCCCATGTTACGGTAAGAAGAGAGAGCCAAGTTGACAACAGACAAGTCTCACCACTCATATGGCTCGCCCAGAATTTGTGTTATCCCAGCCAGAATGCACTATAGATGGATAGATCTACGTTGCCGTAACAAATGAAATCAAAAAGTCTTTCTGGTATAACCAACGGGATATCTTCCTTTGCCATAATATAACATATGTATCAAATGGTTAGCTGTATCATAATTCCATCTGTATAAATTGTCACCCGTATTTATGGGTCTACCAAATCAAATATACCATCCAGCCATATCAATAGTCCAGCCCAAACTTATGGATGGTGGTTGTTTAGCATGTGCTACTCAGTACCCATTCTGAGTAGCCTCATGAGTAGCAGGCCTGTAGCCATCATCTAAAGGGGGCAACAAAGGGGGGCTTGCCTTTTTTTCTCTATTGTAGGATTGTTGAAGCTGGTTCGGGAGGTCCGGAGGTCTTTTGCTTCCGAGGGCAAGGAATTTCTCTTTCATGACTGACTTATTCAAATCCGATGCTGCTTCTAAGAAAAAGGTCCTAGGTTAGGAGCGCCTGGTTATATGAAGTACTTGTGGACCGAAGTTGTGATTCGACCATGCTATATTTAATTGATTGGGTTTAAGATCTCAAGTTGCGTAAGCTATGCTTTGTGCTTACATTTTACAATTGCTAAATAAGGAGGGAAAGGGTTAGATACAATTAGTGACCTGCAAAATCCCGGGTGGTGGTGTTACATATGATACACCGCGGATGGAAACCCGCACTGACTATGAAACCTGCAGCTACGTCAAAACTTAAATCAATGGCATATCCGGCACAATTACAAGCATATGGCTCCCGGGGTAGACCACGGTTTACCATCATTGAGAAAACACGACACCCACTCCAAGCGAATCAACACTACACCCCGTATGGATCGGATCTACAAATGAAGAATCTAAATAATCTGTATCTGCACTTTCGCGTCGTCCCAGCAAGCAACCGGCGGGGAGCACCTCAGTATACGATCGCGCGCTGTAACTGGGAGTCTTATTACACCTAGGGCCAACTTTGATTCACCAAACCCAGGTTCATCTCGTGTAGTGATTGCGGACTCGTACAAGGTCCTGGCCCTCTATTTCAGGGGGGTTATAGATATATATGCTCAGGGCTGCTCAAAGAGTTAGAGTTTGGGAAGATATGAAAGGTAGGTCTGAGCTCTGCGAAGGTAAATATCTTTAGTAGATGGTTGATGCATCAGATACCCTTACCTTCTATGAGTTCCTTTTAGAACGTTATATCATTTTAGTTCCTTACCTCATTACTACACTACAACAAAAACTGGATTTAGCGTCGAATTTAGCGCCGGATTTTAGTGTAATTTTTTCCTAATTGTGGTGAACAATCCGGCGCTAAACCAGGCGCTATTGTACATTTTCGTAAAACGCCATCTATTGCATCTTTTTTTCCGTCCTTTTTAACATCCATTTTTGTGTCCATTTTTGCACCCAATTTTTTGCATCTAATGTTACGCCTTTATTTGCACCCAATTTTTCAACTTCTATTGCATCTTTCTTTGCGTCCTTTGTTACATCCTTGTTTGCACCCAGTTTCATGCTCATTTTTGCATCCAATGTTGCATATTGTTTTGCTCCTAGTTTTTCGTCGAGTCTTGCACCCAATTTTGCACCATGTTTTACATAAAATTATGTGTCCAGTTCTGCATCTAGGTTTGCATCCAATTTTAGGCCCAATATTGCGTCTAGTTTTGCATCCAAATTTACTTATAATGTTGCATCCCCATTTGCATCTAATTTTGTATCTTGTTTTATGTCTTTTTTTGTATCCATGTTTATGCCAAATGTTTCATCTCGTTTTACGTCATATTTTGCATCTAGGTTTGCACCTAGTGTTGCATCCTGATTGATGTCTTTTTCTGCATCTATGTTTGAGCCCAATTTTGCACCCAGTGTTGCACCTAGTGTTGTGCCTAGTTTTGCGCCCATGTTTGTATCTAATATTGCATCTAGTTGTGTGTCCAATGTTGCATCCCATCTTGCATTCATTTAATAATGGATACTAAATGAATAATCGCAACTTTGTAAAGTGACTTGAAATACCTAGAAAAAAGTTTCATGCTTTCAGGTAAGGCATGAAAGTGGATCTTTTAAATGAAAAAAAAGCATCCTTTAATTCAAGATTCATTTCAAGTATTCATATTAAAAATTTAAAAATTGTACGAAACCAATGTCTCCCAAATTTTTCTATATTTCATTTTTAAAAATATTTTAAAGGTTTATTCCCTTTTTTTAATATATCTTGAGCTTCTATGCTATTTCATAAAACCAGACTTCAAATTGAATTTACTAAAGATAGCGTGTCGTACAGTTCTTTGTAGCATACTTGAATTTTCATAGAGAGGGTATTTTACAGGCTATAAAGCATGGCTCAGTTTTAAAATTTACCAATAGTATTGGTTTACCTCTCTTTATTTCAAAATGTTTATTTACAACAAAATATTTACATTCCCAAAGACTCTTTGAGGGCTCAATCAAAGCTCTTGAGAGAAGATATTTAATCTCATGAGCATGGAATTCTTTTTCAGATGATGGTGTCATAAGAGTTGGATAGGATTTTTGGGGAAATGGTTTTTTATTGAAGGGTAAAAAGGTAACTTGAAACAAAATATTTTTCACTTAGTCCATAAGTAATTTGGACTCTCATAAGTGCACTTTTTCTCAATTTTAACAAAAATGTTTAACGAGGCTATTTCTTTATGTATTTCTACTTATACTATGCATTTCTTCAATTTGTAGATATTTGTAAGGGATGTTAGAGTAGGATTAGACTTCTTAAGTGACTCTACTAAAAAAATCAAGTCCTAAAATGCAGTCACCCCTAATACTATCTAATTTATTCGAAGATAAAACTTCACTCAAACCTTGGACTTTAATGGGGAGGACCATCACAAACACCCCACCCCCCAATTTGCATCCTCGGAGTGACAAGGAAAATAATAAGATCCAACACAGATAAGAACAATTGGACTTCAAAGCACACTTATCTCATAACATATGTATAATGTACACATTAATACATATGAGATGACTCTTGGGTTCCTATTCCCAAGATGTCTCTTGGACTTTCGAGATGACTCTTGATCTCCACCTAACCCTAACAAATTAAGTTCCAACAAGTACTAATATGAAATAAGGAGTCCACAATAGATTGAAAATAAAATCATAAAGTATGCAATATTGATAGTATAATACCCACCCTTTAAATCAATACCTTCATTGTGTATAGGTTTATATGACAAACCATCATCCCAATTTATGTTTTTAAATATTTTCAATTCATAGTGAGTACCTAGCATCATGTTAGAGTGCTTTTTACTTGTAATTTTTTTGTTGTTGGTATTATCATAGCACTTAAATGTATAATTTCATTCTCTCAAGCCTATTTGATAAAGAAGTCACTTTGAGTGTTAGGCACATATTGGGAGTTACAATGGTGAATCTAGAGTATCGAGATTCATCCCACTCTTCAACATTCAAAACTCAATTTGATAGTGATAATAACGAATCTCGCTCCTCAAGTCTGAGTCCTAGCAATCTCTTGGAAAAAAAATTCAAACGAGACAAGAAGGTTGGGAGATATAGAGGGGTCCGGAGGAATCCATGGGCTATTTTTGCTACAAAAATCATAGGAACCCAAAAACAAAAGAGAGTTGTTGGCTTGGAACCTTCGAGAGCCATGAGGGGGATGAAGGCACAGAACAACTTCATATACGCTGATCCAAAAATATGTATGGTCTTCTCACAATCACAATGTCCTATAGATTGTGGAAATAATATTGTAGTGTCTAATATCAAATGCCTATTTTTGCAAATGAAAAGATGCAAGACTCTTGGCCTAATTCCCCATGGCTAGATATATGTACTATACCTGGAAGCTACAATGTATTGATTCACCGAAGCAACAACATAAACAATTCAGTTTAAATGGTGGCTACAACCTCTTCCAAGACGTAGGGATGAGAAACTATTTGAATCCTCTATAACTATCTAGCACATTCAAGAATCTGACCTTATGAGGAGGCCAAACCTATCAAACCAAATTCACGTCACACCTTTTCCCACGACTAAAACAACTAATAAATATTTTATTACTAGCATAACCATAATAATCAATACTAAGATTTATATACGCTGATCGATGACATTATTATTCTTTTTTGAGCCTTAAATATTGTAGTCGGTAAACATATATTAACCATATTATTTCTTGCATAATAAATATAATAATTTATGCCTTTCACAACAAATATAAGATTATACTAACACAATCATATTCTACATTTTTAAAAGTGGTTAAGATAATATTACAATAGTATAAATTAAATAAGTTTTATAAGAAAAACTTATAATTTTTTTTAAAATGAAAAAATAAAATTTATAAACTAAAATATAAAGATTAAAAAATCTTAAATGTAAAATAAGTAATTTATTTTTGAAACATATATATATATATACACATCACTTTTCTCTATTTTTGCGACATAAAACCTTCAAATGATAGCTATAGGTTATATCTTTGAAACATATACAAAAATATAAACATATTTCCTATCATTTTTCCATGTGCAACCTTCAAATGATAGTTACTACGTAAGAACCCACAGCTCATAACAAATCACTAAAAGTTTTGAAAATAGAACACAGAGGCATAACTCGACCATTCAATTCTATTGGCAACTTAATTTTATGCGATATAAGTTAGGCAATGTGCAATGTAGCCATTTTGTGAAATAAAATATTTCTGGAAGCGAAGGTAATTGACAATAATCCCTTCATATAATTCAATACAAAATAGAAGGACAAAATTTAATGCCAAAGGGCATTGATATTCTCTCCGCTGCAACTACAAGTTGATTTTCTCTCATATCGATTACATAAAATATTGCACATGAAGCACCAAATTATCTTTTATTGCGCCGAGAGGCGCTCTATAGCCCAGTATGGGGGAGATCTTGTAACGTGATGTAACGTTACTAACATGTCGGCAAAAAATAATAGTGATAGTGAATATTATAGGAGAGATCTTATAACTTGATGTAACGTTTGTAACATGTCGGCAAAAAATAATAGTGATAGTGAATATTATGGGAGAGATTTTGTAACACAAAATAAAAAATAATATCACTTTCGTAAAGTTATTTTATTAATAAAAAATAAATTTTCTAATAGGCCAAAATAAATGTCTGCCACAAAAACAATCTAATATGGGGGAGATGTTGTAATCTTCCTACCTAACAAAACAATTAAAAAGTAAAAATTTAATTATCCGTAAAAAAAATATGCGGGTCAAGAAAAAAACACAAAATTGAATTATTGGCAAAAAAATGTTGGCCTTGCACATGGTTTTAAAACCATGTGCAATGCATTCTAAACAACACATGGTTTTATTGTACATGGTTTAGGAGGCTTTGCACATGGTTTTTAAACCATGTGCAAGGCCTCCTAAACAACCCATGGTTTTATTGTACATGGTTTAGGAGGGCCTTGCAAATGGTTTTAAGACCATGTGCAAGGTCTCCTAAACAACCCATGATTGTAAGAGGGCCTTGCATATGGTTTTAAAACCATGTGCGGGGAAATGATGCAATGTCGTTCCTAACATTATATTTAATATTATATGTCGGCCATAAATAATATTAAATATTAATAACAATAAAATTATATGTGGACCTTAAATAAAAAGATGTGTCATTTGGTTTGAATCAAATCAATGGATACCTAAGAAGAGGTTTGCACCTCGAGAGATTTGATCCATCTCGGCACTTGATAGAGCCTAGGATTTGGATCTACGCTGGTTTATGTACAATTGAAAGAGAATTGCAATTTCTGAGCCTATATGTAAACTCTCACCAAATTCAACCTATCGTATATTTCTATCTTTACCTTATAATATTCCTCAACTTATAGGACGCATCTACAATATCTAAACAATGATGACAAGCTCGACGCAATATCATATGGAGAGGATGGAGAACACTATTTTAAAAAATAAAAAATAAAAAGGTAAAATGTAAAACCCAAGTAAGTATAGTTAATGTCTTTAGTAGAAAACTCTTATGATCAATCAAAGAAAAACATGCCCGAATATTTTTATTTGTGAGTAAAGATTTAAGAATTGACATGATGATGTCTTTAGTAGAAATCTCTTATGATCAATCAAAGAAAAACATGCCCGAATATTTTTATTTGTGAGTAAAGATGTAAGAATTGACATGATGACATTGAATGTATTTATGTCATTTCCTTCTTTGTGGTTGTACCTTTAGACTCACAATCATTTGTACGATTGGAATTGCAAAATGTGGACTTTAAAACATGATTTGTTTTGCAACTATCAATGAAATTAGATATGGACCAGTTGTGACATCAGAAAAATTTTGAATCTAAACAAGAAGGAATGCTAATATTTTTAAAGATCAAATAAATACTAAGAGACTTATAAAAGTGAAGGAAGCATTTCCAACCATTTACAAATATGCGAGTGGGTTAGTAACAACAGACCCCTCACAACATATCAAATCGAGTCTCAATAACCACAAAATCCTGTATGGCCCTCACCTGTGCAATCATTCTAACCCGCACAAACAATCATCACATGATGGTCAAAATTTACGAATTTATAGATCAAAAGATGTAAATAGAAACATACACGGAGATAATAATTGATATACCTCACCACAACACTTGCTGTAACAAGGGTTGCGAACAACAAAGTCCCTTCCTTGAAAAAAAAATTAATGAAAATTTTGTTGAAGATCAGAAGCTCTTGTAAGAGCATATGTTGTATTTTTTCAATCATTTTGGATTAGTATGGAGATTTGAAAATAACACAACTCCAATGCATATATTGGGCAAAAATCATTTCTACTAGCTACAAATTGATAATAAATACTTACTCCTAGTACCAAATGTAAAAATTGACTTAAGTAGTGGAGAAGATATGTCCAATTTTAGATGATGTATAATTGTTTATCTGTAATACCCTGTGTGTTAAGCCCCAGACATATGTAATTTGTAATTGTTTATTATTGTGGCATAGGGTTCCAGAACAAATATCTTTAAGGACCTATAGACATTATTATTATTTTGTAAATAATTAATTAATGAAAACAATTGGCACATCGGGGACCACTAAAAGAGTATGGGAGGCCTAGATCCGCAATGTGAGGGGGAATGGGGGCATTCCTAGCACTTTAGAACTTGTTTAATTGATCCCGGTCCATATTTATGCCTTGGTGGCTTTATTCTAGTTTATGGTAACCCAAACATTGGACAACATACCCAACTTTTTATTGTTTTAGCCTATGTTGGTATTATTGAGACTAATTCATGAGTTAGTGCACCCTCCTTGGTGTTTGGGTTGATGTCACTTGTCATTTGAGCCCCTTTGGTGGTTTTTTAACTCCTTTGTGGAGGTTACACTTGGTTTTGTAACTCTCATTTGCACAAGCGTTCCCTGGCTATTTTTATCCTTGACACCCCAAAAGTTGTGTATATCCTTGTGTAACTATTGTGTAAATCCTTAAATAAATCCTTGTGTAAATCCTTGTGTAACCCCCTTTGCTATTTTCATTTTTTTGTTAAATTTTGTATTCTTAACTTTAAAGGTATAATCATAATTGAAAGAAAAATTTATAAAAATTAAAATAAACAAAAAATAAAATAAAACAATGAACCAAAATAGTCCGTTCACGGTGGCATTGACAATTAGTGTGGCCTTGGCAGTTGGTGTTGAGCAGAGCGTGTGAAGATGGGGACTTGTGAAGGTCCCATCTACAAAAAAAAATTCCATATTTCTGTAAGTTGAGTTAATCAAATGAATCCCTTCCTAGTTGAAATATTGTCAAGGATTGGGAGACCCATCTACACTTCCTATGCTCCAACACATATTAGAAATGATAAATTATATTGACCACTCACTTAGCTGTAGGTTAGTAAAACATTTTTTATTTGGCATCCTTGGACTGGACTGGGCCATTTCATTCCATTAATCCAACACAAAATGAATTATTATCTATGTGTATGCACATGAATAAAAAATGAATCATGTAAATTAAATTTCTTTGTCTCACAGAAAGACTATGAAGATTGCATAATTCTAAGGGCCCCTCTGTAATCATCTGCAAAGACAAATTTAAAGCTCATCATATCGCACATCAAACAAAGATTGTTTTGGCCAGCCTCTTAAACCTAGTCATGCACCCGTGGTTCAGTTGAAGCCTATCAAATAAAATATGATGGCGAGCTGCCAATGGGCAATTTGTTTTGAATTAAAATCTTATTTGTACCAAGCACCTTAATCAATGTATTTTGAATTAAAATCTTCTTTTCACTGTCCACCTTAATCAGTGTCTCTGTAACAATAATAATTAGATAATATCCTTAAAATGTCTTTTGAATTAAAATCTTCTTTGCACTGTCCACCTTAATCAGTGTCTGTAACAATAATAATTAGATAATATCCTTAATGAATAATGTTTGTTCTTTTCTTAATCATTAAAAGTCTCGGGATTTTCAGGTTTCCAATCCATAAGGTAGAACAAACCCTTCTGTTGCACAGCACGGATAGAACAACAACAAAAACAAAAACAAACCTCTGAAAATCGAAAGGGAGACAATTATAAAAACGAACCTCTGAAAAATTTGATGTACTTCTTCCAGGTTCACATATTCAAATTAAAACAAACCTAAGCTGTTATTCAAGATTTTTATTTGCTTGTTAACTAAATATACCAGAACATTACCATGTTTCTTAATTGCCTTGATGAGATTAGATTCCTTGTAAGTCAAAATTTATTTATTTGCTTGCTAAATAAATATGCCAGAACATTTCCATGTTTCTTGATTTCCCTATTAAGATTCCTTGTGAAGATCGACCTGTAGCAAATGTAAATCTTGATTCGTCCGCATTGTCTTGAGTAGAATTATGTCCATCTATAGCAAATGCAAATCTTGATGCCTATGCATTATCTTGTGTAGAGTTATGCCCACTTAAAGAGATTTTAACAAGGATTTTTACGAGAAATTTTAATATTGTACATGTGATTTAACTAAAATTTATAAGCTTTTGAAATTATTTCTACAACCTCTATTATTGAATCATATCATGTTAATTATTTTATCATTTTATGCGAAATCATGAATTGCTTATCAATATCAATATCTCATTGTCGGTTGTTACAATCTAAAGCAAAGGAACATTAAAGATTGAAGCCTCTTCTTTAGGTAAACCATTTACTGGCCTTCGACATCGACCAAGTGTATGTCGATCAAGATGCCATGGAACTCAAACTCAGACATTATTTCTATGAAGTATCTAATAGCATAACATAACATAAACAGTAGTTTGATTCAGATCAGATACACAATCAATATGAGTGACTGTATAAAGTTGATAACATAAAACGACTTTATTTATTTATGAGATGATGAAAAGCTACATACACACAGAGACTCTCTCGTCTTATTACAATACTAGTAATTAGCCATCCTATCCTTCATTTCTTCTTCCTATGGTAGCTGCTATACTATGCTACGGATCATCTTCTATTAATCTCAGCCATGTTATTAGAGTAACAAATACATATGATTAGTAGGAAGGGGAGAGCTTCCAGAGCTGGTTGTCCTACTTGTTCCATTTCCAGAGAACAGCACGAGTGTCGTCTCTGATTCCTCCGCTCCTCCTGTCGCCCTGGAATGCGTCCAAGTTCAGTCCAATATTGTTGGCCATCCTCACTGTATGATATCCATATCCCATGTCCTCACTCTCACTCCACAGTATGTTCTCATCATAAGTGGAGGGGCCCTCATACTGAGTCAGCAGCACCTCCTGAATTTCAGCAACATCATGGCGAAGAGCTTGACCGAGCTTGACGGGTGGCTTTGTTCACCATAGTGAATGCTGGATGACCTACTTGGTCTCTCACTTGGTTACTCTAGCTCTCATCCTTCACCCATTGCTGCATACATATATTATTGTAGCTAAGATCAATTAAGAAAATACATTGCAGCTAAGATCAATCAAGAAATTTAACAGAATGCATGAGAATATGAGAAATATGTTACCATTGTGGGATCATTGGGATTGTAGAAGACCATGAGGGCTTTTCCATCTCTGATAGCCAAAGCGTAATCAGGGTTGGCCTCAGAGTATACCCTCACTATTTGGCCTTGTGGAATTACTTGTGGACCGCTCCTAGTGTAATCTTCTCCTGCATTAAATTTGTTACGTGCGACCTCCATACTCGTTAAATCCATAGCCTCCTTGTGTTGCATTGAGGCACGGGTCGTAAGCGGGACGTGCGGGCTATTGCTGATAGCTGGCATAGCCTGAATTGGTCGGTGCTAACTCGTAAATCCTCTCGTTCCTGCCTTGGCATGAATCGTACTCACCATAGTATGCCATGGGTTAAGTAATTCACTACAATATGGCAACGACAATCACTCTTAAAAAAAACAAGAAGAAGTAGTTGTTAGCCAAAACCAAGCCGACTAAATTTGAGTTTATCGCTGAGTTAATATTAAAACTTAAATATTTTACTTTTTCACACCGACCTCTTTTTCTTTTGTTTACTTGTCGCGTGAAACTTGTCTAAGTCTCGACTAGACAAGTTCATAAATTTTAGTCAGACTTTCAACTCGAGGCTAACCTCTTTGACCTTTGAGTCGAGCCAACTGACTTAACCGACCTTGTCAGTTCATTTGGTTTGGTCGAAATATACAGAGTATGTTTCTTAGTCTAAAAGACTTAAGAAATTACAAATGCTTTTCACCTGTGAGTAAGATGAAGTAAAAATGGACACATTAACAAATCCAAAGAACTTATAAAAACATATGCCCAAATATGTAAGAAGACATGAGTCGACTAATGTGTCGTAAAACCTGGAACTTTCACGGAGTGAGAAATTTAAGGATTCTTGTTCTTTCACTCAACCGTAATTGTAAAATACATTTACACAAGTAAATCTGGAAATAATATGTGGCCAAATAAACATGCATTCAACCATAAACTATTTCATATATATAACTTATGCAGAAATAACAAAAGTATTACAAACTTGTCTGTCCAGACTTGCTCACCCACTAATCCTTTTACAGAGCTTTGGCTCTTCAACTGAATCACATACATAGAAGCTTGAGCTTCAACTTCTCTCTTTTTCTCACCCTAGATTTCCTCTATCTCTCTATTGTGTCTAGTGACTAACTTAATTTACAATCTTCTTCTTCTATTTATAGGCAACCTGAAAATTGCTTCTACATGGATCGACTCACTCTCCATTAAAGACTGTAATAACTATCTACCTAACAACTTAGCTTCAGAAATAAATTCAATTGGTTTACATTGTCGAATCATGGACTCTTCCCTCTTATCAGACTGAACGACAAGACCTTGACTGATACAAACTCTGACAAAGTCGGCTGAGAGTCAGGTATGGATCTGCGAATAATTACTTTTTCCAACACTCCCCCTTAATTATGAGCAGATGGGGATTTTTAAAACAAAATTTACAAAATGTTTCAGAGCTTAGACATGCTTTGTTTATGACAAAGTTCACTGTGTAGAACTTGTCATTCCAAGATAACTACGCAAATACTAGAATGTTTCCTTTGCCAATGGTTTTGTAAAGATGTGTGCAAGTTGATCTTCAGACCTGTAAAATTCCAAACAAATTTCCTTGTTGTTCACCAACTCTCTTATGAAATGAAACCTTGTGTCGATGTGCTTGGTTATCCTGTGAAACACATGATTCTTTGATAATGCTATGGCTGAATTGTTGTCGCAGAAGATGGTTGTCAGTTCTTGATGGTTCTGTGACAAGTCTATTAACACTCTCCTCATCCAGACAGCTTGACATGCAGCACTTGTCGCTGCAACATACTCTGCTTTAGCTGAAGACAAAGTTACGATGGGTTGTTTCTTTGAATCCCATGAAACAACACCTGTACCAAAATGAAATGTGTACCCAGATGTGCTTTTTCTGTCATCTATGCCGCCTCCATTGTCACTGTCAGTGTAACCAACGAGTTTAAAATTTTATGAGGTTGAATACATAATGCCAAGGTATTTTGTGCCGCTTACATACCTCAGAATTCTTTTACCTGCTTGCAAATGTGAGTCTTTTGGTGACTCCATGAACGTTGAGATTAGATTTACTCCATACACGATGTCTGGTCTTGTCGTTGTCAAATACATAAGGCTTCCAACAAGCCTTTTGAATAGCGTAGGATCCATAGTTGATCCTTCATCATCCTTGCTCAATTTTAAACATGTTATTACTGGTGTTGGGCTGTCTTGCAATTAGACATGTTAAACATTTTTAAAACATCACTTGCATACTTCATCTGTGATATAAAAATACCAATTTCATATTGCTAAACTTCAATGCCCAGAAAATACTTCATAAGCCCCAGATCAGTCATTTCAAATTCATTTTCCATGACTGCTTTAAATTCTTCTATGCCAAAATCACTAGTAAATATTAAATCATCTACATATAGGCAGACAATTAACATCTTACCTTGCTTATTCACTTTGGTGTACAATGCCGGTTCACTTTCACTTCTGTGAAATCCATTTTCAGTGAGATAGAAATAAATCTGACTATACCAAGCTCTAGTAGCTTGCTTCAAACCATATAATGCCTTTTTCAGTCTGTACACTTTATGCTCTTGACCTGGAACTTCATACCCTTATGGTTGTTCCACATATACTTCCTCTTCTACATAGCCATTTAAGAATGTTGACTTGACATCCATTTGATAAAAAGGCCATTTGTTTTGTGCAGCAATGGCCAAGATTGTTCTGACTGTATCCATGTGTGCAATAGGTGCAAATGTTTCATTGAAGTCTATGTTGGGCTGCTGTGTGAATCCTCTTGCTACCAGTCTTGCTTTGTTCTTCTGCACATTCCCATCAACATCTTGCTTTATCTTATAAATCCATTTGACACTGATTACATCTTTGTCTTTTGGTACATCAACCAGTTCCCATGTCTGGTTCTTCTCAATGTATTCTATTTCTTCATCCATGGCTTGTGCCCATACTTATTCTTCAATAGCTTCTTCAAATGTTAGTGGATCATATATAGGAGAAAATAATGCAAAGAGAGAGAATGAATTTGGTGTACCAGCTTCATATATCTATCGTAGACTTATTGTCTTCATTGGTTCTTTCGATGTCGATCTTGACGAAATGCTTGATGGAGTCTGTTGTCCTCTTGATGTACTTGTCGGTGTAGCTTGAGATGCTACTTGTGTCAATGGTCCTTGTGTTGAACCATGTCTTGGTGTCATGGGAGTCGACGGTGCTGTGACCGATTGACTTACATGTAGTATTTGAACCACTTCCTCTTCCATATCATCATTGTTGGCATTCGACATAATATTGACATTTATGTCTACAGTTCCATCCCATGATTCATTCTCGACAAATTGAACATATCGATTGATTATCACTTTCCTTGTGATAGGATCATATAACTTGTATGATTTTGTGTCTTCTAAATAGCCGACAAAATACATTTATGTCCCTTCTTGTCTAGCTTCCCTCTCAGCTCATCTGGAACATGAGCATATGCAACACAACCAAAAAATTTTAAATGTGAAACACTATAATTCATACATGTCCATGCTTCTTGGGGAACTTTATTCTTCACACTCTTTGTCGGACACTGGTTCATAATTTATACGGCAGTTGCGACTGCTTCACCCCAATATTCATTTGGCAAATGCTTGGCTGCCAACATGTTGCATGCCATCTCCATGATGGTTCTATTTTTTCTTTCGACAATACCGTTCTGTTGAGATGTATACCGTGTAGTGAATTGTTTC
Source organism: Pseudotsuga menziesii (assembly GCA_001517045.1). Classification (NCBI taxonomy): domain Eukaryota; kingdom Viridiplantae; phylum Streptophyta; class Pinopsida; order Pinales; family Pinaceae; genus Pseudotsuga; species Pseudotsuga menziesii. Next base: position 51,322 of record LPNX010443370.1, read on the forward strand.
TGTATGCCATGGGTCTTGCAAAAATTTAGAAATTCATTTGAAACATATTCACCTCCTCTGTCGGTCCTTAATATCTTGATGCGGTGTCCACTCTGGTTCTCCACGAGTGCCTTGAACTGCTGAAATAAACCAAATGCATCAGATTTATGTTTCAGAAAATATAGACATGTTTTTCTTGAGTGGTCATCAATAAAAATTAGAAAATATTTGCAGCCACCAATGGATGATGTCTGCATTGGACCAAAAATATTAGAGTGCACAATTTCAAGCCGTGTGCGAGTTCTATATGAATTTTCGACTGGAAAAGTCTCTCTATGTTGCTTACCAAAACTGCAGCCTTCACAAACCCTCTCTGGTCTGTTGATCAATGGTAATCCTTTTACCATATTCTTTGTGTGCAGTAGCTTCATCCCACCAAAATTCAGATGTCCAAATCTGAAATGCCACAACCATGATTCATCCTGAACTTTTGTCTGAAATGCAGCTTGCAAATTAGCGCTTCCATTTTGTTTCTTGTCAAGGAGCTCGATTGTTTCTTTACTTTCTGCCTTGAATATAGCTCCTAAGTTTTTTTTCCCTTTTATGTCGGGAACTATCCTCAATGGAAACAAGCGATTGCTTGTCATAGGCACTTTTGCTATCAGCTAGTCACTTGGACATTTGTCTTTGATCACATATTGATCATCTTCCATGTAGACTCTGTAGCCTTTTTGTGTCAACTGTCTAATGCTTAAAAATTATGTTTTAGATCTTCGACATGATAGACATCAGGGATATACTTACTCTCCCCCTGTTTGGTTAGAATATCAACAATGCCTTTTCCTAAAACAATAACTTGGACATTGTTTCCAAGTGTAACATCAGTTTTAACTGAATTGTCTAGACTGGAAAACAAATTTAAATTACCAGTCATGTGGTTGTTGCATCCTGAATCTAAGTACCATATGTCATGTGGACTTTCTTGAATGGCATTGCATTCGAGTGGAGATGTCGATGCCATTAACATTGCACTTGTCGAAGTGCTGGTGTTGGTCGACTGATTTGGGCTTTTCCTTCCTTGGTCATATTGTTTCTTCCTGCATTCATATGCATAATGACCAAATTTCTTATAGTAATGACATTGAATTTTTTATTTATCAAACCTCTGGACACTTGGCTGACTTGGGTTTTGATTATCTCCTTTGCCACCGACATTTGCAGGACTTCTGCCTCATCCTCCTCTTGGAGAAATTCTTCCTCTATCTCTGAAGTTGCTTCTCCCCCTGCCTCTACCATGGCTTATGGATGACTGTGCTGCGAATGCACCTTCCAATGATGTATGTGTTCTGCTAAGTCTGTGTTCATGATTGATGAGTGAAGCTTGCAGCTCATCAATGGTAAATGTTGACATGTCTGTGTGTTCTTCCAAGGTCACAACCAAGTTTTCAAATCTTAGGGGAAGACTTTTGAGAATTTTTTCAACCACCCTTTGGTCTTCTATGGCTTCTCCATGAGATTTCAGTTGGTTTATCAAAACAACAACTCTGGTGTAGAATGTGTCTACAGTCTCTAAATCTTTCATAGATAGAGATTCAAAATCTCTTCTCAGAATCTGCAACTTGGATGTCCTTGCCTTATCCAAACCTTGATAGGAAATCTCCAATGTACCCCATGCTTGCTTAGCATTAGTTTTTGCTGTTACTCTTGGGAGTATGCTTTCATGCATAGCTTTATGTATGTAAAACAGAGCTTTTTCATCTTTCTTCCTCTGTTCTCTCAAGATATCTTTCTCAGTCTCTGTGAGATTGTTATATGCTGTCATGTCTGCTGATTCTACATAACCATGTTGGACTATCTCCCAGACATCTTGACCTATGAATAAAGCCTTCATTATTAAAGACCAATATTCATAATTATTTCCTGTAAAAATTGGAGTTTGCAATGAACCAGAAGTGGAAGCCATTTTTAATTTTTAATTTTTAATTAACTCTCCTTAGAAAATTAATTTTCCACCTTTTAAGAAAAGATTTCTTTCTTAAACCTTGCTCTGATACTAGTTAGCCAAAAGCAAGCCAACTAAACTTGAGTTTACCGCTCAGTTAATATTAAAATTTAAATATTTTACTTTTTCACACCGACCTCTTTTTCTCTTGTTTACTTGTCGGGTGAAACTTGTCTAAGTCCTGACTAGACAAGTTCATAAATTTTAGTCGGACTTTCGACTCGACTAAATTTACTTGACAAGTTTTTACTTGACAAGTTTTTACTTGTCGGTTCGACCCGTTTTTACCTCAACCACTTGTCACCTCCAAGTCGGCTAACCTCTTAGACCTCTAAGTCGGCTAACCTCTTCGACCTCTCAAGTCGGCTGACTTAACTGACCTTGTCGGTTCACTTGGTTTGGTCGAAATATACAGAGTATGTTTCTTAGTCTAAAAGACTTAAGAAATTACCTCGACCACTTCTCACCTACAAGTCGGCTGACCTCTTCGACCTCTAAGTCGGCTGACCTAACCGACCTTGTCAGTTCACTTGGTTTGGTCGAAATATACAGAGTATGTTTCTTAGTCTAAAAGACTGAAGAAATTACAAATGCTTTTCACCTATGAGTAAGATGAAGTAAAAATGGACACATTAACAAATCCAAAGAACTTATAAAAACATATGCCCAAATATGTAAGAAGACTTGAGTCTACTAATGTGTCGTAAAAGCTGGAACTTTCACGGAGTGAGAAATTTAAGGATTCTTGTTCTTTCACTCAACCGTAATTGTAAAAGACATTTACACAAGTAAATCTGGAAATAATGTGCGGCCAAATAAACATGCATTCAACCATAAACTATTTCATATATATAACTTATGTGGAAATAACAAAATTATTACAAACTTGTCTGTCTATTGATCCTTTTACAGAGCTTCGGCTCTTCAACTGAATCACATACACACAAGCTTGAGCTTCAACTTCTCTCTTTTTCTCAGCGTGGAGTTCCTCTATCTCTCTATTGTGTCTAGTGACTAACTTAATTTCTTCTATTTATAGGCAACCTGAAAATTGCTTCTACATGGATCGACTGACTCTCCATTAAAGACTACAATAACTCTCTACCTAACAACTTAGCTTCGAAATAAATTCAACTAGTTTACATTGCCGAATCGTGTCTTCCCTCTTGTCAGGGTGACCGACAAGATCTTGACTGAGACAGACTCTCACAAAGTCGACTGAAAGTCAAGTATGGATCTGGGAGTAATTACTTTTTCCAACAGTAGTCACCAGCTAATTGATAGCTGGAGATCTGAAACGGTGGTGCTGGTCTTATGTTATGGGATGGCCTTATATAGATGACGAGGGGTGAGTGCAGAATATCTTTTATGTGGACGAAAGTTGAGTAATATTCGCGATCAGAGCGAATAATATCAATTTGTAAAGACTGAACATAGAATCATCAACTTCTATACATCCTCCGGCTAGAAAATTCCCTTTTTATTATAAACTCTTATGTTCTTCACTTTCACTTTCCAAATGTACGTTTGAAATTGATGATCTTTACAGGAGTGGCGATTATTCTTCTCACTTGGAGGGATATTCTCAGGCGAGGCGAGGCAAGGCAACTGGAACAATAGAGTCGGTGATACAAGAGAGCTATTATGTGAGGAATGGTGATGGTATATTACAGCGAAAATATGCGTTCTCTACGTAAATGACAACTAAAGGAATTATAGAGTTATCGTATCCTCCTGTTCCCTAATGAAATTTTTTTACATCGCTAACATGGCAAATGATTACACGCGGGAAAAATAGAAAATTAGATGTGATATTTAAGTGAAAAAGTGAGGAGTATTTTTTTTAAAATAATAATCGATAAAAGATGAATAATCATTATTAAATGCAACTTTGCAAACTGACTCGGAATACCTTAAAAATAGTTTCTTGCTTTTTTTAAGCTTATTGTGTAAGGCATGAAAGTGGATCTTTTAAAATTTGAAAAATGCATCATTTAATTTGCTTTTTTAAGCTTATTGTGTAAGGCATGAAAGTGGATGTTTTAAAATTTGAAAAATGCATCATTAAATATTAATTCAAGATTCATTTCAAGCATCCATATTAAAAATTGTAGGAAACTAATGTTTTTCAATTATATGATCAAATTTTCCTTTTTGTGAAATATTAGTGAAATTATTTTTGTTTTTCATACATTTCATTTTTAAAAGTTTTATGAAATAAAAATTAAATATAAAACATGTATGAGGTGTTGGTAAGGTATGTGAGTAAAGAATAAATAAAATGCTTTGTTGAATATAAGCATTTTTATGAGTAAACAAAATAATTTTAAAAGAACAATATCTATTAAAATTTTATAGTAATGTACAAGAATTCTCAATCTGAAAATATATTATTCAAATGGTTGCAACAATGCACATCTCCTCAAAATACAATATGAATTGTTAACAAAAGAGTAGACTACAACATCATGAAATTATGTTACAAGTTTAGTCTCTCAAACACAACAAATTGTAGTGATCATTTTACATAAATATACATACCCGAAATCATTCAAATGAATGTATTGTTTCCCAATCAGTTGCAGGTCCCAAACAATGAAAGGAGACTAAAGTGATCAATTCCTCCAATGTTTGTGTGCCTTTTGTCCTCAAACAAGCCACCTCTTGTGGTGAAAATCACAAATGAATCGAGCAATTCACCAAGGTCGATATAGAAAGCATCATCTTCCAAATTATTGGATCATGAAATGCACAACTTAGCTACATGGTTGCATGAACACTAGAAGTTCATATGCCCAAATGTCCAAGGAAGATGTCATGCATTGGTGTAATCTTCCAGTGGATTCTATGATAGGTGAAGAGATAATATCAGACGAATTTATACAAGGTTTTTCCTCTTCTAGAATCAATGCCACTTCATGAGAAACATTGCAACACTTTTCTAAGACAATGGGAGGTGCTTCAAGTTGAGACTGCTTTGCAAGGAGGTGGCAAGGACGTTGAAGTTCGAATTGGATTTGGCTCAATTAGTGGGCCATTAATTATTGTGATCATAGGTGTATGTGACTATCAACATGGATGGGTCAATGCATCTGTGTTCAACTTGTTTTCTTGCACATCGACCCTTGAAACTGCTACATTTATAGTAATCCTTCAAGATGAATGGCTTATGCTTCATTTTTTACAGAAGACACATATTCCTAGACGTATGAGATGTTGACAAACTAGTAAAGGGAGAGGGAAATTACCAGCTAGAAAATGTAAACGGGAGGATAAGAGGGGAAACTCAAGAAGAAATTGGAGAAACATATTTGCATTTCCTATAAAACTATGGATTTATAATGAAGTAAACCATGGAACTTATTTTATTTTTGTTTTAATTTCCAATACCAGTCTTGGTTCTCATGTATAGATAGTAAGAAAACAAAAAACAACATAGAGAATTTCTTGTCACCAAGAGAGAGATAACTTACCTCTAAGTTTCCCTGCTATACAACTACTTGACGATTACATATAAATCTAGTGAGTTGTAAAACATCTAAACTATCAAAGATATTTTCATGAATTTCATGCAACTTTTGACCTTTTGTAATGTTTACTTAGTTAAGACTCAAGTGAAAAGAAATCTATTAGAAGAAATACAATTTTATGAACACTTTTATGTAGAGTTTCTACACCAAATTTGCTTGTATACTATAGCAATTTAACTATTTATAGTTTTTGCTCTTAAACACTTTCACATACAGACGTATGGTGAAATCTATGATCCCATGTCTTATTGAGTTTTCATCAACTAATTCATTAGCCACGAAGCTTTTCATGGTCTTAACCATTGGGTGAGTGCAAGCTAATGATGGTCCCTTTTCGTACGTTAGATGCAACATAACTAAAAAACATACATCCTTCGGATTACATGGGTATTTTGGCATACCTACACAATGAATATTGCTTCTAGTAAAAAATATGAAATGTAGGAATTTTAATCTCCTTTCCAAATATATAAATTTTACTTACTGAAAATGTTCACAACTAACTCAATTTTGATTTTTCTAACATTGACACTTGATTTTTTCAACAAATGATAAGGTATAGTCCATGTTAGTGCATCCTTTAAATGTGTAAATGATGGAAACAATATATGAAAACTGGAAAATATGTTGATAACAACTAGTAATAGTGAAACACTATTTTTCCAAAATAAAATTAGCACTTTTTAATATTTTTAAGAATTATCAAAGTAGGAAAACCTTGAAATTAGTACACCCAGTTTTAGTGCATATTTTCAAGGTGTTAATGTAATGATAATGGATTGTATTTTTTATAGGGTGTAGAGGTTAGTGCCTTCTAGTGCAACATATATTTTTTTATGAAATGGTTCAAAAAAGGAAAAGTTATGGCATAAACATGATCAGTTTTCTAAAAATCCAGTTGCATCTAAAAGGTCCACCAACTTCATGCACTCGCCCCATTTCCCATTTATACTCATCATATTCCTCTTTTATAGAGATCTCAAAATCCTCTAATTATCTTTCTTTAGGATCATTTGAAAGGAGAACACTAGAGAAATATCAAGATTATCATCACTAGATCTTCTCATAAATGAGCAATCTGCTGATGCATTTTAATTAGATATGGATTTTATATTTGTTTAATTAATTTATGAGGATCATGTCCACAAAATCCTTAAATTTGTGGGTTGATAATTGCATATCTCTGAATGAAATAAGATAATGATCTATTTGAGAAGTAAGAATGTGTACAATAGTTATCAAATCTAGTTTAGTTGCAATGTCTTTATAGGTTAATAAGATGAAACTGCCAACAATGCCACACCCAAAGCCATACCCCATCAATTAACTTAGCTAGGGATGAGACATCCACATTGATTAACATTAATGCCATGTGCAACACAACATTAATCCCCTTAAAGATGAGGCACGGTGTGACATTTCCTTTCCTAAATTTTGTGATGTTATGTTAGGACAACCAAATTTGCGTAAGTCTTGTTGTTTATTGGTCCATGTCCTATAGTTTCATTACAACCTCAAGTGGCAAATCAATAGAGTAATAGAAGTATCCCCAACAACCACAGCCTCTCTTACCACTACTAAGTACATAAATAAGGTAACATCTTACAATGGGATATTTTTCCTCTTTATGGCTCAATCAAAAAGAGAAATCAAAATTGCAACAATCATTAAGGGCACTACAAGGGGTCCATATATGCAACACAAACATGCATATTAGTTGTTGTAAGTAAAAAATTATGTATGTATTCCTTGGTGTAAGAATATAGAGACATCTTCACCTCACCTACAACAATGCATATGCATTCACTACAACAAAACCCTGTGATTAGCGTCTCTTTTAGCTTCCTTTTTAGCGTCCGCTATCACTTTTAGTGTATTTTTCATCATTTTTTGGATGAAGTGGATGATTTTCGATGGGATGGCGCTTTTAATGGAGTTATTTGCATCCTTTTTTAAAATTTGGTGCTATTTTGGACGCTAATTGGCATCCCAATTAGTGTCTCAATTTGCATCCCAATTAATGTCCCAATTGGAGTCTCAATTGGTGTCCCAATTAGCATCCCTTTTTAAAAGTTAGAGCTATTTTGGACACTAATTAGCATCTCAATTAACATCCCAATTAGCATGACAATTAGCATCACAATTATCACCCCAATTAGCATCCCAATTAACATTCGAATTAGAGTCCAAAAAAGCATCCCATATAATGCCGAGAATAGCCTCCAAAAAAATGTCTTGAATAGCATAACACCATACATTGATCCAGGGTTAGAAACATGAATTTCGGCAAGAAAAATATCCAACATAGCACCAAGTATAGAGCTAGGAATTGCACCTAGAAAACATCCAACATAGCGCCAGGTATAACGCCTGGAATAATGCCAGAAATTTTGAAAGGAACCACGCTAGAAATTGCACTAGGTTTAGAGCTGGGAATTGTGTTCGGAAAATGTCCGACATAATGTCATATATATCAATGTCAATGATTATGATTCATGTGATAATACTTTTGGATCTTGATTTATAATAGTGGCACCTAAATGATCGTAATCATGGCACTTTTGGATATTGATTAATCCTAATGAGGGGTAAATTACCTTAATGTCACTTAAATTGCTCTAATGGAATTTGAGTGTCCCCAACAACATTTGATAGACCACAATGACATATAATTTGAATTGGTAAAGACTTAGACCCTTAATTTAAATCTTGGTTCATAACAACCAGCCTTAGTGTTACAAATCTTGATATGGCCATCATATTCCTCTTGTGGGTTAAAATTTTCTTGTGAAGGGCATATGTGATAACTAAGGCCCTACACATTTCCCATTAGCCATAGAGTACAAAATTGGTGTAAGGATTTTTATTTTTGCATTGGACCATTGAATGTGCAATGAGAACTACACTTAGCATCTCAAATCTTTAAATGAGCACAATATCCCTCTCACATGCAAAAAGATGGTAGCTCGAGGACCCGCACTTTGCCCTTGATACTCAAGGACAATGCTATCACCAAACAACCTATATCTTGGAACCAAAGCATGTCTTATGCACCAAAACTAACCTCTAATGTGGAAAACCTCAAAATCACCACCATAATGCACTCGTGGGCTGAGATTTCCTACTAATTTCCTATGTGGTTGTTGTGGCCCCATTCATGGCCCATGAGCTCTACAAAAAATGTTATGGCTCAATATTAACCCCATAATTACCATTAATTAACCCCATTTAACCAATAATTGACCTCTAATTACCACTAATTAACCCCTAATTACCCCAAAATTGACCCCTTATCAACCTCTAATTACCACATCTCATGACCCAATAATTACCCATAAATGACTCGTAATTATCGATAATTGACCACAAGTTACCCTTAAATCATCACTAATAAATCCCTAATTACCCTTCATTTACCTATAACTACCCATAAATGACCCATAACTCTGTGTTGGGCCCAAGTCCATCACATAAGCCTTACAGAGGGAACTTATGGCTTGTGAGTGGGATATGGTGGCCATTTTGGGATGCATAACACCATGAATATTTTTTTACAACTTGACCATAATTTGGGATTAACTTCTAGGGCCTAAGTTCATGTATTTTCCCCTAGTTCTCGTGGCTCATGTGTAGCACCCCAAACCACCACACATGCCCTACATAGGAAATTTTTAGCATATGAGTCAGATATGTCCATCATTTTGAGAATTAACATACCAAGGACAGTTCAGATTTCCATGTCATGGTCTAGGGATAAAAGGAAAGGAACTAGGCCATAACATATATTTATGAGGGGCTCACATGGCATATTTCCTCACTTGGGGCATCGTACATGCCAATAATACATCATCTTTAGCCTCCAGTTTGATATGGTAGTGATTTCAAGGTTCAAAAGACTCGATATGTTTCTTGGGGATAAGGGAATAGTTTGGTGCAAAAACCCAAGTTCTAAGTCCATGGAATCTATCCCTAAGAATTGCATGCCATGTGTAGGGCCTTAATCCACAACATAGGCCATGCATATGCAATATTTGGTATGTGAGTAAGATGTGGTGTCACGTTTGAAGGTTTAGTACACCAAGGATGGTTATCATAACCCAAGTTGTGTTCTAAGATGAAGACACAAATTTTTAGTCCATAACATGTGGATTTTGAGTTCAACCTTGCAAGTATCCTTCATCTTCTAGATCATGCTCCATTTCCAAGGATTTATTCATTCATTGCATACGGGCGTGTGCAAGATTATGAGGGTCTCTTTTGACACGTTAGATGCAATAGAAAACTGAAAAAAACAGGAATCCATCATGACTTACATGGATATTTTGAGACACTTACACAATGAATCTTGCGATGAGTAAAAAACAAGAAATGTAGGAAATTGAATGACGTTTCCAAATATATAACTTTTTTCTATTGAAAATGTTCTTAACTATATAAAGTTAGATATTTTTTGACATGCACTTTTTATTTTTAGGACAAATTATAAGGTATATGTTTTATGGGTGCATCCTTTGAGTGACTAAATGATGGAATAAACTTACGAAAACTGGTAGACATATAGAGAACATATAGTACTAGTGCACGATTATTTTTCCAATAATAAAATAATATTTTAAAACTTTTTTTTAATTATCTCTGATCAAACCTCGAAAAAGGTATGTCAATTGTACGTGCAGTGTTTGAATGTCTTGATGCAATTATTTGGAAATGGGTTTTTTATAGCATGTAGAGGTCGGTGTTCTTTAGTGCACCATACAATTTGTTTTCAAAATGGTTAAGAAACAAAAGAGATATGGAAAAAACACTAACAGTGTGTTTTTTGAGTTAAGGAGTGATGACAAAAGATAAATAAGAAAATATATATATATAATTATATATTCTAGTTAAAAATTACATATTTGGAATATGCAAAAAAAATCATATTTGTTTCTAAAATTTCATAAAAAATGGAGGTGTGCAGCATACTGTAACCAACGAATAAACACGAGCATATTGAAAATTTGGATATAATGCTCAATTAGCCATGGTTTATCATACTCCAAGGCATAGGCCCATGTTGAATCTGAAGCAAAGTCCGAAGAAGACACATAGGAATAAAAATGCCACACCAGCATGGGTGGAGGCTCAACAAATCAATAGAATAATAGAAGTATCCCCAACAACCTCGGCCTCTCTTACCACTAATAAGTGTGGAAATTGAACCAGGTGATAGATTAATTTTACTCACAATAATTAACAATTGATCATGCAAAATCACTCACAAAAGAGACTGAAATTGGAGCTGAACACTAAACTGTATTAAATCAGTGTACAATAGCCAACCCTGTATAATAATAGGTTGCTGTATAAATAACATACATCATGGATTTGAATGCATGAGGAGCAATTCAAATCTAGCATAAAGCAGGCTTACTAAAAATAAGCAAATCCCCCATAGGTGTAAAAAGTTGATCCCAAATCTGTCATGGAGCTCACGAATTAGAAGAATGGCTTAGGAAAGCTAAAGAGTGGTGGAATGGCAGCTCATACATGCTTTTTCATGGAGAAAAGAGTGGAGGATGAAGAGGACAAAAAACTAGTTCACCTCACCTAGTCTAGCTTTTCTATTTTCCTTAAAACACTGAAAAAGCAGGGAATAAAGCAGAAAAAGCAGAAGGGCGCCTAGGAGGCCAGGAATAAAGTAGATTTGATTCCTTGGGCTTTCCCATGCCCTACTTGAGTCAAATAAGGCAATTTTTACCACTATGGATAGGTAATAGACAACTTGCACAAGGTGGGACACATGAACTAGGCTAATAAGACATAAATAATTAAATTAATATCTAAATGGGTAAACTATGGGTTGATTATTCTAACACCCCCCCTTAATCCTGACTTATGAGTAATATATCAGAAAATTATAGGGCCTAGCAACAAGGCTTAGTCACCCTTTACATACTGCATGTCCATTTAAACAAGGAAAGAGGCAAAACCAACTTGGGAAAATCCTCCCTTAAACATGGACTGTAAAACAAAATTGTAGAATCTTGTCTTCACTCATGCTTTCACAGCATGATCAGCAATCCCCAGTAGTTATTTGAGATTGCTGAAGGTCTTCTCACAAAATGATTTGGTGAAGATATCAGCTACTTGTTCTGAAGATGAACAGAAGAGTAGGTGAATGGTGCCATCATGCACAAGCTCTCTGATGTAGTGCATATGGATCTCAATGTGTCTGGTTCTCTTTTTCTGAACTGGATCTTTGCAGATTCGAATGGTACTCTGGTTACCACAGTAGATGGTAGTTGAGTACTCTGGTTCGAAGCCACACTCTCCAAGTAAACCCTGCAATCATAAACATTGAGTTGTTGCATTAACAACTCCTCTGTACTCTGCTTCTGTAGATGAGAGTGCAATGGCACTCTGTTTCTTGCTTGGCCAGCTGATTAGCCCTTCTGTAAGAATGAACACATATCCTGATGTGGAATTTCTATCTGTGCTATCACCTTCCCAATCACTGTCAGTAAATCCAATCAAATCAAGATCAGATTTTGCTTTATAGAAGATCCCATGTGTCCTTGTTCCCTGAACAAAGTTAAGGATCCTTTTGGCTGCTTTCCAATGGATCTCTTGAGGCTGATCCATGAATCTAGAAGCCACACTTACTACATAACAAAGATCGGGTCTAGTATGTGTCAAATACAACAAACATCCAATCAATTTCCTATATAGTGTATTGTTTATCATAGGTGAAGAATCAGCTTCACTCCTGAAAGGAAAGGAGTTTTGCTTGCTTTGCAATCCTTCATTCTGAATTTGTTCAGCAAGTCCAAGGCATATTTGGACTGGTGCACCTTGATTCCAGCTTTGGTTTGAGCAATCAAAAGCCCCAAAAATTGACTTAAGAGCCCCAAATCTGTCATGGGGAAGGCTTGGTTCATAGCTCCTTTTAAGGAAGCAATCTCAACCTTTGAGCTTCCTGTAAAGAGGAGGTCATCAACATATAACACAATGATCATTAATGAACCATTAACTAACTTCAAATAGACATTTGGATCTGATTTGCACTGAACAAAATTCAGTGATAGCAAGAATCTATCGATCTTGGCATACCAAGCCCTGGGGGCTTTCTTTAGCCCATACAATGACTTTCTCAACTTGCACACAAGAGAAGGGTCAGTAGAAAAACCTTGAGGCTACTGCATATATATCTCCTCAGTGAGATCTCCATTCAGGAAGGCACATTTTACATCCATGTGATGTACCTCCCATTGCCTTGAGGCTGCAATGGCTAAGGCTAGCCTGATGGAATCCATTTTTGCCACTGGGGAAAAAGTCTCATTGTAATCTATGCCATGAACCTGTGAGTAGCCCTTGGCTACCAATATGGCCTTGTACTTCATTGGTGAACCATCAGCAGCAAATTTGGTCTTATAGACCCACTTACACTGTACTAGTTTTCTCCCTGGGGGAAGATCCACTAGCTCCCATGTGTTGCACTTCTGGAGTGAGCTGAACTCCTCCTTCATGGCTGTTTGCCATCTTGGATCTCTTGCTTCTTCTTCATATGTTTGAGGATCAGAATCCACCATCAAATATCATTTTTTAGCAAACATAGGATCCTTCATGCACAGACCACTCTCAAATTGAGATCTAGTCCTCCTTGGGTCATTGGGATCCCCAGCTAGCTCACCTGCTACATGTAGTGTCTTGGATGCCCATTTTGGCCTTGTAGGGCTGTTATGGTCTACAATAAACTCATCTCCATCAGACAAATCAGAATCAGCATGTTCAACAAACTCTTTACTTATTTCTTGAGGTTCAGGTGGTGAAGAGGCTTCACCAACTTCCACGGTTGCAAGGGGTTCTTCTTCAAACTGAACACACCTTTCAATGAAGGCTTTGTTTGTGCTCAAATTTATCAAATTGTACCCTTTTCAATCTTCAGAGTATCCAACAAAAAGACACTCTTGGATTTGGGGCTGCAAAGCCTTCCTCTTCTCTGTTGGAATTCTATCCCAAGCCTTTGAGCCAAAAATCCTGAAATGGGTCACATCTGGCTTGTGCCCACTCCATGCTTCGAAGGGGGTTATGCCATAAAGTTGTTTATGAGGCACCCTATTCTGAATATAGGCTGCACAGTTGATATCTTCGGCCACAGTTGATAGCTTCAGCCCAGTACTTTGGTGGCAAAGTTTTGGCCTCCATCATGCATGTTGCCATCTCCTTCAGTGATCTGTTCTTCCTCTCAGCAACACCATTTTGCTATGGTGTATAAGGGATAGAATGCTACATATGAATACCTACATTTGTACAATAATTAATAAACTCAGACTTGACATACTCACCACCATTGTCAGATCTAAGGGCCTTGAGTTTCCTTCCAGACTGTTTTTCAACCAAAGCCTTAAAGACTTTGAATAGGCCAAAAACTTCAGACTTGTGTTTCAGGAAGTGAACCCAGCAATACCTGGAAAATTCATCAATGAAATTCAATGCATATTTGTCCTGACTCATGGACATATGAGGGAATGGGCCAGCAACATCACTGTGGATCAGCTCGAGGGGTGCAGAGGTTCTCTCATGACTAGCTCTCTCAAATTTGTGCTCTGGGTGTTTTCCTAGGATACAACCTTAGCAGACTCCTTTGGAAAATTTTATCTTGGGCAACCCTATGACCATCTCTTTTTCACTAAGATCAGAAAGATATTTGTAGTTTAGGTGGCCAAATCTTTCATGCCAAATCTTGCTTGCTTCATTAGCATGAATCGGAAGAGCAGAGGGGTTTGAGTAAGGTAGGAAGTGTGAGAACATGTATACCTTTTGAGCATGATTTGCAACTCCTTTTGCACTGACTCTACCAGTTGAGATCTCTGTGATCTCAAATTCATCAGGTGAGAATATGACTTTCTTAGGAGACCCAGTGTGGGTCATCTGGTACACTGATAGGATATTGGAGGCAAGACCAGGAACATACAGTACATTGTTGAACTGACCATGATCAAGATCTATCCTTCCTTTGCCTAAACTTTCAGTGAGAGAGTCATCTACCAGTACTATAGATGGTCCTTTCAACTTGTCCAGTGAGGAGAAGGCCTCCTTAGTCGAAACCATGTGTCTTGAAGCTCCAGAATCAATGATAAAACTGGGTGAGCTTGATGTGCCAGCAACTAGAGCATGAAATCTCTCTCTATCATCTGAACTTGATCCTCCTTCTCTCTTATTTGAGCTTTCTAGAAGGGAGATGCCATTCTTCTCCAGGATTTGGGTCAGCATGTCTATCTGCTTTTTCATACAAGAGCTTTCAGAGTGATTGCCCTTATTGCAGTATGCGCACTTGTTCATTTCACCTTTGTTTTTCTTCTTCTAGTAGTTCTTCTTGGGACCTTGTGGATCCTCCGGAGACTGTTTCTTGTCTCTCTTTTGCTCAGGTGGATTTTTAGCTTTCTTTTTGCTTTTTGAATCCACCTTCAAATCTCCAGCAATCAAAGCTTGATCTTTGGATGGTTTGATGGTGCCCATCATCACCAGCTTGTCCTGTTCTTGTGTGAGAGATTCCATGAAATCTGCAAGGCTAGAAATCTTCCAGGTTCGAGGCGTCAGTTTTGTGGCATAGAAGGTCAAAAAAAACACTGAATAATTAGGGCCTAGCTTCGAGAGGATGGCCAGTATGAGCTGATCATCTTTCTTTTCGATCCCACATTGTTTCAGCTGCAAAACTAGTGCTTTGAACTTGGAGAAATATAGCTGCAGGGATTCAAAGCTTGTTGGACTCAGAGAAATCAGCTCATTTTCGATTTGATGTCCCCTCATCTCATCTTTATTTCCAAAAAGATTAGAAATATTCTCCCATACTTCATTCGGTGATGTCAATCCATCAAGATGGAAAAGGAGGTCTCTGGAAATACTCAGACACATGAGGCCATAAGCCTCATCCCTCCTGTTGTGCCATTTTATCTTCTCTGCAGCTGCATTGGGCTCTGCTTCTGTTGCCATAGTCACCCTGTAGAGGCCTTTCACTCTCAATGGTATCTTCATCTCTACTTTCCATTCAAATAAATTGAAGGGAGTCAAGATAGTTTTCTGTGATTGATCCATAGCATAGAAAATCTGTCCCGACTGTCAGTAGAAGGCTCCCAGTCACTGATGTCGAACCTGCAAAACAATTTTGAAGGAGAGATAACAATCTACAATGGATTTGATACCATGTGTAAATTGAACCAAGTGATAGATTAATTTTACTCACAACAATTAACAATTGATCATGCAAAATCACTCACAAAAGAGACTGAAATTGGAGCTGAACACTAAACTATATTAAATCAGTGTACAATAGCCAACCCTGTATAATAATAGGTTTCTATATAAATAACATACATCAGGGATTAAAATGCATGAGGAGTAATTCAAATCTAGCATAAAGCAGGCTTACTAAAAATAAGCAAATCCCCCATAGGTGTAAAAAGTTGATCCCAAATCTGTCATGGAGCTCACGAATTAGAAAAATGGCTTAGGAAATCTAAATAGTGGTGGAATGGCAGCTCATACATGCTTTTACATGGAGAAAAGAGTGGAGGATGAAGAGGACAAAAAACTAGTTCACCTCACCTAGTCTAGCTTTTCTATTTGCCTTAAAACACTGAAAAAGCAGGCAATAAAGCAGAAAAAGCAGAAGGGCGCCTAGGAGGCCAGGAATAAAGCAGATTTGATTCCTTGGGCTTTCCCATGTGCTACATGAGTCAAATAAGTCAAGTTTGACCACTATGGATAGGTAATAGACAACTTGCACAAGGTGGGACACATGAACTAGGCTAATAAGACAGAAATAATTAAATTAATGTCTAAATGGGTAAACTATGGGTTTATTATTCTAACACTAAGTACATAAAAAGGTAACATCTTACAATGGGGTATTTTTCCTCCTTATGGCTCAATCAAAAGGAGAAATGAAAATTGTAGCAATCATTAAGGGCACTACAAGAGATGCATATATGCAACAAAAACATGCATATTAGTTGTTGTAAGTAAAAAATGATGTGTATAGTACTTGGTGTAAGAATATAGAGACATCTTCACCTCACCTACAACAATGCCTATGCATTCACTACAACAAAACCCTGTGATTAGCATCTCTTTTAGCTTCCTTTTTAGCGTCCACTATCACTTTTAGTGTATTTTTCATCATTTTTTGGACAAAGTGGACGATTTTCGATGGGATGGTGCTTTTAATGGATTTATTTGCATTCTTTTTTCAAAGTTGGTGCTATTATGGACACTATTTAGCATCCTAATTAGTGTCTCAATTTGCATCCCAATTAACGTCCCGATTAGAGCCCCAATTAGTGTCCCAATTAGCGTCTCTTTTTAAAAGTTAGCACTATTTTGGACACTAATTAGAATCTCAATTAATGTCCCAATTAGAATGCCAATTAGCTTCACAATTATCATCCTAATTAGCATCCCAATTAATGACCCAATTAGCATCCGAAAAATCATCCCGTATAACGCCCAGAATAGCCTCCAGAAAAATGTCCTAAATAACATAACACCATATATTGATCAAGGGTTAGCAACATGAATTGTGCCATGAATTTTGACAAGAAAAACATCCAACATAGTTCCAAGTATAGAGCTAGGAATTGTGCCTAGAAAACATCCAACATATCGCCAGGTATATAGCCAAGTATAACACCTGGAATAATGCCACAAATTTTGAAAGGAACCACGCTAGGAATTGCACTAGGTTTAGAGCTAGGAATTGTGTTCGGAAAACATCCAACATAATATCAGATATATCAATATGTCAATGATTAAGATTCATGTGATAATATTTTTGGATCTTGATTTATCATAGTGGCACCTAAATGATCGTAATTATGGCACTTTTGGATCTTGATTAATCCTAATGAGGGGTAAATTACCTTAATGTCACCTAAATTGCTCTAATGGAATTTGAGTGTCCCCAAAAACATTATATAGAACATAATATAATCTGATTTGAATTGGTAAAGACTTAGACCCTTAATTTAAATCTTGGTTCATAACAACCATCCTTAGCATTACAAATCTTGATATGGCCACCATATTCCTCTTGTGGGTTAAAATTTTCTTGTGAAGGGCATATGTGATAACTAAGTCCATACACATTTCCCATTAGCCATAGAGTACAACATTAGTGTAAGGCTTTGTATTTTTGCATTGGACCATTGAATGGGCAATGAGAACCACACTTAGCATCCCAAAGCTTTAAATGAGCACAATATCCCTCTCACATGCAAAAAGCTAGTAGCTCAAGGACCTGAACATTTCCCTTGAGCCTCAAGGACAATGCTATCTCCAAAAAACCTATATCTTGGCACCAAACCATGTATTAGGCACCAAAACTAACCTATAATGTGGAAAACCTCAAAATCACCACCATAATGCACTCGTGGGCTGATATTTCCTACTAATATCCTATGCAGTTGTTGTGGCCCCATTCATGGCCCATGAGCTCAACAAAAAAATGTTATGGATCAAGATTAAACCCATAATTACCATTAATTAACCCCATGTAACCAATAATTGACCCCTAATTACCACTAATTAACCCCTAATTACCCCAAAATTGACCCCTTATCAACCCCTAATTACCACATCTCATGACCCAATAATTACCCATAAATGACCCTTACTTATTGATAATTGATCGCAAGTTATCCTTAAATTATCACTACTAAATCCCTAATTGCCCTTCATTTACCTATAACTACCCATAAATGACCCATAACTCTGTGTTGAGCCCAAGTCCATCACATAGGCCTTACAGAGGGAATTTACAGCTTGTGAGTGGGATGTGGTGGCCATTTTGGGATGCATAACACCATGAATATTTTTTTACAACTTGACCATCATTTGGGATTAAATTCTAGGGCCTAAGTTCATGTAGTTTCCCCTAGTTCTCGTGTCTCATGTGTAGCATCACAAACAACCACACATGCCCTACATAGGAAATGTTTAACATATGAGTGAGATATGTCCATCATTTTGAGAATTAACATACCAAGGACAGTTCGGATGCCCATTTCATGGTCTAGGGATAAAAGGAAAGGAACTAGGCCATAACATATATTTATGAGGGGTTCACATGGAATTTTCCCTCACTTGGGGCATTCCACATGCCCATAATACATCATCTTTTGCCTCCGTTTTGATATAGGGGTGATTTCAAGGTTGAAAAGACTCGATATGTTTCTTGGGCCCATAAGGGAATAGTTTGGTGCAAAAAACCAGGATCTAAGTCCATGGAATCTATCCCTAAGCATTACATGCCATGTGTGGGGCCTTAAGCCACAACATAGGCCATGCATATGCAATATTGTGTATGTGAGTAAGATGTGGTGTCATGTTTGAAGGTTTAGTACACCAAGGATGGTTCCATAACCCAAGTTGTGTTCTAGGGTGAAGATCCAAAGTTTTAATCCATAACATGTGGATTTTGAGTTCAACCTTGCAAGAATCCTTCATCTTCTAGATCATGCTCCATTCCCAAGGCTCTATTTGTTCGTTGCATACGGGTGTGTGCAAGCTGATGAGGGTCTCTTTTGACGCATTAGATGCAATAGAAAACTAAAAAAATAGGAATCCATCAACTTACATGGATATTTTGAGACACTTACACAATGAATCTTGCGATGAGTAAAAAACAAGAAATGTAGGAAATTGAATGATGTTTCCAAATATATACTTTTTTTCTATTGAAATGTTCTTAACTATCTAAAGTTAGATCCCTTTTAATAGACACTTTTTTATTTTTGGGACAAATTATAAGGTATATGTTTTTGTGGGTGCAGCCTTTGAGTGACTAAATGATGGAATAAACTTACAAAAACTGGTAGACATATAGAGAACATATAGTAATAGTGCACGACTATTTTTTCAATAATAAAACAATATTTTTAATTTTTTTTAATTATCTAAGTGATTAAACCTATAAAACAGTATGTCAATTGTAGGTATAGCATTTGAATGTCTTAATGCAATTATTTGAAAATGGGTTTTTTATAGAATGTAGAGGTCGGTGTTCTTTAATGCACCATACAATTTATTTTCAAAATGGTTGAGAAATAAAAGAGATATGGACAAAACACTAAGAGTGTGTTTTTTGAGTTGAGGAGTGATGACAGAAGATAAATAAGAAAAAAAATAGAAAAAATTATATATTTTTGTTAAAAATTACATATTTGGAATCTGCAAAAAAACCATATCTATTTCTAAAATTTCATAAAAAATGGAGGTGTGCAGCATACTGTAACCAATGACTAAACACAATCATATTGAACATTTGGATATAATGCTCAATTAGCCATGGTTTATCATACTCCAAGGCATAGGCATGTTGAATCCGAAGCAAAGTCTAGAGCAGACACATAGGCATAAGAATGCCACGCCAGGATAGGTGGAGGCTCGGCCTTATCATTTGGAGGGAATACATTTTTGAATTTAAACAAAACGAGTGCACGTTTTATTGAAGCAAAAAGGGTGTGTGTTTTATTGAAGCAAAATGGGAGTGTGTTTTATTGAAGCAAATGGGTGCATGTTTTGTTGAAGAAAAACACCTGCACATTTTATTAAAGCACAAAGCGCGTGTATATTTAAATACTACAATGAGTACTTGTTTTTTCAATTATTCCAATACTTTTATTATTTAATGTCCCCCTCCCCCCCCCCCCCTTCCCCCTAACTATTACTAACCCCCCCCCCCTCCTCTTCCTACCTTTAAGCCCCCATCCTCTTTCTACCTTTAAGCCCCCCTCCTCATGTCCCTACCTTTAACCCCCCTCCTCTCTCTTCCTAACACCCCACCACCCCATTCGTTCTCCATCTCTCTCTCTCTCTCTCTCTCTCCATCGGAGGAAATTTCAACTAAAAATGGGCCTTTTAACCATAATTCAAAGTCCATGTCATCATGTGTTAGCTAATGAAATTGCTTTAAATTTGATATACCGTATAGGTCTTAAATAATTTTTTAATATAAATTTGGGGATAGGTATCATAAAAAAACTACTTTGTTTGTTCATATTTTTGACATCTCCTTGTCATTTTACTCAAATTTCGATTGGGAAAGCTCGTTGGATGTAAAATTAAATTCTGCATCCATTGAGTACCCACTCGGCATACTTTTACAGACCTTGCTACCCCAAAAACAAGAAATACCTGAAAAATGTGATGATGGCATCCAACGAGTACCCACTCGGCATACTTTTGACGAACCCTGCTACCCCAAAAACAAGAAATACCTGAAAAAAATGTGATGATGATGTCATCATCACATTTTTTTCAGGTATTTCTCGTTTTTGGGGTAGCGGGGTCCGTCAAAAGTGTCAAGTGGGTACTCGTTGGATGCGGAATTTAATTTCGCATCCAACGAGCTCTCCCAATCAATTTTTGGGTAAAAACACAAGGAGATATGTCGAACATACGAACAAAAACAGTATTTTTTTTCTTTTCTTCCTCCAAAATTAATAAATATTATTTTATTATTTTATTAGTTTTCTTAGAAATCCCATTTTGAGTTGAAATTTCCTCTCTCTCTCTCTCTCTCTCTCTCTCTCTCTCTCTCTCTCTCTCCC
>LPNX010443370.1:72631-87934 GCA_001517045.1 Pseudotsuga menziesii
CACACACACACACACCCCTAGCACCTCTCTATCACTCCTAACACCTAAAACCTCTCTCTCCACTCTTTCTTGCTCCCCAACTCATCCAACTACACTTATTCCCCACCCCCTATCTATTCCCCAACCCTCTCTCTCTCTCTCTCTCAGACACCCACATTACACATCCATAGGTCACTCCCTACCAGTAACTCCTGCCCTCTTCCCCCCAATTCTTACTAATCCCCATCCTCCTCTCCCTACCTCTAACTCCGGCGCTCCTCCTCCTACCTCTCTCCCCCGCTCATCTCCATTACTAAACCCTTCTCCACTCTCTCTTACTCTCCAATCCCTAACACCTAACAACCCCCTCCCCAACCCCTAACACCCACACACACCCATTGGTCTCTCCCCACCTCTAACCTTGTTGTTCAGGACATTACACCCTTATAACCTAGGGTCTGGGGTTACCAACTTACTATTAGACTTGCAGAAAATTAGCTTTTACATAATATGGAATGAGAATAGGAAGATATCTTGGCTTACCCGATTTATGATGGTTGATCCAAGCTTGGTCTTATCTCGCTCCAATATCCTCCAAAGCTTTTGGGGATGCTTCTCTTCACTTGCAAAGAGCCAATTCTTCAAGAAATATCTCATATATATATAAATGAGAGGTTAGATGAAAAGCATATTAATATTATAATTGAACATATTCATTAAACAAATATACATGATACAAGCACAATACAAGATTGGAAGAAGAATTCTCTTTATTAACAAATAGTGAATAGGTAAGAATACAACCCAGCTTCTGACTCAAGGACTCCTCCGCAACCGAGGACTCTGAGTTCTGCTGCTCCAAGAATCTGAAGGTATACCACCAGCATAACTTTGCTCTTCCAAAATTCATTGATTAGCCCCATCCCAAGGCCTCTATTTATATTTTGGAAATAGAGAGGTTTCGAAGGTTAGGATGGTTGAGATGGTTGGGATAGTTATGGATTAGGACCCAACTAATCTCATCTAATCATGATTTATATTTTTTAAGGTCGAATTAAGGTATACGCGAGTATCAATATAGGCAAGTCACGTATGATATACATGTTTCTCAAAGGTAACTCACGTATGCAAGGTATATGCGGGTTGTAATGCATATACTCACATATGATACGCAAGTTTCAATGCACATAGTTGCGTATGCAACCCAAAACTCAGAATAAAAATATATAAGGATGGTTTGAGGATAATGCATCAAAGGTCATGCACATCTATAGTGTTTTGGCCACTTCAGTCCTAATTGTCCATTTGTGTACCGACATGATGAATGTCGACACTCGGATGGAAAAGTGTCATTTTGGCTGATGACATATGCCCCCTAATGTGTGAGGTCAAAGGGAAGTGATGGTCGAAATACAACATAATCTTTATCATAGAGAACTAAGAAGTCCAAGGAAGCAGAGGAAGTACCTGAAACAAATACATATCAATGTCATATACAAAATCATATCTGAGGATGCCATGTTCAATATACCGGAACGCTAGATCCTTTATAATATTTGGTTACATCATATGATACGGGTACAATACCACATATTACAAAAGTGGATCGAAGCCACAATATACAATGATGAGTCTTCAAAATCTGGAATCTATGTAGGTGAACACAACACAATCTTCTGCAACTTAGGTTATAGATGTGAACCTAAGGTCTTCGTCAAAATCCAAAAGAACCAGTACAATCAAGGCCATGTGAATAGATGTGTTGAATTCGAACATGGAAAGGATTCAAAAAATTGTCAATCAATAGGTGAAAACTGAAAACTGAAGCAAAGGAGTTCACCAATGATGAAAGTGAATCCTAAGGTACCATTGTCAAAACTCTAGGTCTTCGTCTTCAGGACGTGCTGATGAGAAACCTTACTATGATGAGGAAGGAAATAGATCCTCCAACGGATCACAAGAGTGACTAGGAACTGGATAAGGGAAGGTGAACATAAGTGATATTAGATAGGATAATGATGGAATCAGGATAATAATCAGATGCAGGGATAAATCCTTGAACAGTGAGCATGACACAGAGATGATCTAAGGCAACTTTTCACTTTACAGATAGGACAACTAGAATTATATGTCATGTAGGAGACATGATCATATTCCCCAGGTATAAATGACAAGTGGAGGAGTAGGAAACTCGAAGTGATAGTTGATCTAAAAGTGTACACTAAGACATGAGTATCAGAAAGTTCAGAGAGTGCTATGTTCAAGGAGGACATGCTGCCACCGTTTGCAACCCAAAAAGAATACTTCTTCCTTATCTTTCCTATTAAATTTTAACGAGTCCATAAAATTCAACTTAGGTCTCTCTTCATTTATGACAAGCTTGAAGAGGGGAGAGAATAATTCTTTATAATGTCACTGTTTTGCGGATTTTACGAGCCCAAACTAGTTCATGCCCGTTGGTGTTTTCATGTTTAGAGAGTCTAAAAAATCCAAAGAAGACTCCAGGGGGGTTCTTTTTCATCCAATTTAGTCTCCTAAGGTCGGAAAAGTATAAAACATACCAAAGAAGAACTCTCTTATCTTCTGAAGAAGAAAAGGTGTACCTTTTTCGTACTTAGTCAGGGAGGTCCAAAAAAGGTTAAATTACCACCTACCCAACGCTCCTTCAAGAGCAGCTTATAGCTTGAGTTTTACGAGTGTTAAGGAAAGCAAGATCACTCGGAAAGATCCATTTGGTTATGAGGAATGGGGTTTATAACAGTAAACTCGATGCTTTGTTCTTAGTTTTTAATGAGCATGACAAAGACATAAAGTACACTCGAAATCTTTTTCATGTTTATGTCCAGAGCACGAAAAAGAGAAAACTAAGCTCATACCGGGCGCTCATTTTCCATAACTTTAGTGCCTCGGGTCCAGAAATGTGATAAACCTATTCCTGAGAATACTCTTCTCAATTCCATAGAAAATAGAGTGATCCTTTCTCGTATTATTCCACATGGTCCGAGAAAGTGATAACCTACCACCAATGTGGATACCCATTCACATATTCTTAACGAGCCTGAATGAACAATTTTACTCTGCAGTCAAGTCTATTTTGAGGAGTTATACCTGGGCCTAAAGAAACTCCATAAGGTCGGGGAGCCTTATAAAGGGGATAGCTTGTAAAAAGAGACCAAAATGAGGCTCAATTTGGTGTGAAAAATAGCTAAGAAGGCTCCCCTAAACCTATGAAAAATACGACATGAGTAGAAAAAGACAATCAATGTGTTCTAAACTAGGGTAGCCATGGAAGGAAGGCCCTATCCATGGAAGAACAATGGTTTGGAAAAGGTAAAAATGGTTAAAAACCATAGTCTGTGGTCAAAGTAGTGATCCTAGGGTTAAGGCAGATTATATATAAATGCAAAAATGCATATAAATGACCAAAATCCTATCCTATATGAGTGAAAAACAACTTTGAGTAACCATGGACCTATTGCATTAGGAAAACATGACATGGAATTAGTTTGATTTTTTATAGAAATTAAAACTATAGGATAAAAACCCCATATTTTGAAATTATTTCTATAAATAATTCAAAAATAGAAATCAAAATCACCATTTCATATTTTTACCCAATATAGGAAATTTTTACCTCTGACTTCAATCGCTCAGTGTGGACAAACTAGTGGACAATTTTCAAAACCGCAAGTGTGAGGTAAGTTAGCTCTTCATACTCTTCTATTTCATCCATTCAAATTTTCAATTTTATGCAAAATTTTGATGTTTTAAGTCGATTTTAAGGAGTTTATGTTGTATACACAGGTATGTGACTTACACAGTCGCGTACATGTGTTTTATATGCAACTTTCCCGAAGTAAACCCGTGTATGATACATGACATGTCCAAAGGACAGTTGCATATACTGCGCAACATAGAAAAAGTATACGTAGGGCCAAAATCAAAATTTTTAATGAGTTTTAATGTTTGATGGTAGCTTTATGGACATGCTAAAACATAATGTTGGAGTGGAGGGAAAGGGAACATGAAACTATGGACCAAGATGCACTCCGAAGTGCTCCCACGGTGCAAGCATTGCAACAAAGTGGGTTGCTAAAGTTCTTTGGTACCTCACCTATGCAATCCAATGTCTACTTGCTAGAGTTTTTAATTAACTACTGGGATCATGATCTAGGTGCATTTGACCTACAAGCTGAGATTCTAGAAATTGAATTAGAGGACATATATTTCATTATGGTTTTGTCATGAATGGTAACACCTATCAACTTGGAGGGTACCAGCAAAGGTGGTGACCTTCTAAGTGTTCAGGACTATATCAACACTTACTGCACGCCTGGTACTCAGAAAAGGGGTACTTGCATCCCTATTGCACATATTCGTAGCTTGCCATTACAAGTGTTGGTAAGCACAGTAGTGAGGGTTGAAAGATCATCATCACTCCATCTTGCTACTTGGAACCAGATGAGGATTGTTGTCGAGTGCCTACAAGGAGCTGTATTTGATTGGGAGTAATCCCGATAATGAAGAAACAACTCTTTGACTGCAAGAGAGGTTGACAAAATAACTTTGGCTATTATAGTATATTGGTGGCCTTTTTCTTTGAGAGAGTGCCCGCTCTCAGCTCTGTAGTACCTCTACCAGCTTTCTCTCCCAGTCAGCCTAGACTAAGTAGGTGGGGAAAAAAATTTCTTCGCCAGGGCGTTGGTGGCTCAGTTCAAAGTGTTTACGATTATGACTTCTACTTATGGTGGGGACGGCATCTACCAGCATCCCAGCATTTTCCATATGTTAGGATGGATTTCCAAGGTGACAATGACCTTGTCCTCCCTCCTGGAGGACCATGGGCAGCATCAGGCATTTTGGTTTTTTGAAGTTTTTAAATTTGTTATGAATTTTTAATCAATAATATATATACATATGCATAAGAATTTTTAATCCTTATAATGTTCAAAATGCAGATAATGGACCAATCCACCCTAATGGGAATCCTTGTATGTATGTATGAATAGTGGAAAGAGAGGATCAGGGTTTGATCAGGGTTCTTGAGGGGAAGATGGCCAGGATTACCCAAAGAGTCCCTACTTTACGTATTGAGCAGATCCCTGTCGTTATGCAGGAAATAGTTGTTGGTATTCCACCCACCTGGATATGCCTTATGAGGAGGGTAGCTAGGGAAGTACTTGTCTACATAGATGTTGCTGAGGATGCTACAGCTGAGGAAGCTGAAGAGGCTCAAGAATAGGATGACCAGGGTGACAAGGGTGGTCAAGATTAGACCTAGGGGCATTTTATGGATTACGATCCAATTTTTGTATATTTTTGTATGTTTATACAGCTATGATTGGATCTGAGGATCAAGAACTCGACCTATATATATGGACATATATTCACACACACACATACACACACACACATATATATATATATTTCTGTTTATTTACATGTGTTTTACAATGTGCCTGTTGTATATTTTTATGAAATATGTGTTAAGTGCCAATCCAAATTATAATTCACATATGCATCAGTTAATGAATTTTTATTTCTTGGACTATGATTAAATGTGATAAAATCAAAATTTATTTCCAATAACTTGAATTGCATAAGCAAACGTAATAAAATAGGGTTTCACACCTGATAAGCTCGATTGAGCTGGGAAACCACCAGTTGAGAGTCAAGTTTGACTTCTAGCTGGATGATACCACGTGACAAAGCATCCCTTAAAATCTCAATGACGACCCTGTATTCATCCAAATTATTGGTAGCAAGACCTAGGCAAGCGCCTCCAAAGGAAACTAGTTGTCCTGAGGGTGAGTAAATAACCCATGCGGCTGAAGCCAGGTTGCAAGTGTGACGACTAGAACAGTCTGAAAAACCTACGAACCAATTGGAATACATTTGTAACAACCAACATATGGTATAAGAACACAAAATGCCTAGCTATTGTACATAAAGTTACATACAATAAAAAGTGTTAAGCCTAAGCATAATACTTCTTTAGGTAGATCCCATTTCTCGGCTCATGCAGCTTATTCCCCTCGAAATCAGTTAATTCATATGCTCCTTTCTTCAAAAAATTTGACACGACATAGGGTCCTAACCACATAGGCCTGAATTTTCCTACCCCCAAGGGTTCTTTGTCTTGGTCCCAGAGCAATACCAGCTCCCCTTCAGAAAAAATATTGGGTTTGACTGACTTATCATATTGATTTTTCACCCTATTTTTATGAGCCTCGTTTGCAATAAATGCATCTTTACATTGATCCTCTAGATGTTCTAAGTGTAATAAACGTTCATCTAGCTCATTCGTATCAGGTAACACATGAATGGAAATTTTTTAAGATGGGATTTCGCGTTCAACCGGGGTTACTGATTCCACCCTGTGAATGAGTTGGAAAGGAGAAAACCCGTGGTAGTTTTTACATTGGTTCGATAAGCCCAAAGTGCAGTATACAGCATGATGTGCCAATTTGACCGAGTTACGTTAATAGTATGCTTGAGAATAGTCTTCAAGGTCTTATTGACTGCCTCGACTTGACCATTAGCTTGCGGGTAAAAAGAAGATGTATGTTCTTATTTAAACCCTAGCATAGTAGCCAATTTGGTCATCATGTTGTTTTAGAAGTGACTGCCATGGTTAGTGGAAATATCTTTATGAATACCAAAGCGTGTGATGATCTAGTTGAAAACGAAAAAAGTTGCAGTTTCCCCATCATCCTTATAGGTGGGAATTACCTCTACCCACTTCGTGAAGTAATCCACAACGACAATGATGTATTTGTGCCCCCCGGCAGAAACTGGGTTGCACGTCACGTAATCTATCCCCCACTTGGTGAAGGGGCCCACTGAAATGACAGGAAATAATGGAGCAGGATGTGATCATATATTTATGGTGTAAAGCTGACAAGGATGACAACGTTTCACGGCTTCCACACAATCGTTGAAGATTGTGGGCCAGAAATAACCGGAACAAAATATTTTCTTGGTCGTTGCTAACCTAGATAAATGACCCCCACACGCTCCACTATGGGCATCATTTAGGAAAATCTTAGCCTCTTCGTGGGTGAGGCACCTATGCAAAATAGAGTCTACCCCTCTACTATATAAAATATCTCCAATGATGAGGTAGTTTTTTGCATGTGTGTTTAATTTGCGTCGTTCCTCCCGTGAAAAGGTTGTGGGACACTTCAAAGTCTGGAGATAGACAAGTATATCTCCATACCAAGGGTCAAGGGTGGAAATCAAGAAAATGTGCTCATCTGGGAATGAGTCTTCTTTAATGGCTAAATCTTCTTCAACTGGAAATTCTGTAATAAGCTCTGCAAAAACTAATGACTTTTTGGATTTGGTGGATTGAAAATCCAAGTCAAAATCCTGGAGAACGACTATCCATTTGTTAAATTTGCCTCCAACTATATGTCAGGACAAGACATACTGGAAAGGATTAACATATTCCACTACTTTTGTAGTCCTCAATAAGATGTAGTGACGTAACCTATGAACATCATACACAGCTGCTAACGCCAAGTTTCTGATGTGGGAGTACCTAAGTTCGGGGCCAGCTAAAGCACAGATAAGATAGTAGATGATATGCTCTCGGAGCTCAACATCGTCCTGGACTAGTACTACCCCTATGGTCAACTCGAATGCGGCCATATACAATACAAAATCACGAGATTAATTTGGCGGACGCAATAAAGGTGCTGACAACAAAGATTTCTTTAATGCCTCGAACACAAGTTGTTCGGTTTCATCCCATACAAATGGGGTGTCCTGCTGCAAGAGGTGCATAAAACCTTTGGTGATCTTGGCATAATTCATGATAAAACGTTGAAGAAAGTTAGACTTTCCTTGTAGACTTTGAAGCTGCCTAATGGAATGAGGAGGAGGCAGATTTACAATGGCCTCAAATTTCAAAGGATCCACCTGAATACCTTTGTTAGAAACAATGAACCCAAGCAGCTTACCTGAATCGACACATAAAACACACTTTTTTGGATTCAAGCATATTTTGTAATTCCTGAATTGTTCGAAAATTAAACACAAGTGATTTGGATGGTCGATCCTCTTATGATAATGCACCGTCAAATCATCTAGGTAGGGTTCAACAATAGACTTGATGTCATGAAAGGCAAAATTCATTGCTCGCTGAAAGGTAGCCCTTGCATTTTTCAATCCAAAAGGAATTTTCTTATACACAAATGTACCCCAAAGACAAATGAAAGCTTTTTTATGTTGGTCTTTTGGCTTGATTTGAATCTAATTATACCCAAAGAAACCATCCATAAAATAAAATACTTCACTCCCTGCACAAGCATCAATGATTTGATCTATGAATGGTGTGGGGTAGTTATCCTTAGGATAGACTTTATTTAAATAATGAAATTCAGTACATACATTTATAGTCCCTTGCTTTTTATCGACAGGAATAGGGTTGGATACCCACTCCGTTAAATCTATCGGGTAAATAAAACCGTCTTTCAACAGCTTTTCAACTTCAGCCTTAATGGCTACCGCTTTACGCGGATTGACAGGTGTAAGTTTTTGTCTAACTGGTTTGGCATTAGGATAGGTTCGGATTTCATGTTCGACTATCAATGGATCTATGCATGGAATCTCCTTGTATGACCAAGAAAACACATCGCAGGACTCTTTAAACAAGGTCGTATAGATAGAAATCTCCTTCGGAGAGCAGTTTGCACCAATATATACATTTTCCACAACATTGGGATTTACATAGATGTTGATAGGAATAATAACGGAAATGTTTTCGATATTCCCCTCGGCAAAGATTCACTCCCTTGGTAAGGGATTGACTAGTATATCAACATCACCTGCTAGTCTCATATGGAACTCTTGATTTTCAATCCTGCTTAACTCTGGAAGAAAGTAGGATCTATGATGAATATCTTTGCAAATCTTATCTCTCCTACTCATAGCTTCCAAAATGGCTCTGTCCGAGGGAAAAACCATGTCTAAGTAGTCATCAATATACAAAGAGTTCTCTGCCCAAGCAGGTAGATACGGTTATTCCGGTTCCTCTAAGGCTATAGGAGAAACCGAAACAAGATCAATAGTGGTGTTAACGATAGCATGGTAAGCTACTTCCACTGCTGATAAGGGCACTTCAGGCTCATGATAGGAAGGAAGGACCCAAGGATCCATTCTATCGCCAATCATTGCAATTGACTTCCCTACACTAGTAGAACCTAAATAATTAATCAGGGCTGGGATATCGAATGTGCCCATTAATGATGAATACATTCCAATGAATAATCTCTCTGAAACAAGTTTGACCTAATCAACCAATGGAATGGTGAACTCGTTAGTTTCCATGCGGCCCTTCCAAGTGAAACTGAGTTGGTCTATTGTAACCAACTTCCCTTCGTGCGGAAACACTACCACCCAAAGAACGATTGATTAAAATCAATTGCATACATGGCATAAGTCCAACTTCTTCCCAGAAGCAAGTTGTAATCCAATGGCGCATCTATTACCTCTACTTCAACAGACACTGCCTTCCTTGCCAACTTTATCTTGAAAGCTGGTAGGATACCATGTGGATGAAACGACCTTCCATCGAAAGCAGTAAGTAAGGTGTTCAATGGAACTAGCTCTAGAGATCCAAGAGCCTTCTAGTAAGACAAGGACATGACACATGTGGAAGCACCCTCATTGACAACTGACCTTCCAATGGTTTTTTCGCCATCGATGACATCTATCAACAAGGCCACATGATATGGCAGGCAAATTTTGACATCAGACAAATTAAACTTCTCCATGAGGATCGATGAATCCATACTACCTAAGGATTCTAAGAGTGCATCTCGCTGGGCGAGACAACTCTGTAACACCTCCAAAGCAGACGTCGCACAAAGGGTTTCGGATAAATATTCAACTACAGAGTAATTGGTTGCAGCCCTAGCATTAAGATTTTGCAACGCTTTCTTGAAGACACCTTTTGGTATCTTAGGCGTAGTTTCAACAGGTTTTTCAATTGTGAGATGGTTATAAGTTTCACCTATAGAATTACCCTTCTCAGGAGCCTCCATCTCATAGTTCTTGATTCTAGTCCAGAGCAATGTCTGGGATCGAACCATTTTGATATAATTTTGGTTAGGGGAATTGGCAGTGCCCCCTGTTACATTAGAAGCTGAAGCTTAACTCTATCCATGGGGAAAAGGATCCTTTAGGATAGCTGGTTGTTGAATTTTGAGCAGCTTCTGAGCTTGATCCATAAAAGGACATTGATGGGTCAGGTGATCTTCCTGGCACAACTTATAGGGAAATTTCACCTTATTCTTCTTCTTTTTTTTCCCATCAGGATTATTTGTGGGTTTTGGCCTGTTTTGGTTTCCCTCAACTTTCTTCCCCTTTTTCTTTTTCCCACCAGGCTGTTGATTTCCCTTTTGGGAGGATTGAGAAAAAACGTTTGCGTTTTGGGATGAGGGGGCAACCTTTGCTGCCTCTGTTGTAGACTATTTAACAAACAACCCATGGATTTGTTTTTCCAAATATTATACAGTGGGAGATTTAGCTGAACCAACCACACCATCGGCATGGGGTTCAAACTTAGGTTTCTCGACACTATGTGTTGGTCGCGGTGCATCAAGGATGATTTCATATAGAATCCCAGACTGAGAGTATATCAGATCCATCTACTGGTCCCTGAGGATAGCCTCTTCCTCATTAGTTACTCCTGAAGTGGATACATCCTTAGATATATACGAAAATAAGGACTTAAGAAACCA
Source organism: Pseudotsuga menziesii (assembly GCA_001517045.1). Taxonomy (NCBI): domain Eukaryota; kingdom Viridiplantae; phylum Streptophyta; class Pinopsida; order Pinales; family Pinaceae; genus Pseudotsuga; species Pseudotsuga menziesii. Next base: position 83,359 of record LPNX010443370.1, read on the forward strand.
TTCTATTACAACTCGGGAGGGATAGTGGCCTTAATAAGCCTCTTCTTCCTTCACCACTCTTGGATGTGATATGAAATGTGAGTGGATTTGTCCTGTCGAAAGGTGGGCAATAAGTCTGTTCCAGGATCATACTGGACATGAAGTTGGAAATGGTTAAGGAACAAATTAGCTAAGTCCCAAAAACTACCAAACGCAGCAGAGGGCGGTTCAATGTACCACTTTGCTGCAGCACTAGTCAGAGTTGTTTGGAACAATATCAACCAAACGGTGTCATCGTTCAGTGAGTTGGAAGAGAACCATAAGTGAAAGGTGGTGATATGAGCCCCTAGGTATTCACCAACTTTTCCTTAGAATTTTGGAATACTCGAGGGTAACTTGGTAGGGATAGGTGGCCAAGTGGCATTATGTCTCACCGGGTCATTCATTAAATTGGAAAAATATGGAAAGTTCAAAGTTGCCAGGAAAGGAAGTTTGGGCCTAACCGGAGCCTGAAAATTACCAGCTTGGGAAGTAGAAGGAATTGCCCCCTGGGTCCCAAATGTAAAGGTAGGGTTTCCTCCAACTACCGGTTGCGAAGTAGTTGGACTGCTTTGAAAAGGATTCCACCCATAATCCAGTGGTGCATTGTATGTGGTTTGAGATACTCCAGTTGAAACTAGAGTTTGGAAAACAGGAGCAGGTATCCGTTCGCTAAAAAGTGAGAAAGGAGAGAGCTCATGAAAGGAGCTGAAACTGGCGTTTGAAAACCTTGACCATAAGGGTTAGTGTTTCCAAACTGCACTCCTACATATGCAGGTGTGGGGCCTACATATGGAGTGGATGGGGGAATGTGCCCCCCATTCCAAGGAAAACCCTAGACAAATGAAGAGGATCCAACAGGACAACTCTAAGTAGTATGTGGAAAAGAAGGTGAAGCAGAAGGTGCACTCGAAATCCTAGTGACAACCCCACTAGAATTTCCTACTACATTTGTGGAAGTTGATGGTTGGACCACCTGACTAGTTGGAGTTAAAGGAGTAGCAGGTATATTTATTCTAGGGGTACCAACTAGGGGAGGTGGCACTCATTCAGCTGTAATAGATAATATGGGGGTAGAAGGACTCTCTCCTACACTAGACATTAGTCTGGTCATAGGAACACCAATCACATGTGAATTGAAAGAACAAACGTGGACGATCAAAGGATCATTTAGGTTAGTAAGAGGTGAATTAAAGTTTCTTGCAAACTCATCATCCTGCAAGTCTTCTATCTCTACTATGGTTGTATCAACCTGGTTTGTCCTAAGTTTTGGTTCACCCGGAACTTCATTAATTCTTTCCAATTCAAAGGAACTGTTTGTGTCTAATCTCTGCCTTTGAGGGGGCGGTGGAGGCTCCACTGTAGTAAACGAAGGAAGGTTTTGCAACCTTCTTGAAATTCTAAGAGGTTGTTCCTCCACAATTGAAAATTTGACTCTTCACACACCCTAAGGTCAGCTAAACACAAACAAACCACACAGAAATCACTACAAAATTTCATAAAGTCACAACAGACACAAGGGGTAAATATATGCTTTCTAGAAGAAATATGAGAGACAGTTACTAGGCGTCCTTGTAGATTTTCTTAGGCACAAGCGGAGGAATCACCCACTGCCCTCCCACACCTTCTACCAAGGTTACCTTCGAAGCCCGTCTAAGGTCGACCAGAAATAGCCTTTTGATGTACCTATGTATGAACCCTATATGTCAAAGAGACTAAAGGCTACCTCAACTATATTGACATTCTGAGGGACAGTCGCAATCCTAGTTCGTACGCATGGGTAGGGTATCAAAGCCTGAAACCCTGTCAACATCGACACTGCATGGGACCAGGGGGTGGTATTAACAAAAGTCCCCAGATGCTCAAAAACCTTGGTCTACGCTTTGACAAGGAATCAGAGGGTTATCTCCTTAGTCCAAGCCTCCACATGGCCTTGTACTTAACTCCCATTTGATAGGACCTTCCCAGATACAATCAACACATAAAAGGGTTTACCTATCCATTGGCCAACTACATCTGAATTTAAATACTTGTGGAGAGTTTAAACTCCTTATTCCACAAGTCTAGCCTAAGCTAGTTAGTGTATGAGCCTATAAAATAAAACTTACTAATAATTTTTAAATTATATCGTTCATTTTAAGGGTTGTTCTTAGTCAGAAGGTAAATGGTGTGAAAGACTATGATGTTATAGACTCGATAAGAAAGAGCAAAATGATGTATAAAGAAATTTTCAAAGTAAATTGCAACTACTTAAACCAAATTTCTTTTCTTTTTGCAGATATAAGCTAATGAAATTGAAATTAAGTGCAAGAAACTAAGACTTCTTTTTATAATTTTTGAAATTTTATTTGAAAAATACTGAAAAGAAAACAACTAAATGCAAAATTATAAAAAAAAAATTCTTCACTTTTTCAAATTCTTCAAAAACTACAATGCAACTAAGTGCAAATTTTTGAGCAAGTTTGAATAATCAGAGCATATAATAAGCAAAATGAATTATAAAGGACCCAAAAGAACCAACTTCAACCAATCAAGAAGAAGACTTGGAAAAAAGCTGACTTGGAGAAACTATTGAACCCAAACAGTCCACTAGATTCACAAAAGAACAAGTGACAAATTGACACTACAAAATGCAATACAGATTATAAACTATCCAAAGCCCTAATCACTAAACTTGTAAACCAAGCAGTAGGACCAACTTCAAATCACAAGATGAAAGAAAATTCAAAGAAAGAAAGCTGAAATTCTTGAAGACAAGCAAACGGTGTGACACACAAGACTTTAGACTCACAGAGTCATGCCACTCACAGAAAACTTCCAAGCAAGCAAAAAACCAAAGAAGACAGGGACAATAAAACCCTACCCAAATTTTATGTTGCTATAGGATATACATGAGTGTGTATGCAAGAAACCCGCGTACCATACACGACTGTCTTATAGAGAAACCAGCGCATACATGGTCTTATATGTGACTGTGTATAACAACAACCCATGTATCCAACTAAAATGTTTTCAAAGAAAAAAGAATAGTAAAGGTTTATGGGCACACTACACTGTAAATCATAGCAAGATAAGAAAGAACACACTCATAATCAGAAATAGAACAAAGACTGGTAAAGAACCTACAGGATAAACCCACAGCAGGTTGGACTACTCCCTAGTGGAGTCACCAGTTCTATTTTTCAGGACATCACACCCTTATATCCTAGGGTGTGGGGTTACCAACTTACTATTAGACTTGCAGACAATCAACTTTTACAGAATATGGAATGAGAATAGGAAGATATCTTGGCTTACCCGTTTTATAACAGTTGATCCAAGCTTGGTCTTCTCTCACTCCAATATCCTCCAAAGCTTCTAGGGATGCTTCTCTTCACCTTCAAAGAGCCAATTCTTTAAGCAATATCTCATATATATATATATATATATCAAAGGTTAGATGAAAAGCATATTAATAATATAATTGAACATATTCTTTAAACCAATATACATGAGACAAGCACAATACAAGATTGGAAGAAGAATTCTCTTTATTAACAAATAGTGAATAGGTAAGAATACAACCCAGCTTCTGACATGAGGACTACTCTGCAGCTGAGGACTCTAAGTTTTGCTGCTCCAAGACTTTGAAGGTATAACACCAGCATAACTTTTCTCTTCCAAAATTCATTGATTAGCCCCATCCCAAGGCCTCTATTTATACTTTGGAAATAGAGAGGTTTCGAAGGTTAGGATGGTTGAGATGGTTGGGATAGTTATGAATTAGGGCCCAACTAATCTCATCTAATCATGATTTATATTTTTTAAGGTCGAATTAAGTTATACGCAAGTATTAATATAGGCAAGTCGTGTATGATACACGTGTTTCTCAAAGGGAACTCGCGTATGCAAGGTATCTACAAGTTGCAATGCATATACTCACGTATGATGCGCGAGTTGCAATGCACATAGTCGTGTATGCAACCCAAAACTCAAAATACAAGTATATAAGGATGGTTTGAGGATAATTCATCAAAGGTCATGCACATCTATATCATTTTGGCCACTTCAATCCTAATTGTCCTTTTGTGTACCAACATGATGAATGTCAGCACTCGAATAGAGAAGTGTCATTTTGGCTGATAACGAACCCCCCTCCTCCTCTTACCTTCTAACCCCCTCTTCTTCCCCTAACTCTAACCCCACCCAATCCCTTCAATCCCTTGACAACCCACCACTCTCTCTCCCTGTCTCTCACTCTCTACCCCTACCACTAACACCCCCCTCCTCCATCGTCTCTCACTCCCCAATTCATCCATATACACCTAAACCCCACCCCCATATATATATTCCTCTCTCTCTCTCTCTCTCTCACACACACACACACACATCCATTTGTTTTCCCCTACCATTGAAACCCCCCTACTCCACTCTCTCTCACTCCCCAACTCATCCATATACACCTAACCCACACCCCCTATCTATTCCCCAACCCTATCTCTCTCTCTCTCTCTCAAACAAACACACACACACACATCCCTTTGTCTGCCCCTGCTACTAACACCCCCCTCTCCTCCAC
>LPNX010443370.1:100171-117150 GCA_001517045.1 Pseudotsuga menziesii
TATCTCTCTCTCACACACACACACATCCCTATGTCTCCCCTTACCACTAACACCCCCTAACATATAACCTACGGCACCTAGACACCCCCTTGCATATCCAAAGGTCACATCCATAGGTCTCCCCTTACCCCTAACACCCCCCTCCCTTATATCATTCCCCAACCAATCCAACTACCTCTAACCCCCACCCCATAATACATCCCCTCTACAACACCTAGACACCCCCACATTAATCTAACCCCCCCCCACTCCTAAACTTATAGAACACCTCTTCCCCTCTCTTTCACACACACACATCCACAGGTCCCCCCATCCCCCTAAGGCCCCCCCCCCCTCCACTCTATCTTTGTCTCTCTCTCACACATGCGCACACATCCCTATGTCTCCCCTTACCACTAACACCCCCTCCCTTATATTACTCTCCAACCAATCCAACTACCTCTAACACCCACCTCCCTAATACATCCCCTCTACAACACCTAGACACCCCCACATTAATATATCCCCCCCCCAACTCCTAAACTCCTAACACACCCCTTACTCTCTCTAACACACACACACATACACGCGAATCCATAGGTCACCCCATCCCACTAAGGACCCCCCCTTCCTCCACTCTATATTTGTCTCTCTCACACACACATGCATCCCTATGTCTCCCCTTACCACTAACACCCCCTAACATATAACCTACAACACCTAGACACCCCCACACACATTCACAAGTCACATCCACGGGTCTCTCCTTACCACTAACACCCCCTCCCTTATATCACTCCCCAACCAATCCAACTACCTATAACCCCCACCCCCCTACTACATCCCCTCTACAACACCTAGATACCCCCCCACACATCCATAGGTCTCCCCTTGCCACTAACACCCCCTCCCTTATATCACTCTCCAACCAATCCAACTACCTCTCCCCCCCACCCCCCTACTACATCTCCTCTACAACACCTAGATACCCCCCCACACATCCATAGGTCTCCCCTTGCCACTAACACCCCCTCCCTTATATCACTCTCCAACCAATCCAACTACCTCTCCCCCCCACCCCCCTACTACATCTCCTCTACAACACCTAGAAACCCCCACATTAATCTAACCCCCCCCTACCCCCCACTCTACCTTTGTCTCTCTTGGAGTGCGATTTTTGCAAGGTAAAACCATAAAACATGTTTTAGAAAATGGGACCGCGTTTTTGTAAGGTAAAACAGGAGCATGTTTTTGCAAAGTAAAACAGGAGAGTGTCTTTGCCAGGTAAAACAGGAGCGTGTTTTTGCAAGGTAAAATAGGAGTGCAATTTGTATTACTAAAATGGGGGTGTGCTTTGTGTACTATTCTAATTGACATGCATGTTGGCAGCCTTGGGACTAGGCTTGGCAGGGTCAGGATTGCTTGGGATGATTTCTATTTTGTGGATAAAGAGTGATTGACTTCACTCTACCATTGCATCTAAAATTTCCCTTAACTTTGTGCACTCACCCATACCCTATACCCCAAATAAACCTTGTACTCCCCTTTGACTTTGTTTGGGGTCCACACAAAAATGGATTTTTCTCATTTGATCCAACATTCCAAAAAATGTGTTTTGTATACTATCCATTCCTCTTTCCATACCCCAAACAAATACCCTCGCAACTCTAACTTCTCAACATATTTCTACCCCAAGTCCCACATTCCTCTCTACTCCCCATCAAACACATTAGAAATGCGGTATATATTCCCTGCTTGTAGGGAACGAATTAGATTTTGGAATAAATTAAATTATGTGAAGATCATATTCAAGGATTTAATCCCACTCTCACCTTTTGACTATCACCAACAAGTCATTCCAAGTGATCTCCAATGACATGATATTCCTATGCATTCATTAAATCCTTCTATAACTAGTTTAATCCTCCTAGATAATTATTATTCATATTTGTAATCCACTCCTATATGATTACTTGGAGGATGCATTTTCTCCTCATAACGTCCTACTGCATTAACCCCTTCAAAGCAATCATTCACCAAATGCCTTTTGTTGTCAAATTTTTTGATAAGAGAGTAAGTTTTTTCAACCCTTATCCTTCTCATGGTTTCGAATATGATGAGGTCTACTATTTTACCAATGGGATACTTTCCCACTCCCTCCTTCTCAACCACATACACCTACATGCATTTTACTTTGTTTTTTAAAGTATACTTTTCAAACTATCTAAAATGAAATGATACTTTTAATAGGAAGTATACCCCATTAGCAATCACCTATTCCTATATAAATCAATTTTTCTTTCAATATTCTCATATAACCATACACTTAGCTACAAACCCAAACACTTCACATTTTCTTCAAAATATTTCAGTTGGTAAAGCAATAGTATTTGTAATCTTTAAAACAGTCTCTCTAACATGATGGAAAACTAGAGAGGACTCATAGTTTATCATCATCCATGTAGGCCCATCATCATTTGTTTGTGAGTTTTATAACCACCAAAAACTATCAAATAAAATTTAAGAATATTAGAAATTGAAAAAACATCCCATCACACTAATTTCAAAAAACAAAAATCTCAAATTGTGAGGCGCCAAATTTTGTAAAATTTCCTCATGGAAGAATAGGGCACCAAATTTTCTGAAAATTGTCTCCCTGGGTACACCTACTTCAAGCATTCGATTAGCCTCCCTGGGTACACCTGCTTCAAGCACTCTATAAGAGAGATATTCAAATGGTGGACACTCGCAACTGTTGATCCTTAGCAAAGACTGCTTTATCTTCAACATCTTTGGTAAGTTTTCTGCACAGATTTCAAAATAATGCTTGACTACTCTAATTCTACAAAATAAATTATCAGTATGGGGTTTTTATATAACCATTATAATGTCGAATTAGGTTCGTGAAGTGCCAATCAAGGGTTAAACAATGTAGAATGTAGAATGTACAAGGTAGGCTTCTTAATTCTCAAACCCCAGTAGGATTTTCTTAGATCTATCTAATCTGTTAATGGAAAATGATTGATTTAAGTCAATAGTTTATGGCTTTTGATTTTTAGAAAGATAAGATCCTTGAGATGCATAGAAGGGAAAAAATATGATTAAACAAGATAAAATCCATTTTTTCTTTCTGGTGTTTTATCAGAAAGACTTTAAACACCCACATGGGATACCAGCTAGTGAGCTTCTATCCTTCCTCCCTTATTGGGGAGGTGATTTGGAGAGTGATCTGGAGGTTGGGTCACTAAAATTGTTACGAGCAACATTGTAAGTGGGATTTGAACTTCGCCAACTTTAAAAAACAAACAAAAATTGAACCCTAGTTCCTTACCCGTCTTGTAACTAGATAATGATTAAGATTTGATTTGATTTAATTGCAAGCTTGTTATTGTTGACTCTTCTAGCTAACATTTTTACATTTTAAATTTATAACGGACTATAATGTTTGTCGAGATTGGATTGGTTGCATATCCAATGCCAACAGTCAGCAAAGTATTTATCTTGGTGAAGATATAATCCACTGTAGGCTATGCATACATTGCAGTTGGATGATTTCCTCCTATGGCATCTGTCTGGGAGATACACGTTACATTCAATTGTGAAAAATCCTTGCCACTTTGAAGTAACAAAATGAATGTCCATTTTCTTACTTGTTCATGGTAGTGATTTAATACTCAATGATATATTTGTATATTCCCCAAGCCATCCTAGAACATAGACAAATGAAGAAGAGTTTAGGGTTTTCATTTAAACATAGGTCCTCTCAACTAAAATTACATTCAACATATGGAGAAGGGATTTCTATCTTTGACAATTTATAAGTAGACAATGAATGATATTTTATTTGATTACAAGATTGATTTTGTTGATTCTACTAGCTAAAATTTTACTTGAACATGGCTATACAAAATTCAGTTTGTATTTGACTGTAAAATTTGGCAGTATAGTAGACTGTCCATCTTGGGTTGGTTTCATATCCAATGGCCAATAGTGTCTTTACCATGCAAACTTGTGGAGATAGTGTCCACCATAGGATCTGCATATACTGTAGGTTGGATGATTTTTCTTATCGGATATCTCTGGGAGATACTCTTTCCATTCAATTATACATATTGCTTACTTTTTGATGGAATAAAAATGAATGTCCATTTTCCCACCTGTTCGTGATAGTAATTTCATAGTCAATGACATATCCCCAAACCATACTTGAACATGGACCAATGAAGAAGAGTGTAGGGTGTCCTCGCAATTAAAAATCATATTCAAAAATATGGAGAAGTGACTTGTATCGTGAAAAACTTATAACTAGATAATGATTGATATTTGATTTGATTACAAGCTTGGTTTTGTTGACTCCCCTATCTAAAATTTTCCCTGAACAGGACTATACACATATTCAATTTGTATCTGACTATATCATTCGGTGGTAGAGTAGATTTCCCAGCTTGGATTGGTTGCATATTTAATGGTCATCGGACTCTTTCTATTCAATTGTGATATGCATACACTATAGGATGGATGAATTCCTTGAATGGAATCTATTGGGAGATGGTCTTTCCATTCAATTATGCACAACTAGACAGTGATTGAAATTTGATTCGATTACAAGCTTGTTTTTATTGACTCTGCTAGCTAAATATTTACCTGAACTATTTAGTTTGTATCTGAATATTAACATTAAGTCATAGAGTAGATTTCCAAGATTGTATTGCTTCAATATCCAACAGTTAGCATATTGTTTAGCATACACCACAAGCGGGATGATGTCCTCCTATGGCGTTTGTCTAGGAGATACTCTTTCCATTCATTTGTGAAAAATGTTTTCCATGTCAATTATGAAAATGCTTGCCATGTCGATGTAGTAAAAGGAATGTCCATTTTCCTATATGTTCATGGTAATGATTTTATAGTCAATGAGATCTGAAGGCTTACAAGAACATGGACCAATGAAGAATAGTGTAGGGTGTGCATTTAAACCTAGGTCCTCTCAACTAAAAATCATAATCAATAATCGAGAGAAGAGGCTTCTATCTTGACCAGGATTGAATTGGTTACACTTTGACTTGTAATTTATATTTGAATTATTATTTTTATTTTCTGTCTGGGAAAGGATATACAAAAATTCAGTTTGTGTATTCATATGAAACACATTCACACAGGAATTAGTAAAGGGTTAACATTTACAAAATGAACAGAAGTTGTTACTGTGATAACAAGTGAAAGTATTTTTATCTTGACAATGGCATATAAAACGATATGGAAGTGAATAAACCATATTCTGTTACTCCTATTCATTTGTGGAAATGCATGTGCAAATATTTTACTTGTCTCTTGAGTCTTTATGCAGTCAAGAATCCTTCGGATTTGCTACATGTTTGTAATCTTGAGAATATTGTTCTAAAATTCAGAGCTTATGTAGTAGTCTATGGATGAAATGTTATTATTTTATGAACACAATCTGGATAGGATACAAGGAAATAGGTTTACACTCAAGTTGCATGTGTTGGTAGATGCCTGAAATCACGTTGTTGAGTGCAAACTGCCATACCGATGACTTACTAATTGCAGTTGGTGGGGAGCAGTCGGTGGATTAGAAAATACTTATAGATGCAATGCCCTTCATTTAAGACCTTACTTTAGAGATTAAAATCTCCATAAATATGAAATGGGAATCATTTCTCTTTTAAGGTTTTTCTAAATAAGACCAACTTGGTTGGAAGTTTTGATCCGTTCGATCCATTGGCAAAAATATATCATTGGAAAATCCATGGGATGTTGCATGATTGAAAACTATTTGTACACTCGAAGGTTTCTAGTGAATAAAAGGATTATGAAAGCATAATATCTTGCTACAATGAGAGGGTTATCACTTACCTATCAACAGATTGTGCATTAGCTAATGCTCTGAAATTGAAAGAACTATTTAAAAAGAGAATGCTTAATGTGCATGTCTCTAGCATTTGGCTCATCACAAGAATACGTTTGTATTTTCCATCAAATTAAGGTATGGTATTGAGCCGCTTCCTATGAAGTAATCAAGTCTCCCTCTTTTAAGTATTTCCAATTTCGTGGTTCTGTTCAGCATTGATGGTTGTTTGATGTCCATTTTTTAAGTTACAAATTTCTTCAACTGTTGTTGACTGAGGTGATATTTGTTGCACATCTCTCATGAAGGTAGATCGTTTTTGGTATAGTGATATCCCTTGTGACTATGATCAGAGGTTTAATTAATAAAGTATTTGAATCATTTAGAAAATATGTCATATGATTCTCATGTTGGCCATGTTGAATGTGAAACCTTGGTTTTCTTTAGCCCATGCATGTAAGTTGAAATCATAATTTGCCTAGCCATATTTAGTCTTGTATCTGTAATTACTGCAAATTGGTATTGCCATGTTTAGGCAGATAGATGTACATGCATCCATCAACAATTGTATACATATTGAAAGATACTAAAACGTTTTAGGCACAAGCTCTGTATTCACATGCGTAGCATTTGATGGGAAACATGCTATCCAAATAGTTCCTTTGTTTGTGTGAATGAAGGGATAGGTCTTTGCAACCCCTTTCTAGAGGATGCTCAGTTCTATCAACTGTAGTGCATCCAAAGTGGAAGGAAATTTATTATATTTTTGGAAAGAGTTGATGCCTTAGTCTAATACCAATCTTGACCAGAACTAATTTGAACGTTAAGATGTTAAAATAACCCTTTTTTAGTTTTATTTTTGCAACTAAATTTATTTTCATCAGACATGCATCTAGTCAAATCTAATCATGTCATTAGTTAATTCCATTCAATCTTGAAAACTAGTTGCTAAAGGATAAAATATAGGGTATCATACATCTACCTAAATATTAGCAACAACGGTTGTAGTCATTTGCAAGTATCAATAAGATCTTTAGGAGGCAGGTAGGATTGGTGAGTCTTCTTTGATAACTGTCCTTTGCTCATTCACATTTAAAAGGCCATTTCCAGTCATGTGTTTTCTAGGAAGATATGGGGAGAATGATTATAGTGTCTGAACATTCATTGGCAGAGGATATTTTTTTTGGGGGACCAAAGTTGTAGAGAGAAAGTTCCACCTCCAAATACAAAAGAAAATGCATGACAAAGAATGTGATCTCCTGTGTTTTGCTTACAAATGTCAAAGATTCCCAGCTTGCTTAAATAGACATAAACATCCTTGCGGGTTATAGTTGGTTAATAAACAACTCCAACAATTTGTTTTGTTGCATCAATTCAGTCATATTTGTCATGTTACTTTCTATTTGAAATTTTCAGTTGTTGGTTTCAATAATAGTACCATTGTCATATCCATCTTCAGCTTCTTGTAAATCAGCACGTTGCCCAACATTTTTAACATATATTCAATATCATATGTAGTCATAAACATTAGCATTTCAACTTAATCCGAACTGAGTGCAAAATATGTGTGCACACTGCAGACAGAGAAGTGTCCTCAAATCAATATTGTTTCAGTTAAGGTGACGGAATTTTGTATAGTATATGGATTAATGGAATTGATCTCTATAGGTTTGGAATTTGTGGATAATTCAAGTTTAAAATAAATAAATACAAGATATTTGTTTGCTTATACATATAAGGGAAACGACTATGCTTATTGTGTTCAAGTCTTACTTGGAATTTAGACTGTACTCAAGTAGGTTGTTGCTTTTGGATGCATGTAGGTTTTGGATGCCCCTGCACTTCAAGATGATTTTTACTTGAATCTCATGGATTGGTAATCCAGTAATGTACTTGCAGTAGTCTTAGGAACTCGTGTCTACCTATGGAGTGCATGCACTAGTAACTGTCCTTTGTTCCTTCACATTTGAAAGGCCATTTCCAGTCAAGTGTTTTCCGGAAAGATATGGGGAGAAGGATTATAGTGTATGAACATTCTTTGGAAGAGGCTATTTTTGTTTTGGGACCGAAGTTGTGGAGAGAAATTTCCACCTCCAAATACAAAAGAAAATACATAACAAAGAATGTGATCTCCTGTGTTTTGCTTACAAATGTCAAAGATGCCCAACTTGCTTAAATATACATAAACATCCTTGCATGTTATAGATTGTTAATAAACAACTCCAACAATTTGTTTTTCTGCATCAATTCAATAATATGTGTCATGTTTCTTTCTGTTTGAAAGATGCAGTTCTTGGTTTCAATAATAGTACCACTGTCATCTCCATCTTCAACTTCTTGTAAATCAACACGTTGTCAAGTATTTTTAACATTTAGTCAATAGCATATTTAGTCATAAGCACAAGAATTCCAACTTAATCAGAACTAAGTGCAAAATATCTGTGCACACTGCAGACATAGAAGTGTCCTCAAATTAAGATTGTTTCAGTTAAGGTGATGAAATTTTGTATAGTATATGTATTAATGGAATTGATCTCTATAGGCTTGTAATTTGTGGAGAATTCAAGTTTAAAATAAATAAATATAGGATCTTTGTTTGCTTATACATATTACGGGAATGATTATGCTTATTGTGTTCAAGTCTTACCTGGAATTTAGACTGTACTCAAGTAGGTTGTTGCTTTTGGATGCATGCAGGTTTTGGACTCCTTTGCACTTCAAGATTATTTTTACTTTAATATCTTGGATTGGTAATCCAATAATGTACTTGCATTAGGATTAGGCACTTGTGTCTACCTGTGGAGTGCATGCACCAGTAAGGTATTTTTTTTCAAGAAATTGTTTAAAAAAATCACACAGACTTTAGTCAAAATAATATTAGTTTGACTTAACATAATTGATTTAAAGCATCCAGGGTGAAGCAGGAATAGTTCACATAACTTTTATATTGATTTAACTAACTATTGAATACTAGCCAGTAATGTTAACTGCTGTTATTTTTTTATCATGCCAAAATATTAAAGTAATATTTCAAGGAACTTATCCTTATCATGCCTTGGCATTTTTGTATCTCCTAATATGCAGGTGAAAAAACCGTGTGATCTAGGAGTCAATGATAGTGTATGTTCATTTGGATGGACACATCAAGGCACACATCTTGCTATGGGTACTAACATTGGAGAGATCCAGGTACTGCTATAATCATTCTTCTTAAGGTTGTGATGTTGAGATAAATTGCAGGCTAAATGCTTGAGAAAGGGATATCTTTTCATATCCCCTAAGATATTCTACATTTAAATCCATTTCTCTAGGTTAAGTTATGTGCTCATTGTGTAGATGTTGTGCTTTTAAAAAATGATTGGAAGAAACAAACATGGACCTAAAAATTCTTAACTTGGAGAATCTTCTATATCTAGTTGAGTTTTGGCTTACTAAATTAGAAATAAATGAGAAGATTCCATGCAAGAATAATCTCTATAAAATAAGGGACTAGGGTCCTCATTGTACTAGAGTTAATTGATAAACAATTGAGATATCCCCTTTGTTTTGTGCATGTTTCCCTTTCAATGGTTTTATCATGTAGATATTGCATCATTTGTGAGATTATTGTTATGCTATGATCACGTGTCCATGTGAAATTTCAAATGTATGGCATCATAACATTTTTAGAGAAAACTATGTTGCTTAAAGAGTTGAGAGTTAGATTGCCACTTTATTTAAACTAGTCACGTGAAACTTTTCATATCCACAACTATAGTTTTTTTGGTTTAGCAAACCAACTACATGGTTAGGTCTATAACAAACTATCAGAGAGAATTTCTTATTTTTCAAAAAAAATGGATTTTGGATGCTCCAAATTTACACATATTCCCATCTACTATGTTATTTTACAAAGGGTATGTTTCGATTTTTTATTTTATTTAAGAAAATTTGATTAAATTGTGAAAAAAAAATTCTCCATAGCCACCACATTTTTTTGTTTCCATTATTTGTTGGAACCCACCATACCCCCTTAATTGTGCACTTTATTTCATCATACATCATTCCTTATGACACATTTCTCCCTATTACTAATGCTCCCCTATGGTCTCATTGGCTTGCTTGAATTCCATGTTGACCAATTTGAATTTTCCATTGTTTTTTTTTTATTTCCTCACTAGTTGTGCACACCTTCATGGCTTGTTTCTTACTTATTACATACCACCCTCTTTCCATTAGTAGTGTTTACATCCTTGACATTTATTATCTAAATATTTTTTAGATTGTTTTTTACTATTAATCCAATTAAATTTTATCTTAGAATAGCAACATACCTTGTATTCATTATGTAACATACCATTGTATCCACCATATGTGATTGTTTCTTTCTAGCAACATTTCAAGTTAGATTTCATTATTTTATTATATAACAACAACATCAAATCTCTAGTGGACATCATATCTAATAAGCAAATGAGACTAGAAACTGTTATTTAAATAACTTTGCAAAATAACAAGTTCATAAGAAAGGACTTGGTGCTTTGCAACTTCTCTTGTTTTATATAGTGTTCTTAATTCTCAAAGTAAAGGGTGTACATCGAATTAATTTATATTATGAGATGTGCTTAAATTTATAATATATAAATTGAGGTAAATTACTGTTGGAGTATCGGTACAACCTCCACATGGTATAACCTCCGCACCTCTAGGAATATAAAAACAAGTGGACTAACTGCCACTCTTGGTGATAGGGCCTTGTGTCGGGTTTCAAATGTTCACCAACATCTGCAGGTTTTGGTGTAATGACAATCATTACATGGTATCAGAGCATAGGTCTCAGGTTCAATTCCCCTGAGCTACACCAGAGGCTAGGTGTTGGAGTATCTGTACAACCTCCACATGGTATAACTGCCACACCTCTGGGAATATAAAAACAAGTGGACTAACTGCCACTCCTGGTGATAGGGCCTTGTGTTGGGTTTCAAATGTTCACCAAAATATGTAGGTTTTGGTGTAATGTAAAACCTTACATGGTATCAAAGCATAGGCCTCAGGTTCAAATTCCCCCGAGCTACGTCGGAGGCGGCGTGTTGGAGTATCGGTACAACCTCCACATGGTATAACCTCTACACCTCTAGCCACCACTCCTGGTGATAGGGTCTTGTGTTGGGTTTCAAATGTTCATCAACATCTGCAGGTTTTGGTGTAACTAAAAACCTTACATAGTATCAGAGTATAGGTCTAAGGTTCAATTCCCCAGAGCTATGCCAGAGGTGGGGTGTTGGAGTATTGGTACAACCTCCACATGGTATAACCGCCACACCAATGGGAATAGAAAAACAAGTGAACTAACTGCCACTCCTAGTGATAGGGCCTTGTGTTGGGTTTCAAATGTTCACCAACATCTGTAGGTTTTGGTGTAATGGCAAACCTTACATGGTATCAGAGCATAGGTCTTAGTTTCAATTCCCCCAAGCTACACTGGAGGCGGGGTGTTGGAGTATCGGTACAACCTCCACATGGTATAACCGCCGTACCTCTGGGAATATAAAAACAAGTGGACTAACCGCCACTCCTAGTGAAAGGCCTTGTACCGGGTTTCAAAGGTTTCAAATTAGTTACTAAACCATTTTCAAAAGAAATATAATAAATTGGGAGGAAATAAAATGCTTAAATTTATAATATATTAATTGAGGTAAATTGCTCATTAATTACTAAACCATTTTCAAAAGAAACATAATCTGTTTCCTTCTCTGGGGGATCAATTTCCATGATGGATCGTGGTGGATCTGGATCCAATAACACCTTAACAAATTGCTCTATTGGACCAAGATGAGAGTTGTCACCATAAACTTTCAAATTTATTTCTTCCTTTCGGTTGGTGTCATCTTTTGTGCTCTCTAATTGCACTAGTAGGAATAGTGCTAAATATTTTTGAGCTTTGCAAGACTAAATCTGTGGAACTCATATATGATCTCTTGTACATGATTCTCTATAATAAAATTAAGAAAAATAACCCTAGGGTCTTTAAAAGAGAGGCTCTCTCTGAAAATGAAAAACTTGATAGCCTTCAATTTTATAGATATTTCTTGTGACATATATAAATGTATAGGGCACTATAAATTCTATAGATAGAAAAAATATCATGGTACCATACAAAATCATATAATTTAGGATGTACCTGTGGAGAGGGTTCTTGTGGATTCCTCTTTTCTCATATATAAAATTCGAGTCATCAATCAAATACCCATTGCTATGTAATTTTATTTTGTGAGTAACTTGGCAAGTCCCTAGCCTCTCACCAACTTAGTGGGCTTTATTTAAAAATAATACTCATGTATCTTAGCTATCCATTTTCCCCTCTAAAATCCTTCATGGATTTCACCAAAAGATAAGCCTTCTTTTAAACAATACTATGTTTTAGCTTAGCATCCCTCAAGGCTCTGATGAAAAAGGAAATGGTATGTTCTTGGCTTTCTCCATTCTTTTGCAACAAGACAACTACAATGGTGTTCTCATATGCAAAGGAGAAAATAATCAATTCCTTGGAATAGTCTAGACTTATGAAGACTGGGGATTATCTTGGTGCTTTCTTTATCTGTTCAAAATATAACCTGGCCTCAGGAGTCCATCAGATTTATGTTTTATTCTTCAACATGTTTGTTATGTGCTTTAGCAATTCTACAAGGTTGGGTATGAATCTTCTTAGGAAATTTATGTTTCCTAGAAAATATTTTACTTCTTTCTTTTTTCTGCATAGTCTAATCTTCTATATGGGTTTCACTCTCTCAAGGTCAATTCTTACTCCCTCCTTGGACACTATGTGACGAAGAGATTTCCTTCCTTCATAGCAAATAAGGATTTCTTTGGATTTCAAGATATACCAAATTTTATGCACTTAATAAAAGTCTATTCGAGATGCTGCAAATGATTTGCATCATATTTCGAAAACACAGTCATATGATCAAGATATATTACAACAAATTTAGAATTTTATCCTATAAATTAAAGATCCATGACTCTTTGTAAAGTGGCTCAAGCATTAATGAGTCCAAAATGCATCTTGTCATACATGAAGGTGCACTAAGGTGTGGTAAATGTATTTTTCTTTCTATCATCATGATGCATAGCTATTTTACTATATCTAGAGAATCTATCAATCATGGATATCCTAGTTGATCCTACCACCTTTTGCAAAATTTGGTCTATCGTGGGAAACGGATAGTTATCTTTCAGATTGTTTGTTCATATTTCCAAAGTCTACACACAACCTTATCTCCCCATTATTATTCCTAACATGAACCAAATTAACTACCCATTCCGAATATCTAAAAGGAATTCTAATTTTGGCATCTAATAATTTTCTTATTTTTTTTCTATTACAAGGAGCAGTATACGATTGAACTGTCTCAGTTTTAATACAAAAGGATAGTTCCTTTTTTAAGTTGTATCTTATGCTGGAATATGGAGGTGTAATATGTTTTGAAATCTTCATAGGACCAAGAAAAAAATCCTTAAACTCTTGTATTTATATTTGTCTACCTCCTTTAAGGATCTGGACAGATTTATACACTTTGGATCATTTGATGTACCAAGATTATGTGGATCTACATTGTTAGACTCAAGCTTGACTGTTGTCTTGATTGGCACATCAATCCTATAAAAGATTTGTTCTAAAGAGACAAGACATTTAGGGATAAATTTTTTATTTAACCAAAATACTTTGTGGCCTGCAATCTGATTCAATAACTTTGTTCTGGGATCATCTTCTTCATTAGTAAACTGCTCATTATTAGGTGCTTGACTCTCCTAGTAAATCTGTGTGGTAGATAACCCCTCTATTATTTCCAATAATCTTATATGTTTATCATCTTAAAAACCTACCAGTGTCTGATATTATATGGGATAGAGAGCCTGTATCTCATCTCTATTTAATTCTTCAGTTTAGGAATAGGAGGAGGTTTTAATGTGCTTGTAGCTATAGCTAAAGCATCATCTTGCTAGTTTTGTTCTCTGGGACTAAAAACTATAGTAAAGGTATCAAATAAGTTTTCTACTATATCCCAATCATAATTTATATATGACCTCATGTTGAGATGCATTGTTTAATACACCTTGTTTATTTGTTGGGTTACCATCTATGAATCTCCAAATGTTGTGATATCTAATGCACCCTTTTTTCTAGTAGCTTAAAGGCCTAATATTAATGCTTCATACTCAGTCACATTGTTACAAATTTAGAGTGTTACCTTTATGGGATGTAAAAACAATACCAACTCCTACCCCTTTCTTCACGTATGCTTCGTAAAATAACAATGTCCGGAGTCTGTTTTCTTTCTTTGGTTCTTTTGATGTAAGTTGTTGATTTTCGGGACAGTCTAGATTCAATTAAAGACTGCAGGCACATCAACTACCACTATGTCTATTAGAATACTCTTAATAGAATACTTTGATTAGGCCATGACATTTTACTTTCTGGGAATCAAAGGAGTATATATCATGATAGGGTTTGGCGATTTCCAATCCAAGATTTTACATAATAGATTTGGGCATGAGATTGTGGGATACTCCTGAATCAAGCATGCAATTACGTAGGATCTTATCATGTACATTCAGGGTTATATAAAAAGTAAAAAAGTGGAAGGGAATTATATCTCTATTCTACATGAGGTCTAAAAATTATAGTAGGTCTTTACTACTCTTGGATATTCAAAGACTCTAAGTGGGAAATGGAGTTTGGAACTTTCATAAGTTTTGGTATTTGAGGTTTATAAATAGGATTTTGGGCTATCTCTAGGAGTGGGACTGGGATGTTTATTTTGGATTGGTCTTTTTATTTATTGAAAATGGGAGGTGGCTTCTCATTTTAAATAGGTTCCATAGGGATGGAATTTGGTTCAGCTGGTTTAGAAACATGAATTACAGGTGTTGGATTTACAACTAAGGATTTTTTTAGTAGGGGGAGCTGGTTTGGGAGAAGGTTTGTAGTGAGGATTATTTTGGAGAGGGTGGACTTCAGTAGAGACTGTTCTAATAACACTTGGTAAAATTTCATACCTATTTCAGATCTCGACCATTAGAGAGGCGGAATTCGCTAGAAATGTGAGGTAGAGACCCCCAAATCTTTCAAAATCTTAAAAATACTGACCAATAGAAAAGGAATATTTATAATCATTTTAATTCGGATGTACAACTTCTGATTCCTCCTCTAACTAGTTTATCTCATCATCATTCAGAATATATTCCTCATCCTCATCATTATAATCTTTGTCCCTAATATTATTCATTTCTCCCCTAACTAGGGGTTGGAGAAGCTACTCTTCAACACTCCTTTCCCTATTCAATATATGAGGATTGAAAGGGATTTGGATTTGCATTTGGATATCTCGCGCCTTGGTTAGAATCATTTCTAGGTTCGGATATTTCAACCTCTAGTCTTGTGATTTTATTCAAGACGTTTCTAATCATTATGGACATCTCTTATATTCTGTCTTCAACGAAATCTTTAGGAAGGTTAAAGATGGGTTCTTCTCTTCCTCTCCTTCTATCTATTTTTAATTTCCTCTACTTTTTGGGCCTCGGATGTCTAGATATACTATCCTTAATATTCCTGTTGTAGTTAGGTTTCCTTCTATGGCAATGGCATATTCCTGCATCAACAACAGGGTGAAAAATCTTCATTCTCTTAATAGAATTGACAAATCAAGTTGGAAATTTGCAGAACAAGTCATCATAGAAACAATTTATGTAGGTCTGATGGTAATGGGGATTTTGTTGTATATCTTATTAAAACCCCTGAAAAACTATTCCACATTCTAATTCTCTCTTTTCCTCAAATCAAATAAGTATGACATAGTAATGGTAATTTTTCTTCTCTCCATACTATTAGAATAAAGTGTCTTATATGGCCTTCCAGAAATCTATGGATGCCGGTGGTAATTTCCTGAACCATTTCCTAACCTCTCTGTCCATATTCTACATAAACATCCTCATGTAGACACATTCATGCTCCACATACAAATTGTAAGTGAATTTCTATATTGCATCAAGGTGTTCTTCCCCATTGATCCTCTTATCCTCATGGAATTTGGGCATCAAATTTAAGTAGTTATTAGGTAATGGGTTCAAATTTTTTGATAATGCTAAAAAATAATGCATGGATGCCACCTATGGAAAAATTATGAGCTTATTAGGTTGGTTGGGTATGGCATTCCCTACTCCTCCTCCTTCTCCAACCATTAAGTGTTGTAGGATGTGAGTCTTTGCTTCTTGAATGACAGGTATTTTATTTCCAAGCAATGGGTTATGGGATCTAGAATTTGTCTCATGAAATTTAAGAGGAGATCATTGTAAATCAACAAGAGGTGTTGCAGGAATACCTCAAGGGGGTATAGGTACCCTTTTGGGTCTGATATGCATGGTCAGGGTTCAAGAATGAAAAATTAGTATAAGGCTCTTCAGGATTGGGATTACCTGAGTAAGATGGAGCTTCTCTTTCATGTTTTTTCCTCCAAGCAATAAGAATTTAAAGGTCTGATAAGAAAGGAGTATAAAGGGATTTACGGTTATTTATGGTATTTATCTTTCTAGATGCCAGTTTTAATCAATGGAGTCACCAAGGTTCAAATAATACAACCACACTATGACTTCTTGTTGTTCACCTTCAAAAATAAGTGCTAGACTTTGTCTTTCTATCGAGGGAAAGATTTTTTTTACTCTGTCCCCGACAATGGTTCCAGAATATGTTTGCATCGTGGAGACACACTAGGTTGTATAGTAGTGTAGTGCCTAAGAAAATATAAAAGAAAAATTCTTTAAATATATTTATTCTTTTATTTATTTTGAGAATACTTGGGTTTTATCAGATATATATTTCACTTGCTGTCAATTGGGTCCAAGATGATAGGGTTACTAGACAAACAAACCTTCACCATTGGGAGTAGTGGTTAATGGATATATTTACATAATATTGAAGAAGGGGGGTAGGAGGAAGAATTAAAGGAAGACAAATAATAATGTGGTAGGTGCTCATTGAGAACGAATTTAATAGATTATAAGAAAATGAATACATACTAGAGAATTAAAGACTTTTAGAAGTTTTGCATGGAATAAATTAAGATTTAACAATATGTTTTGGCAACATGAAATATATATA
>LPNX010443370.1:117243-141825 GCA_001517045.1 Pseudotsuga menziesii
ATGAAATAAACACTTTAGACACATGATAGAGCTAAAGACGTTGCTCATAGGCTTTGTATTAATGCATATCTCAATTTACAACAGGGAAATATGTACATGTAGAACAAAGAATATTACATGCACATGATAAGTATACATACATAATATAAAAAATGTATGAATCCACTGGTATTGGCCTTTAATGTAGATGGCCCCTTTCTATGGAATTATTTCAACAATAAGGAATACTCTTTCTTCTAAAAATTTGCAGCCTTAAATGAGTATTCAACCCTTCACTTTATAGTATAATCTAGGGTTATTTTTTTAGTATATAGATTATTGAAACCACTGCTTTATTTCTTGGTTATTGCTGGTTTTGTGTAAACCAGTGGTTTACGTACCTAAATTTGTCCACTTGTATTTGCTTCAAAATTTTGTTAAAACGTTTTTCCAAAACTGTTTCTTCAACTGCTAAAAACTAAAAACTGCATTTTCATAACTTTATTCCAAAATTGTAGTTTCACTACCCCCTCACTCATCGTTCCTTTGTTGCTTCCAGGTTCTAGGGGAATCCTGTGGTACCTTCCTCTTAACTTGTTGTTGTAGTTTCTATGAATTTGATGCCTAGTGTCGAGTTTGTTGAAGGTTGAGAGGTAGAGCATGACCCAAAGTTTGATAAGCCTTCAAAACAACCACATCTAGGTTTCTACACTCCCTTCCCACTGGATTTCATTGTTCCCTTGTTGCTCTTATATAAATATCCATGTCAGTATACAACCCGTATTCAGGCTGATCCAACTCCTTGAAAATGTATTTCAACATATACAGTATTTAATGATCCTTGGGGAACAACTTTGAAATATTTCTACCAATGATGATACCCTCCATCTGATCAATTGCAGAATGATCAACTCCTTTATTTATGAGCACTTCATGATTCTGACTCCATTCATATAAATCTCTATTTTCATCAAAGACAGATGGAATTATTTTCTTAATGATCATCTGTAATATATTTTTGACTTCCTTGACATGTGACACCAAGCACTCCCTTTTGTTTGCAGTTGCTTGGATCAACCTTTTCTTTACCAAAATTTTGTTTACTTTAGTCACCGTAGCAGTCCTTTATAATATTCCAATGCGTCCAAGTCTTCTTTTGTAGCAATATTTAAGTATCTCAATAGGACTTGAGCTCTAGTTGGCTTCTCTTCGATCTCTTTATTCATATACTAAGCCTCTACTCTTACCTGAGAAACTAGTTAAGTCTTCTCTTGGAGAAGGTGCATGTGTCACAAGTATGTAGTAACTAGTTTAATGGAATTATCCCATAGTAAACACCTAGCATCCTTGGTTGTTGTCTTACCTATGGATAAATATTGTAGGTCATTGTATTGGTGTTCCCAATCATTCATTGCTTCATTCACATCTGCAATCATAGTAGCTTGTTCATTAATAGACTCTATTTTATCTCTTTTTCCCTTTGGGTTAGGAGGGCATTTAGTATTTTTACTTCATCCTCCCCCATAGTCATTCCTTGAAATTCCCCTGCCAACGGCTCTAGAGTTAGGACAACAAGGGATGTAGAATAAGTAGATTTTCCTTTAGAGGAAATTTGTTTCTATAGGCTTGCAATTTTTACTCGTTGTTGTTGAATCAGTCACTGAGCATCATAAATCTTCTCTACTAGATCCTCTTTTGCATTCTTATCTTATGAAAGATCCAATGTTTGCACAAAATATGTAGCTAGGATTTTCAATTTGTTCTTCAATGGCAGTCTCTCTTTTTTATTATCCCCCAACATTTGTATCGCATGATTAACATCATGAGTCCTGGAGGCTAAGTCACTCACCTTTTGTTCCAAGTGCTTGATCTTGGAATTTATAGATATGGTTACAATTATTTCTTACTTCAACTGCCTGTCCACCTTACTTCAGTAATTTATCTTGCAACTTATTCATGGATGCATGAGTTTTGGTCACATCTCGTCGCACCTCGGTGACCTACTTGTGAAGACTCAATTTGTTCTTGAAATACATTTAGTCAATGTTAATATCAGTGTGAGTGGAATTGTAATCAGCCATTGATTGAATCTCGCTCTTCTGAATTTATAACATAGCCAGATTTAATACTCCCTTATGATAATCGAGAGCACTAGGCAATATATTAGGAGAAATATTTATAGTTAGCTCCTTTTCCATATCCTTTTTATCCCTCTCTCTCTTCATAGCCATGTATTTGAATGTAGACTTCAATGATAATGGATGTTTTTCTCTTTATGAGCTAGGGGTAGTCTCCCCTAAGAAGGAAGTCTCTACAAGTGTTATTTTCTTTTTTTGGATTGAAACAATGGGCTCCCTCGGACTGGAGCTACTAGCAGGCTCACTTGTCATGCTGAGAGTTGCACCTATATAAAACATAAGGGCATTTTCCAAGTCTTCATGTTCTATTGTTTCCCTTTTCTCTATAAACGCACTGGAAACTTATTCTCCTTGTTCATCAGGTATGCCTCTTTTGACACCTGATTGTTGGTTTTGTGTGTGATGGAGGTCAAAAAAATAACTTTCACCTCTTCTCAACTGGTCTTATTAGCATCTTTCTCCAGTGTGAAGTTATGTTGATGCTTGTGGGCCTCCTTCCATTGATCCATTCTCTTATTATATATGACATCATGGGGATCATATACCCATGCTCATGCTTTTCCAAAATCTAACACTGATAAGATCTTGTCAGTTTTTTAATAAGTCAATCTATATTTAACCTGAAATGGCCCAACCTCTTTAGGAAACTTGAATGTGATGGTATCTTTTATGATGGAAAAATGGACACGGTCACTGAAAAACCTTTTCTTTATGTAATCCAAGGCAAATAT
Source organism: Pseudotsuga menziesii (assembly GCA_001517045.1). Classification (NCBI taxonomy): domain Eukaryota; kingdom Viridiplantae; phylum Streptophyta; class Pinopsida; order Pinales; family Pinaceae; genus Pseudotsuga; species Pseudotsuga menziesii. The sequence continues at coordinate 120,092 of LPNX010443370.1, forward strand.
CCTTGGTGTCAGGAAAGCTAGCAATTGTATGGCTCATCTTCCAAACCATATACATGAATCACAATGAAGTATTAAAATAGGTACTACTCTCTAGTGTAGGTATCCTACTAAGTTGGAGTGATTCTTGCATCAAAGGAATCACTCTTGGAATCTTTTAATTGAAAATGACATAGTAGACAACATACATGAAAAAATGAAAATAGGTTATGAATCCTTTGTTGGTCACTAGCTTCCTCACCATGGGGAGCCATTCAATGGCTAGGACATCTATGTGATGTTAATTTACCATCATGGGATGTAGATTCCCCAGGTGAGAATAGTTTTAGTGGAGAGGTGAACTATATGAGATTGGTATGTAAAGGATTTGGTGCCCCTAAAGTCTAGGAATCCACCATAGCTTCAGTTTTTGAGTTATGGCTAGTTTTATCTTGCTTCTAAGGTCCATTCAAGGACATTAGACAAATTTTAACCAAGGGCATAAAAACCAAACTGAGAAATGAAATTGAGTTATGTTACCTATTGCATGTGTGTTTGTGCAAGGGTGAGATGACAACAATTACCATGCACTCACTTTAACATATTTTTCAAAATCTTGGATTATTGTGAAAAAATTGCATTACACGTCACTTAGCAAAATCTTAGTTTAGAAAACCATCAAAATATACAATTTTCGGTCCATGAAGCAATCAAACATGGGTTTCTATACTGGTAATCAGATGTTATGAATCCAACAGAACTCATTGTTTGTCCATCAAAGCCTCAGTTTTCAAGTTATGTTGAGTTTCATCTTGCTTACCAATACCATTAAGGGACACAAGGAAAATTTCAATCGGGACCATAAAAACCAAACCGAGCAACATAATTGAGTTTCGATGCATCCTGGAGGTGTGTTTGGGAAAGGGAGAGATAACTGAGATTCCCACACACTCGTCGGGAATATTTTTCAAAATCGTATCCTATTGTGTAGAAATTGCACTACATGTCAATGAACAAAACCCTAGTATAGAAAATTGTCAACATAGAGAATGTTCGGTCCATAAATCCACCAGAAAGGGGTGTCCCAAGAAGTAATCGGATTTCATGAATCCAGTAGAACTAACGGTTTGTCCATCAGAGATTCAATTTTCGATTTATGGAAAATTTTATCTCGCTTCTCAAGGCCATTCAAGGACACCAGACAAATTTCAACCAGGGGCATAAAAACCAAACCAAGCAATGGAATTCATTTATGTTACCACTTACATGTGTGTTTGGGAAAGGGCGAAATGAATGCAATTCCTGTGCACTCACTTGACACTTTTTTCAAAATATTGACTTATTGTGCAAAAATTGCACTATGTGTCACTTAGCAAAACCCTACTTTGGAAAACCATCATAATATACAATGTTCGGTCCATGAAGCCATCAAACAGGGGTTTCTCTAGTGGTAATCAGATGTTAAAAATCCAACAAAACTAATTTTTTTTCCATCGGAGCCTTGAGTTTCAAGTTATTACGAGTTTCATCTTGCTTACCAGTGTCATTCAAGGACACCAGGCAAATTTCAATCGGAAGCATAAAAAACAAACTAAGTAATGGAATTGAGTTTTGTTGCCTCCAGCAAATGTGGTTGGGTGAGGGTGACATGAATGTGATTCCCACACACTCATTGGGCACATTTTTCAAAATATTATCCTATATTATAGAAATTTCACTTCATGTCACTTGTCAAAACCCTATTTTAGAAAACCAACAAAATAGACAACTTTTGGTCCATGAAGCCACCAAACAGGGGTGTCCCTATTGGTATTCAAATATCATGAATCCAACAAAATTGACAGTTTGTCCATCGGAGCCACTATTTTCAAGTCATAGCGATTTTCATCTCGCTTCCCAAGGCCATTAAGGGACACCAAACAAATTTCAACTACCGGCATAAAAACCAGACTAGGCAACCAAATTAATTTTCATTGCCTCATGCAAGTGTGTTTAGGCAAGGGAAAGATGATTGTGATTCCCATGCACTTGCTTGGCACATTTTTTGAAATCTTAACCTATCATGCAAAAATTGCACTACACGTCATTGAGCAACACCCTAGTTTTAAAAACCGTCAAAATAGACAAATTTCGGTCCATGGATCCATCAAGAAGGGATGTTCCTAGTGGTACTCGTATGTCACAAATATAATGGAATGGGGGTTTTTCCATCGGAGCTTCAATTTTCAAGTTATGGCAAGTTTCATCTCACTTCTCAAGGTCATTCAGTGACACCAGTCAAATATAAACTAGGGGCATAAAAACCATTCAGAGCAATGGAATTGATTTCCATTTCTTCTTGCAAGTGTGTTTGGGAAAGGGAGATATGATTGTTATTTCCATCCACTTGCTCCACACTTTTTTCAAAATATTGCTCTATTGTGTAGAAATTGTACTGCACGTCATCGAGCAAAATCCTAGTTTAGAAAATCGTCAAAATAGACAACATTCGGTCCATGAAGCCACCAGACAGGGGTGTCCCTAGCAATACTCAGATTTCATGAAACCAATAGAATTGACAATTTGTCCATTGAATCCTCATTTTTCGAGTTATGGTAAGTTCATTCCCACTTCCCAAATTCATTTAGGGACATTAGACAAATTTCAACCGAGAGCATAAAATCCAAACGGAGCAATGGAATTGAGTTTTGTTTCCCTCTGGAAATGTTTTTAGGAAAGAGAGATTATTGATATGCCCACACACTTGTTGGGAACATTTTTCAAAATTATATCCTATCGTGCACAAATTGCACTACACACCAATTATCAAAACCCTAGTATAGAAAACTGTCAAAATAGACAACGTTCGGTCTATGGAGCCACCGGACAGGGGTGTACCAAGTGGTACTCGAATGTCATGAATCTAATGGAACTAACTGTTTGTCTATTGAAGCTTCATTTTTTTATTTATGGAGAGTTTTACCTCGCTTATCAAGGCCATTCAAGGACACCATGAAAATTTCAATGGGGGGCATAAAAACCAAATTAAGTAATGAAATTGAGTTTTGTTACCTCCTGCATGTGTGTTAAAGGAAGGGAGATATAAATGTGATACCCATCCATTTACTTGACGTATTTTTCAAAATCTTGGCCTATAGTGCAGAAATTTCACTTCATGTCATTGAGCAAAACCCTAGTTTAGAAAACCTTTAAAATATACAATGTTTGGTCCATGAAGCCACCAAATAGGGGTGTCGCTAACGATAATCAGGTGTCGTGAATCCAACAGAAATGACTGTTTTTCCATTCGATCCATGATTTTCAAGTTATGGTGAGTTTCATCTTCCTTACCAATGTCATTCGGGGACACCAGACAAATTTCAACCAGGAGCATAAAAACCAAACTGAGAAACAAAATTGAGTTTTGTTGCCTCCTGCAAGTGTGTTTGGGTAAGGGAAAGATGGTTGTGATGCCCACACACTCCTTGGGAACATTTTTCTAAATCTTATCCTATCCTACCGAAATTTCACTACACGTCACTTAGCAAAACCCTAGTTTAGAAAACCAACAAAATAGATAACTTTTGGTCCATGAAACCACCTGAGAGGGGTGTCCCTAGTGGTTCTTGAATGTCACAAATCCAAAAAAACTGATAGTTTTTCCATCGGATCCATTTTTTTCGATTTTTAGCGAGTTTCTTCTCGTTTATCAAGGCCATTAAGGGACACCAGACAAATTTCAACCAAGGGAATAAAATGCAAATCGAGCAACAGAATTTAGTTTCATTGCCTCCTACAATTACGTTTGGGAAAGGGTGAGATGACTGCGAATCCCATGCACTCACTCAACAAATTTTCAAATATTAGCATATCATATAGAAATTGCATTGCACGTCACTAAGCAAAACCCTAGTTTAAAAAACCGTCAAAATAAACAACTTTCAGTCCACGAAACCACTAAGCAGGGATGTCCCTAACAATACTTGGATGTCATAAATCCAACTTAACTAAAGTTTTGTCCATTTGAGCCTTTTTTTTTTAGTTATGGTGAGTTTCAACTTGCTTCCAATGGCCATTCAGGGATACCAACCGAATTCCAAGTAACAAAATTGAGTTTTGTTACTTCCTGCTGGTACTTGGATAACATGACTCCAACGAAGCTTTGTGGTTGTTATACCAATGATATGATCATTATATTAAAAACTATATCTATGATAATATTCTTTTAGTATTGTTTATGAGGGGATATTATCAAGCATTTTATATTAAATTTACTCTTAGATTACAATGTAAACAATTCATGAACTTGATTGAGAGATGAAAACCATGGTTAATATGTTGTTCAAGATATAGATTGAATAACATGTTATATATATATATATATATATATATATATATTCAATGATATAACAACTTTAGAAAAAAATATGGTTCGAAGCAAATAATATATGCCATATCATATTTTTCTTCACTTTATATATAATCATGGGGATGTCTATTTTCCCTTGCCTCTATGTCTTCTTCTATTATGATATGAAAATTTATGGTGTACATGTGTGTATGCAGGGCTGTGGATACACTTGATATGTGTGGTTACTATCTGTTAATGAGATTATGTTTATATTCATGGTTGGAAAACTCGTGAGAATGAATAAATTATCACACTAATATTTGCAATATAACACATAATATGCATTATGTAATAAAATTGATACCAATGCTTTAAATTGATTATTTATTGGTATTTGCAGAAAAATGGTGAAGATGACTACGTAGGTGATGATCCTGATTATGTTGTCACCGATGTACCGGAGAAATATATTGATGATAATGAAAGAAAATGATCAAATGAAAATGATGATGGATATGATGTTGGGATAGATAATGATGAGGATGAGGATGAGGATGATGGTAGCCATTGGTGCTACTATTGAGATTGTGGATGTTTTCTGCTTTCTCCATTCTACTAGACACATATTGTTATTTTTGTGATTATTCAAGTTCATATTACATTTTGGGTCATTTTGATTTGTGTGGTGGATTCATGTTGACATATAAAGTTTTATTATTGTTGGTCATTTTGACTTTTCTAGATACGGATATCAAAAAAATTCATTTCTTGTGATATTGGTATTTTCACTATATATATTGTTCACGTGTTATTTTAACCTTGATACGATGATTTATATGATAGGTTAATGGTGCGATGGTGTTTTATAATTTTACTTCTTTTTATGAAAGATAATGTTGATGTTATCGCTATTATATTTTAAATTTATATATATTGGAAGTTGTTGATGATCTTTTCATGGAAAATTAATATATATGATGATATTACTGCTTTGGAAAAATGTTGTATGCTTCTGTTAAATTTCTTCATAAATGATATGCAATTAATTTCAATAATTGTATCTACAATTAATTTGAATGTTTCATTATGTTATTTCAAAACTATGAAGTAAATGATATATGAGAACTATTGAAATTAATGAATAATTATAATAAGTTGATATAATAAAGGGAAGGTAGGGGGGGGCTGAGTTTTCATCACTCCGGATAGAAAAAATGAATTCAACTTCTCTTGGGGGCTCGTAAGGGAAACCAATAATATTGCAGAAGCACTGGCCCTTTGGTAGAGACTTCAACTAGACAAAGCCTAGGGAATCAATGAAATTATCATGTTGGGAGACTCACGAGTTATAATTCAATCCCTCACTGAGAACATTCTTCCTTCACAGATGCAGCTCCACCAGATGATTAGGAAAATCCAAACTTTTTCCATCTCCTTTCGCAAAATTGAGTTCTTCCATATTCTTAGGAAGTTCAATGGTAAAGTCGACCTTACAGCAAACATAGGATCTTCCCTGGGTTACGGAATGTTAAATTGGAATGGCATTAGCTCCTTCTCTCAACCTCCATAGGGTCATGGCCTTGGCCAAGGGGATAAAGGCGATACCCCTCCCCCTCGTGGTGAATTTAATGCATGGTCATGTGATGCATGCGTCATCATGTGGCAAGTCGACAATAACTGGGATGGCATGTGTTCAAGGATAGGGCTACTATGAATGACATTTATCTCTTATATGTTCAAGCACTTGCAATCTTTGGGTTGAAGGTTTTACATCTTGTCCATTTGATGCAAAACCAAGCTTGATAACACAGGAAATTATGGATCTGGGGGGTGTCTACAGTGGCAAGTTTATTAGATGGGACATTGGGAATGAGAGGAATATTATGATTTGGGTTGAACGCACAGGCGAGGATATTGTGCTCGAGTTCGTCTGCTTCAGTGAGGATTTTGCTGGATCATCTGCAAATTGGAAGAAGTGTGCTCTGGATCAGACCGTCATCTTCCATATGGAGGCTTCCTCGATATCCTCTAAATCCAATGGCTCATCCCCGCCTGCTCAATTCATTGAAATGGACATTAGGGAGATGAAGAGGCAGATTAGAAGGATCAACAGGTTTCTCGACAAGCTTGACTCTAAGGGTTGTCATCGACTAGAAAACGTTGGCAGGGATATGGTTCAATTGAAGAAAGAATTTGAGCGTTCAATTACCCGCATAGAGAATGTGTTAACTATGATGCTAGCTAATCTGGATATTAAATTCAAGAAGCTGGAGATGGAGAATCTCCCATGTTCCTCTTATCGCTTCGGCGAGAAAGCCAAGTGATTTTCATCTGATTAGTTTCAAATTTTGATTTCGATGACTGGTTTTTGTCACTACGTATATTTAGAAGCTCCTCTATTTTTTGTATCTAGTAGCAACGTTATTTACTATTTAATATAGAACTCTCTAAGTTGTATTGGAATGGCAAGGTCTGAACTATAGGAAGACTGGTTTACTGAACTTTATTTTCCGCTACCATAAGGGCATCTCTGAACTTTATTTTCCACTGCCATAAGGGCACCTCTGTTGATTATGGCTCTATTTTTGTGGTTATACCACCTATAAATATAAATGTTTTGTCTAAAAATAATAAGTTTATATAATAATTATATTCACAAACAATTGGATATGGTTGTAGGTGTTAAATAGCAAGTGTAATGTGGTGCTAATAAGGAAACAAAAACATGAACTAAAACAGAAGCCCACTATGTTCTAGATCTAGAAGCAACATTGGATGCAAAACTTGGCACTAAGTTGGAAGTCAATTTTGATGCTATTTTGGATGCCAAATCAGAAGTCAAACTAGAAGCTAAACTAGTGGCCAACAAAGGAGCAAAAATGGATGCTAAATGAGTAGCTAAATTAGGTGTTAATGAGGAAGCAAAATAAGAAGAAAGCCAAGGAGTTAAACGAGAAGCAAAATGTGGCACTATTGTGGGAGTAAAAATGGACAATAAATTGGGCTCTAAAGTAGTAGAAAAACATGGTTCTAACATGGGCGTAAATAGAGATGTGAAACTAGGCATTAAAAATGATGCAACACTTAGCGCTAATGATCAATCCAAACATGGTGTTGATTGGTAGAAAAATAAGATGTTACTTTGGATGAAAAACATGCACTACATAGGAAGAAAAATATGGTGCAACAATAATAGAAATATTTGGTGTCATTTTGGTAGAAAAACACGATGCAAAAAATGAAGCAAAAATTGGTGCAAATTTGGAAGAAAAAATTGGCACATATTTGGAAGTAAACCATGGTGCAAAATGGGATGCTAAATTGTTAGTACAAATGGATGCAATTGGATTATATTTTGGATGCAAATATGGTGCTGACAGGGATGTCATTTAGGAAGCAAAAGCGGATGCTCTCTAGGAAGAAAAATAGTACGTTATTTAGGAAGCAAACCTCAACGTTGTTTAGGAAGCAAAGTTGGACATTATTCTGGAAGCAAAAAAATAGACGCTATTTTGGATGTCATAGAGGATGCTATCTAGGATGCAAAAAACATGTTTTTTGAGATGCTTTAAGTTTTTTCCATGACGTGTCCCATTTAGCATCTAGTTTGACCACTCAGTGTAAACAAAAATTACACTAAAAAGGGACGCTAATTCTAGGATTTTTTGTAGTGATTGTCATATAAAGTATGTAATTCATTTGATATAGAAGGGCCCTCTACTTAATGGCCCCATATAAATATGGTATATTTCAAAGAATGCAGAGATCAAGTGTCAAATTAAATAGTTATTACATAAGGGTCAATTTGACAAAAAAATACTCACCATGCATGAGCCCAATTTTCATTAGTTTAGAAGAAGGATGGGACATGGTGACTTTATTCTCACTATGAAGCCTTAAAAAAATCACAATTAAGAATAAATACACAATCACCTAGATTGATGATCAACGTCATGAATGCAAAGGTGCCACATTTTTCAACAAGATTGATCTTAATTCAAGATATCACCAAGTACAAATTAATCTAACTAGTGTTTCAATGATAACTTACAAGTATAGAAAGGTCTCTTTGAGTGGTTGGTCATTCCCTTTGCCTTGAGTAATGTACCAACAATGCTCATGAGGATAGACATTTGAGATTATGCCATCAATGTAGTCCTCACTAAACATTGGTTTTTGTGGCATATCAAAGTGAGACACTCTCACATAGTTTGTAGATACCCCACCTATGATACACCATCACTAAGTCAGTGGGTGAGAATTCTTTTTGACTTAAACTACTCCCTTGCCTTAGGTTACACCTTGTTTTTAATTTGGAGTTGATTCGATCATAGTTCCCACCTTTGTTGGACACATAAAAAATGGTAGATAAATAAATCAACATAGAGTTAAATCTTAATTGAAATGAACATACTAAAATATACAAGATATGGACATCAAGATGAAGATTGTTTATCATTAGAATATATAACTCTATTGGATTGTCAAAGTAGCACCACTTCTTCATCATGGCAATTGGTTCACCATGTACAAACTCAATGAATGTTTTCCCATATTATGCAAGAACTTGAAATAATGAGGACCACCTTCCCAAGGAGTAACATTAATCCAACTGTCATTTGAATGTGCCACAACCTTAGAAAAAAATCCCAAATCTTGTCAATTTTATTCAATTTTGCATGTTTTGAACTTTCGACACATTTTTCAATCCCTTTCCATGCATTTTAATGATTTCACTAATTGATACCCATTCATAAGCCTCCTACCACCAAACTTGTAGAGCTCAAAATAAGCTTTCTAACGGTCCAAAATGTGACAAAAATGAAGCTTGTATACATAAGTTATAGTCTCAAGGAATCGATGTTGCAAATAGCTTTCTTGACACTTCCCTTCCTTTCCCCACATCAACACCTAAGATTAGATTTTTTGTATCTTAAAAATTTTACTTTTCACAATTTTTTCATTATCATAAAATATATAATACAGTTTCATATAATATTTTTTGTATTTATTGAGAGAACCAATATGATTCAACATACCATACATTTGATTCCTCTATCTTGGGTTACATATTTCTTTCAATTTGGAGTTGCTTCAACCACAATACTATAAAGATAAACCCTAATTGTACTGAACAAACTAATATATGCAAGATATGTACGGCTTACGGAAAGATGAAAAGTATCATCTCGTCAATTTGATTCAAATTTTCATGTCCTAAACATTTGACACAATTTTCAAGCCCTTATATACTCATTAAGAAAGAGAAACAATACATGGGACCTTGTTGTATGGATGGATGTATTCATAAATTTTTATATGACATGCACCCTAAAACTATTTACCACTTCAATCCAATGTACATGAAATAAGTATCATGATGTAATATTAATAATCAAAATGCAACAAAAATACGAAAAAATCATTTGACCATTGTAATTGAAAATGAATGTAAAAAAATAGTTTATAATAAAATGAATATAAAACTAATAATAAATGAATAACCATAGATCTATGTTGATACTAATCTTTTAAGCATTAAGAAGTGTGAGCATTGTTGTATTTGATTAAGATATATTTATCTTGGTAGTACCATAAGTTCATCCTTTACTTTTGTTAAATAAGTTCAACCTCTAACCCTTTATGCATAAGTTTAAACTCTATCTTTAAATTAGGGTTGGTAAAGTAAAATAATTTAACTTCAATGGTTTCCACCTTAAGGAAAAGGTGGGGATGGGCTTGGGTCCACAATATGTATATCTAGGCCGTCTCATATAATTGGTACCATAAATAGAACCTCTACTGTCAGAAAAATAATAGTTACTAAATAAATAGAACCTCTATTGTCATAAAATTTCAACTTAGGTAAGTTTTACACAGATGAAATTTTAACTTCAAATAACGAAATAAGGGCTCTAGGAACTCTCTCAACAAACCACTTCATGAATTAAGTAAGAGAGCATTCACTTTGTGGGCATGTTGTTAGGATTATTTAATCCTCCCTTGACCAAATATAGTTTAATTGATCATCTTTCCTAGCTTAGGAGTATTTACTAGATTTTGGTGCCACCGTGAATATTGGTGCCACTAGTGCCATTGGTGCCATTGGTTCCATTGGTGCCACCGGTGCCAATCCATACATTTTAGGATCCACTCTGAGTGCCACCAGCAACCTCCATCATTTGGTTGTGGTAGGTAGGCAGTTATGTTGAGTCAACCTCCAGTTACAATCAGTTATATCACTTTCAGTTATCCTAGTGCCAGTTATACATGCATGAAGGGAGAGTGGTGCTTTTTTTCACCTACCTCATCAGTTAGCTTATTGTAGAACTAATCTAGACATATGGAGTTATACCAGTGAGCTCCGACAATGATTTAGACACACTAAGTTAGCAAGTCATTCAGGTTTAGTTGGTAGATTCGAATCTTATACACATGATTTGAATCCTACTTATTGTAACACCATTGTCTTACTGTTGGAATGAATGAATATTAATGTTGTGATTATCTGAGCAATTCTTGTTTGATTTATCTGAAATTTGTGGCATGAATTTCTTGTTCAGTGTAAATACTCTTTGATTATTCCACTGCATAATTCCCTTCCTACAACTTTCATATTTGCATGTATATCAATGTTTCACAAATTTAACATGGTATCAGAGCCTTGTTCAAGCTAGCAGCAAGTCTTGTTTGATCTCCATTATGCACTAGAAGCAACTGAGTTTCCACATAAATCCTGTAATTTTTTCCTTGCTAACTCTAGATTCGTCTAGAGAAGTTTCTTCAGGTTTGACAGACTCTCAGAAAGTGCACATGTCGAGGTGGAAATACTTTACTGACATATGATTACAAATTGAATTGGTTTGCAGTGTTATTTGCATGTACATACGTATCTTCTTTAGGAATTGATTGATCAGCATACAAAAAGATGGATTCTTCTGCTCTCGTACCCCAAATCCTTAAACCCTTCAACTATGTTGATTGGAGGGCAGATATGTAGGTATCCTTGTGCAAGATTGGCATGTTTAGGATGACAATGGGTAGAGAAATTGATCCTAGTAGCATGTTGAGAAGAAAGAAATTTTGAATTGGCTTAATGAGGCCTTCGACTTCATGTGCACTCATATATCCCGGTATCTTTCGTTCCACCTTCAGGGACTAAGGACTCCAAAGGAAGCTTGGGAGAAGCTTGAATATTTTTTTGGAAAACAAGATGAGCTTCGAGGGCACATATTGGAGAATGAGCTCATTGCATTACAACCCAACAATTTCAGATCTATTCAGAAATTCTTCACAAAATACAAGTCACTAGTACTGCAATGTAAACATTGTGGAATAGAGAGAAAAGATCAATAGTTGGTTCTATCAGTATTGGGAAAGCTTGTCTCAAAATACTCAGTCTTTGTCTCTACATTCCATTCCAGAAGAGATTCCATCCCTAATTGGAAGATGTCTCTCTAGATGCTTTTGTTGAGTCCTTAATACTACAACAAGATAAATTGGTTCAAATGGGACTGATTTAGACCTACAAGAATCAAGCACTCTTAGTGATAGACTCAAACAATACGCAAGCAAGAGGAAAGCACAAAGGGAAGGAGGCAAAAAACGCTGATTCAAAGCCAAAGGAGAATCAGGAATCTTATGATGGAGCCTCAAGTTCTAGGAAAAAGAAGACTAAGTGTCCATACTATATGAGAGGATTTCATCTAGAGACTCGATGCATGAAGAATACCATCAACTAGTTGTCAACACTCCTTGAACAGAACAATATTTCCCTTCCACAAGGAGAATAGAAGTGTTATGATGGAAAACTGATAGAATATCATGAGAGGTTCCATGCCTTGAAGGCATGCCTCACTCCATCGAAGGATTACTTGATAGATTCTGGAGCATCCAACCACATGGTTGCCTCCAGGGAATCCTTCACCACTCTGAATCTCACAGGAGGACCTAGCATTCATATGGGAGATGACTCCCAAATCCAAGCTATTGGGATAGGTTCTATTAAAATATAGCATGGAGAGTTCAAGAATGTACTCTATGTACCCTCTCTAGCAGCAAATTTATTGTCTGCTTATCAGATGACACATACTAGCTTGCCAAAGCAAATTGTATTTGTTCCTAACTCAGTGGAGATCTCAGATATATCAACTAGGAATATTATAGAGAAGGTTGTTGCAAACCATGCCTCCAAGGCATATTAATTCTCACACTTTCTTCCATACTCAGCTCCAACACAATCTCAGCAGCCATTTGAAAGGGAAGGTAAAAGCTCTCTTTCATCTACATTTGCAGATAATGAGATGTTGTCTAGTATTTCAATTTCAGAAGATGAGAAACAAGATCAGCATGATCTTTATATTGAGATTATACCTCAAAATTATCTAGATCCATATCCATTTCCTATTCTGAATCAGAAGCCTAAATGGGCCCAAAATATCATTAAAGCAGCTAGGAATGGTGTCGAGAATCCAGATGATAGAAGAAAAATGAGGTCCCAGTATCAAAATGAAAGTGTCACACTCTCTCACGTAGCTTTTATACCTACATAGTGGTGTAATAAACTTGTAGAGAAATGCTACTTGATGTTGAATATTGATCCAAAATTTGTCCCATTGTTGAACAAAATGGATCATTCCATTCCTCCTCCAGAAAGAAGAAACAAAAGAAACATTCATCAGATTAGAAGAAGATGGAAAGGTTCATATGCACATTCCCAGGATGTTGATGCACAGAATAACCATGATTCTGCATGGATGCTCCATAAAGTTTTAAATTGTAGCAAAATTTTTACAAGTTTTTACCCAAAGAGGAAAACTTTCTCTTAAGTATAGCTTGTTTTCCTAATTCACTTCTTAATTTTAGCGGGGTTTTTTCCCATGAGGTTTTCTCCATTTCCCTTAGTTTATTAAGGAACTTTTATTTCTTTTAGATTGTATGGATGACATTTGTCCTAGTTGCCAGGGCCGAAATTTTTCCAATTTAGGATTAAGGGGGGGTGTTAGGATTATTTAATCCTCCCTTGACCAAATATAGTCTAATTTATCATCTTGCCTAACTTAGGAGTCATTTACTAGAGTTTGGTGCCACTAGTGCCATTGGTTCCATTGGTTCAACTGGTGCCATTGGTGCCATCAGTGCCAATCCCTACATTTTAGGAGCCACTATGAGAGCCACCAACATCCTCCATAAGTTGGTTGTGGTAGGTAGGAATTTATGTTGAGCCAACCTCCAGTTATAATCATTTAGATCACTTTCAGTTAACCTAGCACCATTTATGCATGCATGAAGAGAGAGTGGTGCATTTTTTCACCAACCTCATCAGTTAAATGATTTAGACATCTGGAGTTAGACTAGTGAGCTCTAACACTAATTTAGACACACTACATTATCCACTCAGTCAGGTTTAGTTGGTAGATTCAAATCTTATCCACATGATTTGAATCCTACTTATTGTAACACCATTGTATTACTACTGGAATGAATGAAGATTAATGTTGTGATTATCTGAGCAATTCTTGTCCGATTTATCTAAAATTTGTGGCATGAATTTCCTGTTCAATGTACATTCTCTTTGATTAATCCACTACATAATCCCCTTCCTATAGCTTTCATATTTTCCTGTAGATCAATGGTTCACAAATGGTTCACAAATTTAACATATGTGATTGTAAATATGGGATAGAATTCTTCATAATTAGAATTTACAAACCATGAGAGACCATTCTACCCTATGATCAGTCTTAAATCCATTCTCACAACAAAGAGTGGCCTTTTCCTGCATACTAGTAGGATATTTATATTAATTACATCCATGTCACCCATGTATTTATAAATTTCCAGCCATCTTCTAACGAAAAAATTCCTTAATTTTAACATCCTGGATTGAAAAAACCCTCTTGCCAATAAAAATTCACCCTAATTTCAATACTTGAAAATGGCATGTAAAGCTAAAGGATGATCAAAATTGGAGAAATCACTTAGAAGAAACTCACTAGGATTTTCAATTGCTTCCTTCTATAGAGTAGATCCAACCAAATTTTATATGGTTCGAGTTGAGGCTACCGTAATCTAGTAAACTGCATTCACCCCATCTGTCTCTACTGTGGATTACCAAACTATTGTCCATGTGGATCCTCCAATCACCTCTAAAAGTTGAATATTAAATATAAATTGGTTTTCTTCTTAACTGGGAAATTGCATTTCTTCTTAACGGGATTTCTATGAATGGAAAATTTTCTATCGTCTACAGACAAATCCCTTTCCTTTGAGTTTGGATAGATAATCCCGAGGACAATCTTAACGCTATTGTTCTGAAATATCCCTTATGTTAATGGATTCTATTAGGGTTTATGCAAGCACCATTGGCATATGCAAAATCAAATGGTTTACTATCAAGTGGGTTTCCCCTTAGCTATTTTGGCGATATTGAGCATGCCTAATGCATTGTATGAACAAAGTGTTGGGAAAAATGTTGTGTGGATTTATGTAGATTTTTTTCTAACTCTAATCTATCTACAATGGATCTAAGATCTTGTATACTTTGTAGACCATTACCGAAATGATCAGATCAAGTGATTTTCTTACCTTGTGGTTTTTTTTGATAGTATGAAGTAGTGAGAGGTCTTACCAATGCCACTCATGATGTATACATCTATAGTTACAGTGTTGTTTCTATATATGGTTAACCATGTCTCAATCCTAGACTGTGAAGATTGTATTATGTTTCAAGTAAAACTAGATTTGAGGATCTCGATCAATACCTAGGTGGGAAGAGTAAAGTCCCTGTCTTCCTCACTTGGAGGAAAATTAGACCGCCTCTCTCAATAGAGTTTAGAAACCCTTTTTTACAATTTATGATATATTTTCTAATTATGTACCAATAGAGACAACTAGGGAGACAACCAATGCAACTTTCAATTTTCTCGTACTGGTTCATAATAGAATATGAACCTTTCATGACCTCCTCTTCCTCATCCATCCAAGTCTTCACTACTTGTCCACAGTCTCTTTGTTCTTAATTGAGATCCCCTTGTATTTCACTTATTAAATAGTTCAAATGATGAGCCTCATTTTGAAATCTTGTGCACAAAATTTCTTGAACATGCCAGAAAGAACAAAGAACTGTGAAAACACCTGAATTGTATTTCACTTATTATATGTCGAGATTCAATTTGAAAGCTTGAGTAGGAAACTTCTTAAACACACCAAAAATAACTGAGCACTGTGAACATGCTAGAACTCTATTTCACTTATTACAGTGCTTTGAATAGGATTAGGGAACCACACACCAACTTCGTATTCCTCACAAGTGTTTTAGGAAATTAATCGCTAGTAACCTTTTGGGATAAGTTACTATATATATGTTCCAATAAAAAATTCAAATAATCCTACCAATGAACGTAATCTCAATCAATTTACACTTCAAGATAGAAATCAGAAAAATAAAGAAATATTTCCAACCTCGGGTCCAACGTTTGCAAAAGATTCATCCTCTCAATTTTGTTCCAAATGTATCTTTAATGATCTACAATCATAGACACTGAAAAATATACCAAAAGACAACTGCAAATATAAAGATTCAGTTGAAAATAAATGTGTTGGATTTGCAATATAATAAAGAAAAAATTAACACATTGTTGAACATGAAAGGGAATTATTTATATAAAGTAACAATAAGATACAAAATAGACTCACCACTCTCGGATGTGGAACTGTTCTTAAACTACATGTTGAGTTCCTTTGTCCCAGATCACACATACACACACCTCTTCAATACTCCAAAGGCATGCATAAAGAAACCAATCTGATAGTTTATTGGCAAGAAAGGAATGGAGAATGTTGGAAATGCATATTTCCATATATGGGGGTTTTACTTGAAAACTTGGGAAAAAGGTTTATAGATTCAATATGCAAAAGAGTAACATAAGAGTGCTTATCTTATCTTTCTCCCTATTCTCGTGCTTCCTTTTTCCTCTTTTATCTTTTTGGGGAGGGAGTTGGGGAATTTTAATTAGTTATTTGCAACAAAAGGATGGTTAAAAGAACCATGGAACTATTTCAACATTTCTTGAAATTTAGTTTTATTTTTTACCTTCAAAACAATAGCGACACACACTAGATACTAGAGAGTCACTTGGACGTGGGATAGCCATGCATAGGTCATGTCAGTGTTTGAAGGTTTGACTGAGAAGGCGTAATGGGGATTGAACCATAAAAGGATAAGGGAGTCTCCAATGAGGTAAATAAGCTAACAAAAATAATGTTGCAAAGGTGTGGAAGATCATGCTATAACATATTCCCCATAATGTGTGAGTTCAGAAGGAAAATTGATGGCCAAAGACACTATAAATTTGGGAAGTATGTGTATGGTGGACATGATAGTAGTAGTAAAAAACCAGCCATGGCCAGTGAACCTACAAAATAACAATTTATAACTCTCCTCCTAAAGCAGGCATACCCATGCTCATATATGGCCAAAACATGGTCACTACATCAAGTATATAGTGAACCCATAAAAGACATAATTAATGATCTTGGCCACATGGATACAATGTGGATCCATGTCAAATAGTAGAACATAGCCATGGAGATACAAAGTGTATCTATGTCTCACCATCAAATGAAGATATTTTGGAATATGAATGAACAAAGTAATCTCCAGAAGAATCAGTGCCACAAAGTGAGGGAATGACAACCCGATGCAACCTGAGTCATAGTATAATAAAGTGGGACTATATACAGACTCAGGGTCTTCAAACCAACCAATAATGGTACAAATCTAAACTATGTGAATATATTTATTGCAGTAGAACATAGTAAGACATCGTGTGATTATCGGTCATTGATGTAAACTGTTAATACATTCGATTTAACTCACCAATGATGAAAATGAGAGGCAAGGTACCTAGTACAATCTGACAAGTGTGATTAAAGGTCTTGACATTGAACAATTATAGATTCTATAAAGTAGGATACAATGAGGTATTCCCATAGTTGCTAGTGAGGAGGCTTGGCATTTATGGCTGCAATATCCAAGGTACTAACATGAATCTAGATCATGATCCCAGAATAGAGTTTTTGGAGTCAATGGGAAGTGAAACATTGGAAGGAGGGAATTAGGACATCCCCCATCATCCAACACGAGGTACTAGCAGGAGGCAAAATATTATCTATATCAAACTAATGATAATCAGATGTACTTGACACGAGAAGACCGACAAATTGAAGTCAAGAACTCTGAGGAGTGGAAAACTCGGGTGAAATTTTCCCTTAAACATAAGCATGACACAATTAAGTGACTAAGGTAGCATAAACTGGAAAGAGACACAATATAAGCTTGTGATGTATTTGGAGACTTCAATAGACGGCTCCATGATGATTAGAAGATTAACCAATCGGTGGAGATAAAACATAATGAGTTCATCTTCTTGAGGCCATGTTATAACCCACACTACTGAGATAATGACTCCAAATAGTGTGCTTTGTTCAAGGGCAACGTGACTTGTTTCTAGACATAAGTAAGAAAATAACTCTTTCCCATCCATGTTTTTGGAATATTTGTTTTTTGTCTTTTTGCATATTATAAAATATTGAAAAAAAAGAATAAAAGGAGGTCAAGGCTTCACCTAAGGAATGACAAAATTTGCACTAGACAATAGTAAAAGTATTTGAAAAGTGTCATTTTCCTCCACCAAGGACATTTGAAGAGACCATCCCAAAAGTAAAATGTCTGGTAGAGCTCACGATAATCAGAAATGAAGACTTGGGAGCTATCCATATCATAACCTAAGTTACTTCACAAATCTAATGGGAACATGTTGGGAAACCCACATTGAAGATTCAATTCATGACTACAGGGCATAAGTCAAGAGTCTAAGAGATTGGCCACCTTGTCTAGAGAAGTTTTCCTTAATGAAGTGTCATTGTGTTTATTAGAGCCCAAAGAATTAAATGGCATATCTTATGATTGTGAACTTTGGGATGAGTTTATTAAATCCCAAGGAAACGCCCCTGCTTAATGTAACTTTTTTTTATTAGCATATTTTATGTTAATGGAAATGTAAATATAAGTGACATGTATATTGGAATATCAAGTGAGTTGTAACTACTTTAGGGGAAGTTGAGTATTCATCTAGGGGTTGGGTAAATTACAAAAGGAAGATAAGAAAGAGGAAATGGGACTTTTGGCCAAAAAGTTTGGCTTCTCACTCTATGTATGAATTATTTCTAAAGATGAATAGACAACTTCTAGAATCAGGTTTGGCATTGGAAGCTATGTCTGTTATGTGGATGAATGCTATGAAACTAATTTCATGTTCTCATGTGACTCATATGTAGTAAGATTTTTTTGTTTACCTGTTGAATTATTCTAATAGTTCATTACTTCTTATTGTGTATTTGTTTAATATAGTTTTCTCTTGATTTCTACAAGTTGTAAATGCAATTGTGTTTATGTTATAACTATTTTGGAATTTAATATCACTTTTTAGCTTTGATATATTTCAATTAAATTGGTTATCTACTTTAGGGATGTATTTTAACATAATTTATCACTCAGGGAATTCATGCTCAATTCATTGGAATCAAATGCAGTTATAAATAGGAGTGACAACACAAGGAAAAAGAACTTGTTGAACAAATTTGATGGCATTGAGGTTTGTCAAAATGCATGGTATTTAGCCTTTTGTATACCGAGATCCACCTTCTTTAGTTATAAGAGTAAATTTATAAATGGTGACACAAAGTCAATAAATGGAAATTGTGGGTCAACAAAGCCAAGGCCTAATACTTTAGAAACAATAGCTATTCTAAGAAAGTCAGTCAATTCCAAATTCATATATAACTTCCCACTAGACCTAATCAGTGCATCCAAATGGAACAAGGATTCCCAAAATATTATTACTTGCAAATTATACATAGAAAACAATTCTTCACAAGTGTAATTATGACCTTGCTAAGCTTATGCTTCCTCCAATGTCACAATCCAACTTAGCAATATATGGAGAAGGAATTTCACAAATTTTCCAATTACAAAGAACACCTACTTTGAGTAGTGTGATGAGTGTCGTGAAATTTTACAAAAACTTAGAGGCAACATAGACCCAAGGATGATAAAATATTGGCACCAAGTCCAAAAATTTCACAATGATTACATTACCAGTTGTTGCTAAGTGTATTATGCACATCGAATGGAATCATAGAGCAACCCAAGCTTAATTCTTGAGAATTATGCACAAAATATGGGAAAGATGAAGATGTACATACCAAGGATGGGAAGGAATCCAAAGTTGTCTAGCGCTACCTGTAATATCCCAATTCATTTAACTAGCATGCTTACACATGGGCACATGTATGGGGGTTTTGGTCACTTTGGGATCCCTTATCTAGAGGGTGGCTTGAATTGCATGATATCATCCATATCTTTATCCTTGTGGATGTTATAGGACCTAATCGTTGATGAATTTGGGCATTTGTTATATGAGAAAGTGTTTTCAATACATCCATTGCATTATGCACTTTTGAAAAATGAATCCTATGAAAAGTCCCAAGAATAAAAAAAAGAGTCAACGCAAGATTTATCAATGCCAAGATATTCCTTGAACAAACTTCCACTAATTTTATTCTTTCAACACAAAAATTGTGGAGGTGAATACAAGAATCATTACCTCTTTTATTTTACAACAAAGAGTATTCTTACAACTGTATATGTAAGCTTCCTTCCAATTAGTCACACTCATGAAGATATAGATGGAACATTATTATCACTACCAAAAATCACAAATAACTATAGAACGGTTCAAGATGATTGTAGTTTCACTCCATACTTATAGAGGAAGTTTATAACTTTAAGGCCTGAGTGGTAAAACAATTGTTGGATGGAAGTTAGAATATTAGGGTATCAAATCCCCCCAATAATTCAAATTCAGTATGGTTGATGGAACCCCTATAATGATACATAAGGAGACTATTAGAGATGAACATTGATATCATTTCATATGTATATGGAAAAATGGAGCTAATGGAAAACCAAACTTTCAAATAGGATACAAAACAAACTACCACCCCTGAAATGTATCCTAAATAAGGAATGGATTAGAAGTTAATTAAAATGTAATTACTATAGTTAATCACTTAAGAGAATTCCATCGAAAATCATTTTCGACTGCATGCGCACCCATGTGAGGTAAACTGGTGTGGTTAACGATTTTGCACGGATAACGATGTGCGGTTAGGTAAAAATTTTGAATTTTTCATGCCTGGTAGTAACCTCCATCAGGGGATGCCCATTTTTGACCCATTTCAATTTTACCCAGAACCTCCATCAGCGGATTCCCATTTCGATTTTACCCAAAACCTTCATCAGCAGATTTTTTGACCCATTTTGATTTTACCCAGAACCTCCATCAGTGGATTTTTTGACCCATTTCGATTTTATCTAAAACCTCCATTAGCGGATTTTTTGACCCATTTCGATTTTACCCAGAACCTCCATCAGCAGTTTTTTTGACCCATTTCAATTTTACCCGGAACCTTTGATCAAACTAGGTCATCTGCCATGCTTAACCTCACTCACAAGCCGTGTAAGATAACCTTGTGAACAAACCAAGTCCCTTCTTAAGGAAAACTAGCAAGATAACCCTGTGAACCATAGGTTGGTGGATCCCTACATAAAAAAGAATCACTGATCAAATCAAATCGAATGTGATTCCAAATCAAACCAATTCAGATTGCATGGAAAATTTCTGAACAAATATGGTTGTATTTCTGTTTGGGATTCGTTTAATGAATGTAATTGCTGAAAATCCATTTTTTTCATTTATATATTTTTATAAGACTTGTATCATTTATTTTTTAATTTTTTTGTACAATTTCAGATCACATGGGATGTGATTCCAGATCAAACCAGATTAGATTGCATCGAAATTTTCTAACCAAAGACAATGTATGATGGTGCAGGACAAGTTTGCCATTATCATTTGTATTTCTATTTGAGATTCTTCATTTTTATATTTTTTGTTATATATATAAATATAAATATTAAATATTAGTATTTTTTTATGGCAAAGTGGTGGAACCCCCCTGATAAGCAAGGTTGCCATTGGCTAAGTAACCACAAACTAGGGGCATCTAAGCCGTCAAAATCACCCGGGGATCACACCCGACCTGGCCCGCACCAACCCTTAACATGGTTGGATTTTTGGTATCCGACGGGATTAGAACCAGCGACCTTTCAGCTTAGGGGGGCGTCTTAACCATGCCTCGCCACCAACTGTTCTACATCTCGCGGATAAATATTAATTATTAGTATTAATATATATTGATATTAATAATTAATAAACAGTTATTAGTAAACTTTTTCTAAAATGACGCATCCTTTCATGGATGGTATCCAAAGTGCCTTTACCATTAATATATATATATATAT
>LPNX010443370.1:141881-295688 GCA_001517045.1 Pseudotsuga menziesii
CAGTTATTTACCAGATATTGTATATGCGCAGTAACCAATTTTATCCCTAGTTTTTATGCAGAAATATTATAGGACTCGAAATATTTTATTTTGTTGTGTATGCAACGCCATAACCCTGGTTACAAGGAGAAAATAAATTAATGGTTCTTACCAAAGGTTAGCGCAACATTTATATTGTTCCTATAGAGCTATATTGTTTTTTCACTGTTTATTTCCAATTCATAGATCCCCTATGTAACATGTGTGTCCCCTTTGGGCATCTTTTCATGATTGCAGATTATAAATTTTTAGAAATTTAATCATGTTCAATACATACCCTAATCCATTTCCACATAAAGAATGGAATTTGTTGCCTCCAGAAGTTGTGGAAGAAGCATTCTGAATACTTGCAGAAGAGGATGTTATACGAGAAAAACAACAACAAATGAAGCAACAATTATCTAAACAGTGAAGGAAGTCACGAAAATTATGTAGAATTGTTAAAAATGATTGTTGGAGTGATGATGAAATAGAGTCTAGCTATAATGATGCTTGGGTCCAGCTTAACAATATGCAAATACCTTATCAATTTCGTTGTCGCTCATCTATGTAGTGTTTTAGGGGAAAAGCTCCAAACTTTGATACTGTTGCCCTTCTTAAAGAAGAAAGTTGGTTAGAAGAGATCATTATCTACAAAGTTATTGATGAGTCCCATACAGGAAATGTAGAGTTGACAAACTTGGATCCTTATGAGAATAATCCAATTCTTTACACTATTGGTACTAGTGGCACATGGACACGTAGTATAGATTATGTTTTTTTCCATTCTAATGGTGTATGCAGATGATAGTGGCAAACTTATGTTGCACCATCCTTCATATATGAAATAAAATCACAGTTATATTCAAGGTCATATGAATATCGTTCCACTGCAGTCATCAAGCGAGGGTTTTACATGGGATCTAGGTCAGATGTGACTCCCTTATTGGGAGATGATCATTATATCAAGATTGGAAGAAAGAAATTCATTCAAATGGATGGGCTTCTAGTGCACATCGAAAATCCATTTGATTTCACCATAAAGGTAGGCATGTATGTCCGTATTTATTATGAAAATTTTCTCGGTATTTCCGAAGAAGAGTCATTGAAAATTCCATATCCCATGGAAGTGTTGAATTGTTTAGTAGATGTTTCTACTGGTGGAACATTATGTTGGGTAAGAATTTTTGAATGTGAGTTGGATGTTATTGGTAGAGGCCACCATATTCCCCAAGGTGTGAATTTACATCCATGTGAGGTGTTCTACACAAAACAAGGTTTATTGATATCAACTAAAATCATTGATGGTGAGTATACATGTATCTTTTAATTCATATTTTTCAGTTTATATCACAATTTTTTTTCACCCAGAAAAAACCCAGTTTCTTGCTATTCATGTTTATGAATCAAAGAAAAAGTACAGAAAACATAAGGTGCATAAGTTCCAAATACAACTACCAGCTAGACTCTATAGAGACTCTTTGTAATAGTCATTAGTTGTATGTTCTACTGGATAGAACAGATTCTACATCAAATCCTCAGTACATATTGATCACTATGCCTTATTGACTAAGACAAAAAAAAAATATTAAAAGATGGAAATGTACTAAACTGGGTAGAGTGCACTTATTAGAATGGATAGAACCTTTATCCACTAATGTGGAATCCAGAAAGTCCTCGAAATAAAGTGTACCCTCTTCTAGACCAATAGTTTTCTTTGATAGTAAATCTTCCTGTGTGTTGAGTTCCTTGTGAATATGAAAAAAAAGATAAAAACTGAAAATTACTCCCAACATTTGTTAATATTTGTTTCCACTGTTCCAGATTTGTAACCTGTAACATTGATTCCCTACCAACTAGTCAAAGATGCATTTTGAATCTCCACAAACCTGAAGTAATGTGATCCTTTTAAAGTTAGCAAAGAATAGTAAAGCCCAGCTGGCTATCAATTCAACTCTAGTGTTTGATCCTTTACCACAACCTAACCAAACACGAAAAAAACAATTTCCTAGGAATCTGATATAAATACCTCCCCCACATTCACCCATTTGTGCAACTAATGTTATCTTTATAGTAACTAATTTTATTTTTATTTTTATTGCAGGCATTGTTGGTGTTTTCTTTACTGTGAGATCTATCAAAAGGTGGGGTAAGAGCACTCAAAAGGGAGAATATTTCTTTTTCCATTTTATTGCTATGAAAGATGATAAGCACACCACTTTCCAACTTCTTGCAACAAAGGGTGATGATGAAGTTGTGACTGCCATATTAGTTGCCTCTACAGAATGTTGAACTCAGAATGCATTACCATCATGTATTGGAGTATTGCAGCCACATCGAATCCATCGTCACAATATCCATCTTATTTCCTACAAATTTTTCAACCAATAAGGTCTCGTAACATGATACATAGTGAATCTTTTGTGGAAATTCCTTGTTCAGATGAAAGTTTCATGGTTACTTTTGAGCTTATTGCAATGCATGTTGTACCTCCTGGGATTGTGAAGAAAAACATTTCACTAGAGTTCACCATAGAAGGCTATGTGAATATCAAGGAGGTTGTTTTCTATACATGGTCAACCTTTCCTAATAGATATTATCTATCTTCAGGCTCAAGCAATGATAGCCAACCTATTGGAAAAAGGAGAGTGGGACCAACATTTAGATTTTGGTATTTGTTTAATAGCCCATAGCCTTGTGTGCAGCTGCACTTTTCATGGGATCCTGTCCATCATTGTTATGGATTGGGGACGAGGACTGGTGCAACCCATTTGGAGATGTAAACATTATACCTATCATAAATATGGTGAATTCTGTATGAGAGATCTGTGGTGTAATATCTATGGTGAAATGTTTGAACTTTGAAATTTGAAGTTTTTATAAGTAAATATAAATCTGAATCTAGGGAAATCCAAATAGTCTTCTTTGTGTGCTTGCTAAGATTGTTAGTGATTTAGTCCTGACTGTGCAATCTGATTTTGTAGCCTTGCAGTATTATTTGTTGATCCTGCAGGGCTGCATCACATGCATATTGATGTTGTGTTAACAATGGTTTTTGTTTTCCAAGGAAAAAACCTTTATCTTTGATATTTCAAAGTTTGAAATCAGAATATACATTTTTTAGCCTATGGGATCTTGAAAAGATACATATGTTCTGTCTTCAAACTATCCTAATAGCTCTTTATCCTAGTCTTCCATAATCAACAAAATATTTGGTGAATTATGCATGGCAGATCTGTGGTGTAACATGTATGGTGAAATATGTTTTTTTTTCGCAGGAAAAAAATCATACTTTTCATTTCAGAGAAGAAATAACATACATTCTATATCGTCCTCTCCTTTACTGCCTTAGTAAATATTATCTTTTTCAGTAACTAATAGATAACATTTAGCATATTTACCATTTTTGCTTCCAAGCCTAAATATGTCAACAAGGATCACTGACTAAAGTATACATAATCAGCCATTTAGTTGTAGAGTAGGCTACTGAAAGAATTTTTTGTCAAAAATGATTATGCATTCCTAGCTTGCATTTTTATGCTTATGGCTTGCATTTTACACCAAGTGTCCATAACAGTAAAAAAAGGTTAAAATTGCACCTTTCATAGGTCGACTATGAGCATACAAGCTTAGTTTATATCAATTTAACACAAGGATAGTCTTCTCAATATATCTAGCCATGCAATTTCCAAAACCATTTACTATAAACATTTAATAGGAGGGTTTGGCTTGCATTTTTATTAATGTAGGTGGATATTTCATAAATACAAGACAACCATGTAATGTTTATGCACAACATGCACTTTTTGAATCCAAATTGAAAAAATTAATGTATAATAATGTGGAAAATAGTAAAACATACCATTTCCAACTAAAATCACTCAAAAATACCCAATACTTAGGGTTGGGCAGGCATTTCTCTGATCTAGGTAAAACTGGGTTGAAAACACAAAAGTTATCGTTTTGTCAATTTAACTCTGGACAAATGAAACATAATTTTAAAAAACTGAAAGAGGCTTTTGTCAAAAATATAACTATATTCAACCCCATGGTGTTATTTTCAACTGATGACAATTGTACGGACTATGGCATGCATTTTCCTAAGCCCATTTTTTAGTATTTACACACTGTTTTTTACGTAACAACTTAGAATTTCAGTCATTAATTTTGAGTTTGTCCAAGATACTTGCAATTTTAGTCATTCATGTTCAATTTGACTACTATTCATTCCTATCTTGCATTTTATGCTTATGGCTTGCATTTTACACCAAGTGTCCATAACAGTCAAAAAGGGTTAAAATTGCACCTTTCATAGGTCGACTGTGAGCATACGAGGTTAGGTTATATAAAATTAACACAAGGATATTCTTCTCAATATATGTAGCCATCCAATTTCCAAAACCATTTACTATAAACATTTAATAGGAGGGTTTGGCTTGCATTTTTATTAATGTAGGTGGATATTTCATAAATACAAGACAACCATGTAGTGTTTTTGCACAATAGGCACTTTCTAAACCCAAATTGAAAAAATAAATGTATAATAATGTGGAAAATACTAAAACATACCATTTTTAACTAAAATCACTCAAAAATACCCAATACTTAGGGTTGGGCGGGCATTTTTCTGATGTGGGTAAAACTGGGGTGAAAACACAAAAATTGTCATTTTGTCAATTTAACTTTGGACAAATGAAACATAATTTTAAAAAACTGAAAGAGGCTTTCGTCAAAAATATTTATATCTTCAACCCCATGGTGTTATTTTCAACTTATGACAATTGTACGGACTGTGCCGTGCATTTTCCTAAGCCCAGTTTTGAATATTTACACAATGTTTTTTACGTAACAACTTAGAATTTCAGTGATTAATTTTGAATTTGTCAAAGATAATTGCAATTTTAGTCATTCATGTTCAATTTGACTGCTATGTATTCCTAGCTTGCATTTTTATGCTTATGGCTTGCATTTTACAGCAAGTGTCCATAACAGTAAAAAGAGGTTAAAATTGCACCTTTCATAGGTCAACTGTGAGAATACCAGGTTAGGTTATACTAAATTAACACAAGGATAGTCTTCTCAATATATCTAGCCATACAACTTCCAAAACCATTTACTATAAACATTTAATAGGAGGGTTTGGCTTGCATATTTATTAATGTAGGTGGATATTTCATAAATACAAGACAACCATGTAGTGTTTTTGCACAATAGGCACTTTCTGAACCAAAATTGAAAAAATAAATAAATAATAATGTGGAAAATAGTAAAAAATACCATTTCCAACTAAAATCACTCAAAAATACCCAACACTTAGGGCTGGGAGGGCATTTTTCTGATCTGGGTAAAACTGGGTTGAAAACACAAAAGTTGTCATTTTGTCAATTTAACTCTGGACAAATGAAACATAAGTTTAAAAAACTGAAAGAGGCTTTTGTCAAAAATATATCTATCGTCAACCCCATGGTGTTGTTTTCAATTTATGACAATTGTACGGACTGTGGCATGCATTTTCCTAAGCCCAGTTTTGAATATTTACACACTGTTTTTTACGTAACAACTTAGAATTTCAGTCATTAATTTTGAATTTGTCCAAGATACTTGAAATTTTAGTCATTCATGTTCAATTTGACTGTTGTGCATTCCTAGCTTGCATTTTTATGCTTATGGCTTGCATTTTACACCAAGTGTCCATAACAATAAAAAAATGTTAAAATTGCACCTTTCATAGGTCGACTGTGAGCATACGAGGTTAGGTTATATAAAATTAACACAAGTATAGTCTTCTAGCCATCCAATAGTCTCAATATATCTAGCCATCCAATTTCCAAAACCATTTACTATAAACATTTAATAGGAGGGTTTGGCTTGCATTTTTATTAATGTAGGTGGATATTTCATAAATACAAGATGGCCATGTAGTGTTTTTGCACAACATGCACTCTCTAAACCAAAATTGAAAAAAAAAATGTATAATAATGTGGAAAATAGTAAAACATACCATTTCCAACTAAAATCAATCAAAAATACCCAATACTTAGGGCTCGACTGGCATTTGATGTGGGTAAAACTGGGTTGAAAACACAAAAGTTGCCATTTTGTCAATTTAAATATGGACAAATGAAACATAATTTTAAAAAACTGAAATATATTTTTTTCAAAAATATATCTATCTACAAACCCATAGTGTTATTTTCAACTTATGACAATTGTACGGACTATGGTGTGCATTTTCCTAAGCCCAGTTTTGAATATTTACACACTGTTTTTTACGTAACAACTTAGAATTTCAGTCATTAATTTTGAATTTGTCCAAGATACTTGCAATTTTAGTCATTCATGTTCAATTGGACTACTATGCATTCCTAGCTTGCATTTTTCTGCTTATGGCTTCGCATTTTACACCAAGTGTCCATAACAGTAAAAAAAGGTTAAAATTGCACCTTTCATAGGTCGACTATGAGCATACGAGGTTAGGTTATATAAAATTAACACAAGGATAGTCTTCTCAATATATCTAGCCATCCAATTTCCAAAACCATTTACTATAAACATTTAATAGGAGGGTTTGCCTTGCATTTTTATTAATGTAGGTGGATATTTTATAAATACAAGACAATCATGTAGTGTTTTTGCACAATAGGCACTTTCTGAACCAAAATTGAAAAAAAAAGAAAGTATAATAATGTGGAAAATAGTAAAACATACCATTTCCAACTAAAATCACTCAAAAATACCCAATACTTAGGGCTTGGCGGGCATTTTTCTGATCTAGGTAAAACTGGGTTGAAAACACAATAAGTGTACTTAACATGCTAGAAAAATAAGAGTAAATAATAGTGTAAAAAATAAGTGTACTTAACATGCTAGAAAGTTAACCATATTGAAATTGAAAATGTAAGTTGTGTATAGTTGACTTGAAACACATTTGTAAATTTTATTATAGTTTGGAAAATTCAAAACACATTTGTAATTTTTATTATAGTTTGCAAAAGTCAGAACACATTTATAACTTTTATTATAGTTTGGAAATGTCTGAACACATTTGTAATTTTTATTTTAGTTTGGAAAAGTCGGTGTGCCGGTATCCTGTGCGTGCATCCCCTTCTTCCTTTCTAAGTGTGCCATCATCCTGCAAAATGGAAACAGCAGCCTCATCTTCCATTCCATCAACTAAAATAGGGTGGTTCTAAAGTTGCTAAGAGGTTCACTTTCAGAAAATTTGGAGAGAGCACTGAGGCATGGAGTGACAGAACCAACTGGCCAGAAGGTATGCTAAATGTCATGGTCAGAGCAAGAATGCATCATTTTCTTTTCAATCAGTTCAATTTCAACAATGAAGAGATAGATAATACCATTTCTAGTTATGATGATGAGTCCAAGGAAATGATTATTTTTGGGAGGAGGGTTTGTCTAGACCCTGATTTGTTGTCAGGTGCAACGAAATTATCACGCAAGGGGGGAGTAATGTTGACCACCAAGAAAACCCTCAAACTAGAAAAGGGTGAGATGGCAAACAAAACATGTGGAAAAACGGGTAAGGTTGCCCGCAATAGTTTAAAGATGTGATATGTTCCACCAGGACTGTACAAAACCTTAATTCAAATTTTACTTGGGACAATTATGAATCACTACAAGCAAGATATTTCAGGTGATTGTATGAAGTTGGTGATTCATTGGGTTGAAGACCTGGCCATAGATGCCCCTCATCTATTGGAAAAAAAATTGCATTTTTCATTGCAGGAGACCAAAATGAAGAGAGTGGAGTTTAGTTACCCTGGCACACTACAAAAAATTATTGACTTATATCGACCCAACACTGTAGAAGGAAGCAAATTTAAAAATACATACATTAAGAGGTCGAAGCTGGACAAAATTAACCAGGAAGTTCCTCAACAATATCCAAAGGACAATGTACAAGACCCTGAATATCCTTTTGAGTATTGTATGGAAGGTATGGGAATTGACCTTGAAGAATTTGATGTTGTCTCAATTCTGGTCGGATTACATGAAGGCAGAGAAATAAATGTAAACGAGATGCATGATGTTGAGTTTAATGAACAGGAGGAGCATAATGATGATGACATTTATGCTCGTTCAAAAATGCCACTTGTTATATATACACCTCCACAGTTGGGAGTTGAGAAAACTTTCTCTCCAAAATATTTTTTTGGTGGTAAAACAGTTTTTAAGCTATTGCTCAATAAAATGTTGCATTTCAATGAAGAAGCTAAATTTCATAGAAAAAACTTTTTATATTGGTATCTTACCGCAGTACAGAGCATAGAACTCTGTAGCATTAAGCATATGCAAATTCAGGACCTCTTAAAGGTAGGTGATATTTTTCAATGCTATTTTTCAAAAAGAAACAGTTGTCAAATTCCTTTTTTTGAAGCCTCGTTAAAATTTTCACTATTTACAGGTAATTGCAAGGTTAGAAACAAAGCACGTGGATACTATGGAATCTTCTATTAAAAATTTGCAAATGCTAGAACTATTTAAGGTAGGAGGCATTTTTCAATGCTTTTTTCCAAAAAAAACGTTGCCAAATTCCATTTTTTGAAGCCTCCTCAAAATTTTCCCTGTTTATAGGAAATTGCAAGATTTCAAAAATCCCTTGTGAAGACTGTGGAAAATTCGAGAAGGACAATAGCAGGAAAGGACTCTGTTCTTCAGTCTTTGAATAAGGAACTAGAGAAAATTCAGGATGAATTTAGAAATGAAAATGAGAAATGAAAAGAAGAATATATGGTTGTTCAGAAGAAAGATGAAGAAACCATAAAGAGACTGGAAGATGAGTTGAAACATCGACCGGAGGTTTTGGACATTCCCCCTCTAAGGACTGTTATCGGCCAGGAAGTAATACTTACCATTGAGGTCAATAAGTTAAATAGAATAATTGAAATAATACTC
The DNA here is from genome assembly GCA_001517045.1 of Pseudotsuga menziesii. NCBI lineage: Eukaryota > Viridiplantae > Streptophyta > Pinopsida > Pinales > Pinaceae > Pseudotsuga > Pseudotsuga menziesii. The sequence goes on from LPNX010443370.1 coordinate 150,813, forward strand.
CAAATAATACATAATTAAGGGAAAAAGAGTTGGAGACAGAGATAGAGCAGCTCAAGAAAAAATTGACCCAAGTTCAGTCTGAGTTGAAACATGCAAATGATCATCTTTGGTAAAAGGAAAAGGAACATGAAGAGAAAAATAAGAAGAATGTGGAATTGATGAAGAAGTACATCCAAGATATAGATAGATTGAGAGAAAGTTTGCACAAATATGCAACAAAAGTGAAAGAATTAGAACGAAAATCAGAACATGCACCTGCTGCAACTTCTGAAGAACCAGAAGCTTCTAGACAAGGCAAGAGACTAGAATGTACAAATTTATCTTCTCTAGAAAAGGAGGACTTGCAGCCTAAACCTCCCAAGTAGCCTAGAACTATGGAATAACATTATTTATATATGTTGTGTATGTAAATACATTTCAAGTTTTAATACATAAATTTATATATGTGTGTGTGTGTATTTAAGGCCAGAAAGTTAACAATATCAAAATTGAAAACTTAACTTGTGTACTGTAGGAATATATATTTGAATTTGTAAGAATTTAAAAGAGTGATAGTGATTAGTGGATATGAGATGTCAGTAGATTTGGTGACATATGTAGATTCTAGTTGTTTACTTGGAACTGTTGATATTATAGGGATATTATGGGGATGATGGATTGAGAACTTTCAAGTTCTTTATGAGAATTTTGATGCTATGTATTGTTATATTTATGTAAGTTTCTTTATCTAATGAAACTGAAATTCCAACTCTGGAACAATGTCATACAATTCTACTCATGCAACCAAATTTCAGCGAATAACCCAAAGTTGTAATTCTTATAGAACTGGCCTAAAAAAGACAGAAATTTACAAAATATAAGAAAACACATAAAACAACTGTAATTTTATTACTGAAAACAAAAAATTAAATATTTAATATGCCTTCCATCATTTGTTACATTTCCAAAATTTGGTAACATAAATGTTAGCACAATAGAATAAATTTTCAGTACGGCAAGATCACTAGAAATGCTTATTGCAACATAAGTTTCTTTCACCATTTTGCATACAATGTTGCATTTTGATCATCTAGGACTTTTTCTTTTTGGCTTGTCTCACACTTCTTATAATGACATCAGTTTTTATAGGATTCCCAGCATCCATCTTTTGGATATCAACTATTGCCCCTTGAATTTCTTGTTTTTCACAACTCTGCCCTGTACCATTTACCGAGGATGAAACACCCTTTTTATTGTGATTCATAGCCTCCATCATTGGCATATCAATATCAGCTGCTCCATACACTTCTTGTAATTCATTGATTTTCCCTGCTTCATTTCTTGACGATGAAACACCGATTTTACAGTAATTTTCAGTCACCATCATAGGTATTTCAACACCAGGTGCCCCATTCAATTCTTGTGCTTGATCATTTTGTGCTATGTTAGAATAATAAACCCATAGTTACCTACATTAGACATTAATTTAATCATTTTTGTCTTATTACCTAGCTTCCTAGATTCCATTCTATGCTAGTTGCCTTCTACATGTCCTAGAAGTCAACACATGCTAAAAATGAGTCATGGAGCACTTGGGAAACATCCTGGAAACCCAATTTATCATGTCTGCTTTGTTCTAGATTCTCTAAAGTGCATATCTACTTTTTCTGAAAAGTTGTCTTGCTTTATAGCTGATTTAAGGCAAAAGGAAAAGCTAGACTAGGTGTAGTTGCCTTGTTTTTTTCCCACATCATCCTCCCTCCTTTTCTCCAAATAAAAGCATGTATGAGTTGTCTTTCCATCCCTCTTTAGCTTTCCCACTTGAATTAGCAAATTCATGAGCATCTACCTAGATTTGGAAACTACTTTATGCACCTATGGGGGATTTGACTAGTTTTGGTAAGCCTGCTTTTTTACTATTTCGAATGGCATCCTTATGCATTCGAACCTCTCATGTAATTATATATTACAGTGGCCTATTACTTCACAAGGTTGGCTATTTTACACTTACTCAATACATATTAGTGTTATGCTCCAATTTCAGTATCCTTTGGTGTTAATTTTGCATGTTTGATTAGCAATTTTGTGAGTGTAATTGTTCTATATCTTGGGTTCAATTTCCACATGGTATCAGATCCTTTGTAGATCAATATATCTCCTTCCAAATTTTTTGTTGCAGTTTCGACATCATTGACTGGGAGCGCATTCTGTTGACTCGAGGGCACAATTACTAAGCTACGGACCAATCTCAGAAGATCATCTTGACTCCATTCAATTTATTTGAGTGGAAATATGAGATGGAGATATAGTTGAGAGAAAAAGGTCTCTACATGGTGACTATGGCAACTGAGGCAGAGCCCAATGCAGTTGTAGAGAAAATTAAATGCCACAACAGGAGGGATGAGGCCTATGGTCTTTTGTGTTTGAGCATCTCAAGAGACCTCCTCTTCCATCTTGATGGATTGACATCACCTAATGAAGTGTGGGAGAAGCTAGAAGATATTTTTGGAAAGACAAATGAGATGAGAGGACATCATCTGATCTCCTTGAGTCCTAGTAGCTTCAAATTGTTGCAACTCTACTTTTCCAAGTTTAAGGCCCTTGTTTTGCAGCTAAAACAATGTGGGATCGAAAAGAAGGAAGAGAAAATAGTCTTAGCTATACTATCTAATATTGGCCCTAACTATTCAATGTTTGTTTCGACCTTCCATGCCACCAAGCTAACAGCTTGAGCCTAGAAGATTCCTAAGCTTGCAGAGTTCATGGAATCCCTCGCACATGAGCAAGATAAGTTGGTGATGATGGGCACCATCAAACCTTCCAAAGACCAAGCTTTGGTTGTTGGATATTCAAGGGTGGATACAAAAAGCAAGAAAAAAGCTAAAAATCCACATGAGCAAAAGAGAGACAAGTCTAAGTCTCAAGAGGAGCCCCAAGGTTCCAAGAAGAACTCCCAGAAGAAGAAGAATAAAGGAGAAATGAGCAAGTGCACATACTGCAATAAGGGCTATCATCCTAAGAGCTCTTATATGAAGAAGAAAATTGACATGTTGACCCAAATCTTGGAGAAGAATAACATCTCCCTTCTTGATTGCTCAAAGAAGAAGGAAGGAGGATCAAATTTAGAAGACAGATAGAGAGTGCATTCCTTGGTTGTTGGCACATCAAGCTCACCTAGCTTCATCATAGATTCTAGAGCTTCTAGACACATGGTTTCGAAAAAAGAGACATTATCCTCTCTTGACATGTCGAAAGGTCCACCAATAGTTTTGGGAGATGACTCTCTCACTGGCAGTTTGGGGAAGGGTAGGATTGATCTTGACCATGGTAGCTTCAATAATGTGTTGTATGTTCCAGGTCTTGCCTCTAATCTCTTGTCAGTGTATCAGATGACTCATACTGGGTCTCTAAAGAAGGTCATATTCTCCCCTGATGATGTTGAAATCACTGATATTTCGAATGGTAAATTCATAGCAAAAGGTGTTGTTGATCACACTTCAAAGGTATACAAGTTTTCCCTTTTTCTAACCCACTCAAACCCCTCTGCTCTTCTGATTCATGCTAATGAAGCAAGAAAGATTTGGCATGAAAGATTTGGCCATCTTAACTACAAGTATCTTTCTGATTTGACTAAATAAATATATGGTCATAGGGTTACCAAATATCAAGTTTTCTAAGGGAGTATGTCAAGGTTGTATCCTAGGAAAACACCCAGAGCACAAGTATGAGAAAACTAGTCATGAGAGAACCTCTGCACCTCTTGAGTTGATCCACAGTGACATTGCTAGTACATTCCCTCATATGTCCATGAGTCAAGCCAAATATGCACGGACCTTCATAGGTGACTTTTCCAGGTATTGTTGGGTTCACTTCCTAAAGCATAAGTCTAAAGTTTTTGACCTCTTCAAAGTCTTTAGAGCCTTGGTTAAAAACCAGTCTAGGAGGAAACTCAAGATCCTCATATCTAACAATGGTGGTGAGTATGTCAAGTCTGATTTCATTCAGTATTGTAAATATGAAGGTATCCAGATGCAGCATTCGATCCCTTACACACCACAGCAAAATGGTGTTGCTGAGAGAAAGAACAGATCACAAAAGGAGATGGCAACCTGCATGATGGAGGCTAAGACTTTACCACCAAATTTTGGGCCGAGGCTATAAACTATGCATCCTACATCCAGAATAGGGTGCCTCATAAGTATGACTCCTTTTGAATCTTGGAGTGGGAACAAGCCAGATGTGACCCATTTCAATATTTTTGGCTTAAAGGCTTGGGCTAGAATTCCAATTGAAAAGAGGAAGGCTTTGCAACCCCAAAGCCAAGAGTGCCTATTTGTTGGGTATTTTGAAGATTCAAAAGGGTACAAGTTGATCAACTTGAGCACTAACAAATCTTTTATTGAGAGAAGTGTTCAGTTCCAAGAAGAGCCTTTAGCAGCAGTTGAAGTTGGAAAGTCCTCTTCACCACCAGAACCATTAATTGGAAGTGAAGAGACTAATGAGTTTGTTGATTCTGATATGTCTAATAATGATGATTTGATTTCAAATACTAACAATCCTACAAGACCAAAATGGGAAGCAAATACCATTCATGCAGCCGGGGAACTAGCTGGAAATCCTAATGACACTAGGAGGACTAGATCTAAATTTGAGAGTGCCCTTTGTGTGAAAGATCCTCTATTTGCTGAGAAGTGCTATCTGATGGTTGAATCAAATCCAAAGACATATGAAGATGCAACACATGATCCAAGATGGAAAACATCCATGAAAGAATAATTCAGCTCGCTTCAGAAGAACAACACTTGGGAACTGATTGATCTTCCCCCAGGGAGGAAGCTAGTTCAATGTAAGTGGGTTTTCAAGACTAAGTTTGTTGTTGATGGTTCAGCTTTGAAATATAATGCAATATTGGTAGCCAAGGGATAATCATAAGTACATGGTATTGACTACAATGAAACCTTTGCACCAATGGCAAAGATGGACTCCATAAGGCTAGCTCTAGCCATTGCAGCTTCGAAGCAGTGGGAAGTGCATCACATGGATGTGAAGTGTGCTTTCCTAAATGGAGATCTCACTAAGGAGATTTACATGCAAAAAACTGAAGGGTTTGTTTCTAATCCATCTTTAGTGTGCAGGTTAAAGAAATCATTATATGGGCTCAAGCAAGCCCCCAGGGCTTGGTATGCCAAGATTGATGTCTTTTTGCTATAACTGAGTTTTGTTCGATGCAAGTCTGATCCTAATGTCTATTTGAATCTTATTCATGGTTCTTTGATGATTATTTTCGTGTATTTGGATGACCTACTGATTACACGAAGTTCAAAGAAAGAGATTGCCTCCTTGAAGGATGCAATGAATCATGCATTTTCTATGACAGATTTGGGATTGTTGAGCCAATTCTTGGGTCTCAAAATTGCTCAATCCCAACATGGAATAAAAGTACATCAGTCCAAGCATGCTTCAGATTTTCTCATCAAGTTCAACATGAAATATTGCAATCCAAACAAAACTCCCTTCCTTTCAGGAGTGAAGCTTGAAGAAGCAAGTTCTTCTCCTCTGGTAAATAATACACTGTATAGGCAGTTGATTGGGTGTTTGCTTTATCTTACACACACTCGAAATGATCTATCTTATGTATTTAGTTTGGATTCGAGATACATGGATCATCCTCATGAGATCCACTGGAGAGCAGCCAAAAGGATCCTAACTTTGTTCAAGGAACAAGAACTCATGGGATCTTCTACAAAGCGAAATCTAATCTTGATTTGATTGGATTTACTGATAATGATTGGACAGGTGACAACACAGATCAAAAGTCTACATCATGATATGTGTTCATGCTTGTAGAAGGACCAATCATCTGTTCAAGCAAGAAGCATAGTTCCATAGCACTCTCATCTATAGAAGTAGAGTATAGAGGAGTTGTAAATGCAGCAACTCAATGTTTGTGGTTGCAGGGGATACTTGGAGAATGTGGCTTCAAATAAGAGTTTTCAACTATTATCTACTGTGATAATCAGAGCACTATTCGAATATGAAATGATCTAGTTCAAAAACAGCGAACCAAGCACATTGAGTTTCATATGCACTACATCAGACAGCTTGTCCATGATGGTACCATTGTTCTACTCTTCTATGCATCTTCAGAACAAGTAGCAGACATCTTCACCAAAGTTTTTTGTGAGAAGACCTTCAGCAATCTCAAATCATTGCTAGGGATTGTTGATCATGCTGTGAAGCATGATTGATTACAATATTTCTAAATTGTGTTTTTCCTGTCCATGTTTAAGGGAGGATTTTCCCACTGGGTTTTTTCCTCTTTCCTTGGTTGTATGGAAAAGCAGTATGTAAAGGGTGACTAAGCCTTGTTGCTAGGCCCTATAGTTTTCTGATATTTACTCATAAATTCAGGCTTAAGGGGGGGTGTTAGAATAATCAACCCATAGCTACCTGCATTAGACATTAATTTAATCATTTTTGTCTTATTACCTAGTTTCCTAGATTCCATTCTATGCTAGTTGCCTTCTACATGTCCTAGAAGTCAACACATGCTAAAAATGAGTCATGGAGCGCTTGGTAAACTTCCTGGAAATCCAATTTATCATTTCTTCTTTATTCTATATTCTCTAAAGCGCATATCTGCTTTTTCTAAAAAGTTGCCTTGCTTTATAGCTGATTTAAGGCAAAAGGAAAAGCTAGACTAGGTGTAGTTGCCTTGTTTTTTGCACACATAATCCTCCCTCATTTTCTCCAAATAAAAGCATGTATGATTTTTCTTTCCATCTCTCTTTAGATTTCCCACTTTACTTAGCAAATTCGTGAGCATCTACCTAGATTTGGAAACTACTTTATGCACCTATGGGGGATTTGACTCGTTTTGGTAAGCCTGCTTTTTGACTATTTCGAATGGAATCCTTATGAATTTGAACCTCTCATGTAATTATATATTACAGCATCTTATTACTTCACAAGGTTGGCTATTGTACACTTACTCAATATAGATTAGTGTTATGCTCCAATTTCAGTCTCCTTTGGTGTTAATTTTGCATGTTTGATTAGCAATTTTGTGAGTGTAATTTTATATCTCTTGGGTTCAATTTCCACATGCTACCACTTTCCTCTTAGATGAAACACTTAGAGTTTTACTTTTATTTCTTCTTTGAACGTTATTTTTTTCCTTGCGCCTTCCAAAGCGATGTGATTCACGAAAAGCCGCTTCACCATATTTTCTTATTGGCCTTGATCTTGGAAGATGATTACTGAACTGCGAGAACATATTAGTATTTAGTAGTTAAAAACATATTATGAGTCCTCACACCATAAAATGAAAGCATAATTAGAAACCATTTAAAATAGGGCATACTTATTGTTGGTGGTGCAATCAATGATTTCTTAGATTGTCTTACCCATGACTGAAATAGTTGTTTTACTTGGTTAGAAGTGACATCAGGGAAGCGAGATGCCAACTGTGCTGCAGTTTTGTCATTTATTGGACTTCTTGTCTTTTCATATTCAACATGAAGTTGACATCTAATATTGAAAGCCAAAAATATTCTTTCTTTAAAATTTTGGAAAGTACCCTCTGATCTCATAACCAGTTTGAAAAATTGTGCTCGCATCTCATTTAGAAGACACATTTTGTCATGTTCAAATGTGTTTCTATACTCCTTAGAAACTCCTCTTCCTCCTCCTTGGTTGTTGTTCAAATTTTTCATTTCCCTATGCTTACGTTCCATTACTTCATTCCTTAACCGTCCTAAAGTATAAGGATGAGCATCCCTAGTCATCTGAAGAGCATGGGACCTTTGGATATGCATATAAGGAACCATCTCATCTCCTAAACAACAAGAACACAACCAAAGCCACTCACTAGCAAGGAATCCAATCCTGCAATGATAGTGGATCAAATTTTATATCGTGAATGAGATAAGACCACCATGCTAAAAAACATAATACTATGAACTTAGTATAAATTGGCGTACTTTTCTTCATATTCATATTTGTCATCCCCTACACACCCTTGCAATCACACCATGTGGAATTCTTTATGACACTTCCACATCCTCACCAACTTTTTATACTTTTCTTCATCTAGTAGGCCTTCAATAACCTACAAGCACAACATTTCATTGTACATGATACACTACTTAATTTCTGTTAAAATTGCATAAAAATAAGAGCAAATTTCACTCATGTGCCATCTTAAAATCATCACTTATTGTTAGTCAAGACCCACATTAAAAAAATTGGATATGCTAACATAATTATTAAACCTTTAAAATACCCTCATGTCTAATGAGGATCTTGTCTGATGTGGATCCATCTGATTTCCCATAGTTAAGATCATTGTACTCTTGGCTTTTATGATGGTATGGCTCCCCGATCTTACATGGAACACCAATTTTCTCCATCACCTCCCGAATTTGAAAAAAATGTGTTTCCTCAATCGCTCTAGTTGGATGAAACTTGTCATAATCTTGTGCAATTTTTAGAATTTCACGAAGCATCTTTAAAATAGTTCTAATTCCGGCATGGCAAGCACAATATACAAGGTTGGACATTGAGCCAGGAGTCGGCTGTAATAAGTTAGCAGCACATGTTTCACTAGGTACGAGTTAGTTAAATAATAATAATTTCCATTTATAGTAAAGAGATCATTCTAAAACCATGTACCTTTTGATCAATTGTTCTATTCATGAGATACTTTTTGATAATATTCAATTCTCTGCTGCATAAGGTTGGTTGAATGTCTGTAATACACTCATCCATCTTTTCTTCCCATCCTTCAATGCTTTGTTCCAAAGCAAGATTCAATTCCTAAAGTTTTAACACAAAGTAAGATTAAGAAAGTCATGGCAAGATATCATCAAAAATCAGTAAACTTTTAATAAATATGTAAAACGTACTATGAGCAAGTTCAGTGACATTGCATAAAACTTGGAAATGCTACAACTAGTATCCTCATCTTGAATTTTGATTTTATCTGTAACCATGTGTATAGCTTTTTTATGGCATATGCACCAAGGACAAAAATTATTCCCCATTGGAGAAACATTATTATTGCATACAAAACTGCATACAGCCACTAGATCATGGCACTCGAACAAATTCACTTCCACTAACCTTCCATCTGCCATTAGGATCCCATCTTGTGAAAGTTTGTTTATCTAATTCATTAAGTTATCCTCGTTTGTAGTATCAGCAGCATGTGCTAAAACCTGTTTATATTCTTCCTTTCCATCCCATTTTCCAAGGCTTACACAAGACATCAAGACACTATCTTCTAGTAACTCAAATAATATCTCACATACCTACCCACCTCAATCATAATGTACACGAGAATCAATACCAAGTTTGAAAGAAACTTCAATGACTCTACTTCCAGCCCTCTTTTCATAGGACCCAACCATAAAGGAAGCATATGACTTCACTTGCTTCACTCTAACTCCATATGTGAGACCATCAGCTCTCTCCCAACCCATATCAATATCCTCAACTTCTTCGCTTCTCTTTTTCATCTCCTTGGAAACTGAAGTTGGACTAACCCCTTGAAATACACCATGACGGTCAATTTGCTTCAGAAATTGCAAAGCCTTATGGCTCATGCTTGATTCAATAAATACAAAATCCATATTCCTAGGAATAAAATCATTACGGATCTCTTGCATAACAATTGATCGAAGTTTATGAAGCACTCCATCTAGGTGTTCAAGAACATCCTCAAATTTAGAATCTTCACTATAGTTTTTGCTCATGAAGTACCCAGTTCCATAAATAATGTCATTTTCATATACATCTTCAAGTGACTTCCTAGAGAACCATCTACCAATTTCCTTAAATTTTTTGTTCCCCTCATTTACTCTACAGTTAAACCATCCATACCGCTTCTTAAGAATCAATAAGGATGTCCTTAAGTGCTTTCCTGCTGACCTTCTAGTTACAGCATATGTAGTTTGATCTGTTGAAAAACCTTCAGCCATTTGTACTGAAGCTTGTACATCTACAGAATTTTGATTTTTTGTAGGTGCATTTCTATCCATTTGTCCTTCTAGCATTTCTACTGAAGCTTCTACATCTGCATAATTTTGATTTTATGTAGTTGCATTTCTATCCATTTGTCCTTCAGGCATTTGTATTGAAGCTTGTACATCTGCAAAAATTTTATTTTATGTAGTTGCATTTCTATCCATTTGTCCTCCAGGAATTTGTACTGAAACCTGTACATCTGCAGAATTTTGATTTTATGTAGGTGCATTTCTATCAATTTGTCCTTCAGTCATTTCTACTGAAGCTTGTGCATCTACAAAATTTTGATTTTTTGTAGGTGCATTTCTATCCATTTGTTCATGAAAGGTAGTTCTTTCAACAGTTTCATGACTTGTAGTGTATCCAACTTATCAAGGGATGCATGTTCAAATTGTTGTCCACTAGGTAGGATTATAGTTTCATTCCCTTCAACTGTAACCAGAGACAAAGGCAACCTAGGTTGTTGAGAAAAACAACCTTCTATACTTTGATACAAATTATTTGTAATGGCGACATCATCAACAGTTGACCTTTGAGGGAAATTTCGGACCACATTATGTGAATCAAAGTTAATAGTATGGTCAAGAGTTATATCTTGTACATTACCATTGCCCTCAATTGTAATTGGAGTCAAAGGCTTCCTAGGTTGTTGACAAACATTGTTGTTTGTCACACATTGCTTACATACAAGACATCTAATTTCAATAGTTGTTGCATGATTTCCTGTTGTTTGATGGAAATTCATAGTATTATTTTTTGGTATGGAGTTCTTATATGTAAGTGCTCGACATTGTTGACAGACAACACAAATAGCAGCTATTTTACCCCTGGCAGGAGTGAATTGAAGGACAATATCACGTGGGGACAAAATTCGAATATTATTCAATTCTACTTCCTTGTGTTGACCTCTTTTTTGAGGAATATTTTGTTGAGATGACTGGTTCGAATGATCCATTGATGAGTTATTCTAGAAAATCAACATTAATACAAAATATAGTTTTGGCTGAGAATTCATAGTGATTGTTGATGGCATCTTGTGGAGAATCTGTCGTCAATAAATGTATATTGTCCTGAAGATGAGCCAAGGATGGCTCGAAACGTCTACAAAATATAGTTTTTTTGTATAAAAAATAGTTTTTATGGCTCAAAAAGAAAATATGGAATAGTACAAGAACATGGGAGGAGGAAACATATATTCTCCAACTTAATCCACATAAAAATAAGGATGGAACTTATGCTTGCATTTTAGTGGACTAAGCGGGCATTTCACATTTACAAGGCAGCCTTGCAATGCTTTTGCACAACTGAATTTTTTTTAGCCAAGATTAGAAAAATAGAAGTACATGAAGGTTTAAAACAATAAAAAACACCATATCCAACTGAGATTACCCAAAAATACTAAAAAATGAGGGCTAGGCGTGCATTTTACAGACCTAGTCCAATAAAGTTCAAAACAAAAAAATTACAATTTTCAAAACTTTACTGTACACAAAATAAACATATTTTAAAAATTCTAAAGAAGATTTTTGTTCATAGTATATATAGCTCCAGGTATATGGCTTTAGGTTTTGAAAATCACCTTTATAAACATTATGGCGGGCATTTTTCTAAGCCCAGTTTTACAGATTTACACTCTGCTTTTACAAAACAAAATTGTGAATTTAGACATTCTTTTCAATTATGACCATGCTACTTATAAATTATGATAATTCATACATGTATGATACATATAGTATGATATAAATAGAATATTATCTTGAGGTTGTGGGCCCGCTACAAGATCCTCATGCAAATGTTATGAGACATATCTGGTCTTCATGCAAATATTATGAGACATATTTGGACATGTGTAAGAACATGGGAAGAAGAAACATATATTCTCCAACTTAAGCCACTTAAAAATACCTAAGGATGGAACTTATGCTTGCATTTTAGTGGACTAAGCAGGCATTTCACATTTACAAGGCAGCCTTGCATTGTTTTTGCACAACAGTCATGTTTTTAGCCAAGATAAGTACAGGAAGGTGTAAAACAATAAAAAACACCATATCCAACTAAGATCACCCAAAAATACTAAAAAATGAGGGCCAGGCATGCATTTTACAGACCTAGTCAAATAAAGTTCAAAACAGAAAAATTGCAATTTTCAAAACTTTATTGTACACAAAATAAACATATTTTAAAAATTCTGAAGAAGGTTTTTGTCCATAGTATATATAGCTCCAGGTATATGGCTTTAGGTTTTGGAAATCACCTCTATAAACATTATGGCAGGAATTTTTCTAAGCCCAGTTTTACAGATTTACACTCTGCTTTTGCAAAACAAAATTGTGAATTTAGACATTATTTTCAATTAAGACAATGCTACTTATAAATTATGATCATTCATACATGTATAACACATATAGTATGGTATAAATAGAATACTATCTTGAGGTTGTGGGCCCGCTACAAGATCCTCATGCAAATGTTATGAGACATATCTGGTCTTCATGCAAATATTATGAGACATATTTGGGCGTGTGTATGAACATGGGAAGAAGAAACATATATTCTCCAACTTAAGCCACTTAAAAATACCTAAGGATGGAACTTATGCTTGCATTTTAGTGGACTAAGCGGGCATTTCACATTTACAAGGCAGCCTTGCAATGTTTTTGCATAGTTGTCATGTTTTTAGCCAAAATTATAAAAATAGAAGTACATGAAGGTGTAAAACAATAAAAAACACCATATCCAACTGAGATCACTCAAAAATACCAAACAATGAGGGCTAGGCATGCATTTTACAGACCTAGTCAAATAAAGTTCAAAACAGAAAAATTGCAATTTTCAAAACTTTACTGTACACAAAATAAACATATTTTAAAAATTGTGAAGGATATTTTTGTCCATATTATATATAGCTCCAGGTATATGGCATTAGGTTTGAAAATCACCTCTATAATCATTATGGCGGGCATTTTTCTAAGCTCGGTTTTATAGATTTACACTCTTCTTTTACAAAACAAAATTGTGAATTTAGACATTATTTTCAATTATGACCATGCTACTTATAAATTATGATAATCCATACATGTATAGTACATATAGTATGATATAAATAGAATACTATCTTGAGGTTGTGGGCCCGCTACAAGATCCCCATGCAAATGTTATGAGACATATCTGGTCTTCATGCAAATATTATGACACTTATTTGGACATGTGTAAGAACATGGGAAGAAGAAACATATATTCTCCAACTTAAGCCACTTAAAAATACCTAAGGATGGAACTTATGCTTGCATTTTAGTGGACTAAGTGGGCATTTCACATTTACAAGGCAGCCTTGCATTGTTTTTGCACAACCATCATGTTTTTAGCCAAGATTAGAAAAATAGAAGTACATGAAGGTGTAAAACAATAAAAAACACCATATCCAACTGAGATCACTCAAAAATACTAAACAATGAGGGCTATGCGTGCATTTTACATACATAGTCAAATAAAGTTCAAAACAAAAAAATTGCAATTTTCAAAACTTTACTGTACACAAAATAAACATATTTTAAAAATTGTGAAGGAGGTTTTTGTCCATAGTATATATAGCTCCAGGTATATGGCATTATGTTTTTAAAATCACCTCTATAAACATTATGGCGGGCATTTTTCTAAGCCCATTTTTACAGATTTACACTCTGCTTTTACAAAACAAAATTGTGAATTTAGACATTCTTTTCAATTATGACAATGCTACTTATAAATTATGATAATTCATACATGTATAATACACATAGTCTGATATAAGTAGGATACTATCCTGGTGCTGTGGGCCCAGGTTGTGGCGTGCATTTTTGTAATCCTAGTTTTACAGATTTACACTATGTTTCTTACATAACAACTCAGGATTTTACTGATTAATTTTGAATTTGACCAAGATACTTACAAATTATGAATATGTACATCTTTAATTCATAAAGTATGATACTTTTTACTATAATAAAGTCATAATATATGAATGGTCAAATTTGTTGACTCATTTTAAGTCAAAAATCTCCTTCTCTACAAAAATGTGACACTGTAGACACTTTTGGAACCCAAATTGAAAACCTATATGTACAGTAAGGTGGAAAATAGTAAACCACACCGTTTCCAACTTAAATCACTCAAAAATACTCAATAGTGACGATTAGGCGGGCATTTTTATGAACATGGTAAGACTTGGTTCCAAACATAAAATTTGTTATTTTGTCAAATGAAACATAATTTTAGGAAACTAAAAGAGGGTTTTGTCAAACATATATCTGTCTTCAATCCCATGGTATTACTTTAAATTAATAATATATGTATGGACTGTGGTGTGCATTTTGTTAAGCCCATTTTTGTAGATTAACACTCTTTTTTTACATAACAAATCAGGATTTTAGTGATCAATTTCAATTTCACCGAAATACTTACAAATTATGAATAAGTATATCTTTAATGCCTATACTATGATACTCTTTATTATGATAAATTCATGGTATCTTCATGGTCAAATTTGTTAATATAATCATTTTAAGACTAAAAATCCCATGCTCTGTAAAAATGCATACATCAGGCACTTTTTGAACCAAAATAATAATAAAAAACTAGTTGTAGAACGTGGAAATCTTTATAAATTCATGAAGATGATGTACAAAATACAGTGTTAAAAACCAAGTGAAAGACAAATTGAAAGACAAATTAAACAACAATGTCAAAAACCAAGTGAAAGACAAATTGAACAGTAATGGAAAAAACAACCTTCGAGACTACGGTATATTGTAGAAACGACTTAACAACTTTGCCAAAATAGATAAAAAAAAATCATTGTTGGATAAGATAAGGATGGGACTGGATGAAGTACAATACAGGCATACCTACATCAGAATAATATGATTTTGTGTGGATGAGTCAAGGTTGGTAGACTTCATGCCAAAGGAGTCTCATCAGGTAATGCTGCTTCTTATGCCTATTTAAAATTATGAAGGTATCCACAAGTTGTTTTTACATAATCAGAATTATATTATATTTTTGTATGGTTATGTTGCAGGGTACCAGGTAGTCCAAAACACCAGGCAGTCCAGAACAAAACACATTGTTATAAAAATCACTCATTCAAATTCATGAGAAATGAAATGTTTTGAAACTACCCACCATGCTCAATCGATCATGGATGCTCCATTGATTTCATTCCACCACGTAGATCTAAAGGCGGCTCATATCATAGCTGCACCACCCATTCCTAGCATGTCTTACACTTCCAAGACTGTTACGATCGGTGCTAATTTAATGCAATTTCAAATATCCATACGCTTAACCTACGTTAAACTCACCGTGGATTGGAAATTTCGGTTGGGTGACTATGCTTTCTTTCAGAAAACGGTCAGTTAACTTATATTTTTTATCGGAAATTGTCTCGATTTCCTTTTTTCGGGCTCAAATACTTTTGGTGAGTAGACTCATTTAACTACTTTACAATAAAAAATAATATTTTCAATAGGATGTGAGCAATTCTAGCCAATAGAAAAAAGCATCTTTTGATATTCCTTGATTAACATTCTTAATGATTTAGGATACACGCTAGTGTATGATAGTTTGTTATGTAACCTTCATTGTCAGCATTCAAAACATTGGAAGACATTAAATATTTGAATAAAGGAATGCATTCATATATTACTCATTTCAATGTGTGGATGGAAGATGGAGGGGAATATTATTGTCTTTCGAAGACAGCATACTCGAAAAATGTTGTAGGGGCTCTAGATGTGCCTTTAGTTAATCAGGTAAGGCTAAGAGGTTCCTTTTGGCCAAATACAAGACAAGAATCAAACACCAACAACGATACTCAACAACAACCTTATCTCATGGAGGATTACTTGGTTCAAAGGGTCCCTACTATTAATGAAATATATGTGGGTAATTCTTGCAAAAATCCTACAGAAGAATTTGGTCTAACAAAATATGTAAAGAAATATCATATGCTCATTGTATGAACAAGTGATAATAATCCAATATGGTTAGGGAAGGCATTAGGTGATGTCTACAAAGGAGATGGTTGATTTGGAGAGACATCGAGTTTTAGTCCAATTGTGGAAACAAAATGGAGGATATGCAAGTTGAGATAAAAAACTAAAGGGTGGACAATTGGATGACATAAAGATGGTATCATTGATGTGTATAGTATAATATGGGAGTGGAAATTATGAGCGAATGCAAAGGAAGACAAGTTAAAAATAAATGAAAAAGGACATGTGTCCATTAAGATATATAAAAAGAAAATCCAAAAATGTATGTGATGATGAATTAGGCCTTCTTGCTATGTTTGAAGAAATATAACACACCTATTTCTCTTGGTCTGGGATGTAATTTCTCTCCAAATGATTGTATTACTATACCAGACAAACCTTTTGTAGTATGTTTTAAATTTCAATGGAAAATGAGATATTAAATGGTGTTCGATATGTATTGTTTTAGTTATTTTCCCTTGTACTTGAAAAATGTGTGGAATGGTTATGGTGGAATTAAAAGAATTTGTTTAATAGTCGTTTTCACTTGGAATTTTTTTGAATATGTTGTTTATACCACCTTGTCTATTATGGTGTTGTTTATACATTTATGTAATTGATCTAATTGTTTTTTTAAGTGAGAAAAGATAAGTAACACCTCTATAAGCACATATGGAGTATCTCAATTTGCATTTTAGACAATCATATGAGGTTGACTCTTACCCTTTAGACGAGTTCAGAGATCAGCAAGATGTCAAAGTAACCACGAGTGAAAATAATTAAAAAAATGTACTATAAAATTCAAAAAATTACTATCCCATGGGGTGTAGAATGAGATGGTGAATGGGGGTATTTATAAGGAACTTATTGTGTAAGGTCACCAGTTTGAAACTCCATGGGTAAGAGCCTTTCAAAAAAAAATCCAAGAAAAATATTATACTCTGATTCTCCTACTCTTTCGAATGGAGTGAGTGTGATGAAGGGATAGTTGTCCTTCTCTTCCTCCCCCAAACTTATAAAGTGAGAGAAATGGTTAGTGCTCCTTCTTTATGTCACTTAAATTACAATAGTGTAAAAAAGGGGCCATGGGCCATGATCCTCCTCCTTATATTATGAATGGATGAAATCCGAGGATGACATCAGATCCTTTAGTCAAAGCAAATTTGAAGGATGACAACCTCAAACTATAATATTTTTCCCAACAGTCAAGTGCAAGGATGAAATTAGAGCCTTTAGTTGGAGAAATTTTGAAGGATGAAAACCTAAAGCTCTGATAGATTGCCTAATATTCAAGTGCAAGGACGACACCAGAACCTTTAGTCATAGAAATTTGAAGGATGAAAACCTCAAGCTCTGATAGATTCCTTGATGCTTAAGTGCAAAGATGACATCGAAGCCTTTAGTCATAGCGAATTTGAAGGATGACAACCTCAAAATCCGATAGATTCCCCCATCGCCAACCCACATATCGGGAGGCATAAAACCTGCCATATGTCAAAATGTGGGCATTAGGGTGATGAGGAGAAAGAGAACAAGCCCTTTCTCGGAAGTTAGTAATTCATGTGATTGGGATTAAAATTTAGGAACTCTGGTGATGAGAAGAAAAAGCACATGTCCTTTCTCACTATACAATATACTTCATCATTGTAAATCAATTTATGTCAATATTAAAAAAGACATGTTAAACTCATGAAATCTGATAATTACAATAAGTATGAGTCAGCTTTTAAATAAGATACATTTTTTTATAAATTGATAATCACAAAATTGGAAACCAGTAATCACGCTACTGGAACCCAATAATAACACTTTCAAAAACCATTAATCATACTTTTGGAAACTGATTATCACACTCTAGAAACTTATGATCAAAATTTTGGAAACTTGTAGTCACACTTTTGAAACCCAATAATCACACCATGGAAAACCAATAGTCACACTTTTAGAATATGTTTTAAGTCTATATTCTATCTGGGAAGTCTAGGTTTAATGGATTTGGGGTTATTTTTTTATTTTTTGATATCTCACTGATACTTGTGTTATTATACTATAACTAGAACAAAGTAAAGTTAACATGTTGAGAAATTTTTGGCTAATATTACTAATGAAATGTGTGCATAAGTAAGCAAATAAAATAATAGTATTGGTGCAGTAAATTAAATAGTGATGGAAATAACAATACTAAACAGTATGATTTCCACTTCATTTAATGAAGCTTGAGATAGGATGATTTCTAACTGAACTATAAAGGAGACAACTAATACATATAAATGTACATTTCCAATAAAAATAAATGAATGAACCACATATTTGATATGCAACAATCACAGGAAACATAATTGGAACAACCATGTTCCACCCAACCACATACCAATGAACAACCAATATTCTTTCTCATTAATCACCACCTAACATGCACCATGACATGATCATAGGGTATAACATTCTACTCTCCAGTCGCAATAGCTTATCAAAACAGTATTTCCCACGCTCTCAATTGCATAACCAGCTTGCTCAACTCAATCAAATCTTTCACTTCTCATAAATTTCCTAACACATAATGCTTCTCACATAACATATTTCTCATGCATACTATACAGTGTCATGTCCTCACATGCATGCATATAAATAACAATAATCCTAGGTATTACACAAGGCCCAACTTTCCCTCCTTGGGAATTCATTAACCTTATATCCCTCCCAGATTTCAGGGGGTTTGTTCAAAGAAACTGCATCTTGACACTTGGCTTTCCCACCACTTGAGAAATAAGACTATGTTCCCCTCCTACGGTGCCATGGTTCGCCAAGTTCTAACATGGCCATTCCAATTGTCCCAAACATTAATTAATCATGTCAAAAATTGTCTTTTACATCTTCCCTTTCATGAGGACAAGTGGCAAGATTTTATCTTGCAAATAATCAAACTAAAATAACAAAATTTTAACCACTTAATCATAAATCTGAATGTATACTTAGTCAATAATCAAAGTGAAAACATGGGGAATATTAAATTATTCCCTCCTTAATATTAACAACCACCCCCAAAAGTCCAATTCTCGAGACTTTTGAGGGGGGTTTTAAAAAGACCACCCCCAAATGTCTAATTCTCATGAATTTTTTTGGAGGGGTGGGGGCAGATTTAAAACAACTGCCCCCAAAAGTCCAATTCTTAGGACTTTTGAGGGGGGGGGGGGGGTTTAAGAACCACCCCCAAAGACCTAAAAAAAATTTGGGGAGGGTTTTTGCAAAACCGCCCCCCAAATGGTATTTTGTTGTAGTGAAATTGAGATAAAGGTATACCTTCACACCAGTAGCATCAATGTCATGCATAATGGATTTTATTTAAGATGCCACATCCATGGGATCATTGTCCTTCAACTCTATGTTGAGGAGCTTCAACAATATCTAGATTAGCTCCAATTTTGAGTGTTAGTCATCCAAATATTTCAACTTCTTCAAAGCATCATAAGAGTCCTTACTAGATTAAATATGTTGACTCACCTCTTCTTATTGTAGCAATAGTCAATGCATATCCCTTCTTATCTTTGTTATTCCATATGATGAACTCTTTGTTTCTTTTACACACAAACCATCCCACAGATCATTGAATATGAGGGTATGCTTTATCTTCCTTGACCATTCTAGATAGTTGTCCTTGTTGGACACAATTACCACACTGAGAAGGGGGGGGCGAATCAGTGTATGAGCAATTTTAAACATTTTTCCCTCTTTTATTCATTCAGAGCATATCAATCATTATGTCATCAATTACATAATCAAATCCATTGTGATTCATAAGCACAACGTCACATCAAAAGAGACACAAGAATATATGGATTTTTTATCTTTATTTATTATACATGGAAGACAATAATCTTCTCGATTACAATTAGCACCAATTGATGAAAAGAGCACCAACTCTCATAACAAAACCCATCCTAGTTTTCTTAGCTCCAACTAAGAAGGGTTTGAGGAGTGTAATCCTCAAGTGCAAGATTCTTCTTGCAAGCAATCATATGGCTCTGTTGCAAAACCAACCTCTTCTCTGAACATCAATCTATGCTCATCACTTTGTTGGTCAACAATGCTCATCAATCTCTGGTCATTCTACTAATTAATATATGGTCAATCTACTCGTCACTGCTACTCATCATTATTGCTCAAGCATCTCTGCACATCAACTTTGCTCATCACTGATGGTCATTCTTTTCTGCTCATTAATACTATTGGTCAAGCTGATCAATATTCTTATGTACACATCATTGTACAGCTCATCATACATAATTATTGAACAAGTAATTATGCTCTTCTTTCATTGAACATAAGGCATGCATCGTCATGCATCATCAACATAGGCATGCATCATCATCATAGGTATGCATCATCGTCATAGGGTATGCATCATCGTCATAGGGTATGCATCATCGCCATAGGGTACGCATCCTCCTCATCAAATATACATCATCATCATCTCAGTTTTCATCGTGCATGCATCATCATCATCAAGTATACATCATAGTGCATAGGAGAGCATCACCACACTATGGTATGCATGTACATCATATTGTATAGGAGTGCATCAACATCATAGAGTGTACATCACTATCACATGCATTATCATCATAAAGTGTATCATATCATAACATAAAGGTATGAAACATCATCATCATAGCCTCCACAATGACTCCAAATATATATACCAATATAGAGGCTCACATACTAAGATCAAAGATGAACTCTATCCATGAGAGATATGTGCCATCACAAGAGAAACCCATAAGCATGAACCATACCTTTTCGAAGATTAAAATATGAAGAAACAATAGAAAAACCAAAATAAACTCTAGATCATGTCACCACAGATCCATCATAACAAGTTTTCCAACAAGCCAAGAATTTTGTAATTCTCATTCTGTATGAGAAAGTTATGCCAATTTTAGTGAAGATGCCCAGGAATTTCTCCTCCACAAACTTTCGCACTTTTCTCCAAGAGCTGCGAAAATATTGAGAGAATTCATGATGAACAAATGAAATGTTTGATATTCTATTTATATAGGTTGTGGAGGAAATTTAGTACCTCAAACTAGGTCGACATGCAATTCAAAATTACAAATAATTAAATTCTCTTTTGTTTGGTTGGCTGACCCAAAAAGGTGGGGTGCATCAACTTCAAAAATTCATATCTCTTCAACCGTAAGGAGTTAGAAGATGTTCCACATATCAATGGAAATGGATTGAAGAGGACTATATCCCTATGATGGGTTTATTTTCAAATTCTTGGTCTAATACCCTTAAATTCTTCAATATGTTCAAGACATCAAATACCCCACACATGAGGGTGCCAAAGACCATAGCACCAACTACAAGAGTTTCAAAGAATTCGTCAACATATCAAGGCACTTCCATGGGCTCTAACTCCATATACATCCCAATATCGATGTAACCACAAAGAGGACCATACATCACCATCAACAATCTACCAAGTGTGTGGTTTCAAGACCCAAGGCACCACATGTAAGGGTTTCAAGGACTTTTTCAAAGATATCATATAATATTTAAACAAGATACTTTCCATGGACTTCAAGCCCATCACATATTTCTCCATATCCAAGTGATGAGGGCATCATTACCAAATATTCCATCATATCAAAGGCTCCAACAATCATTGGCTTACAAACCACCAGATGTATGGATTCCAAGACCCAAATCATTTCAAAATGCACCATCAATGATCCTATAGTGTCAGAGGGTCATCATGCCGCCATTTATGTGGGTGCCAAACCTTCTCATGCATAATAACCATCTCCAAGGGGTCTATGACCCCAACAAGGGCTACACGAGCATCAAGATCTTCATCAAGGGTTCCAATTCTTCATCAAATCATTAATGACCACATCATCACATTTAAGGGGACAAGGACCATTAATCTATCAAATGTGGTTCGAAGGGCTTCTTCAGGGCTTATTCATCAATTAAGAAGCTTCATCAGCTTATTCAACCATCATAACCATGCAAGGGGAACTCCAAGGGTCAAGATCCATTATGACATCACTCGTGGGGTTGCAAGGCCTTCTCCTTGAGTACTATGACACCATCAGAGCATGAATGACCACAAAATGGGTCATTAATGCTTCTTCAACCCATCTATGGCTTCTCAATCATATACTAGGGATTCAACCTCATCTCCAGGTTCGTCAACATCATCAATAAGGTATTCATCATTGTCAACAAGGTGGTGGATTTAAGATCCAACCTTGTGGTTACAGGGACCTTATCAACTAGGTACATGGTGCTTCAAGGCACAAACCCACTCTGTAAGGGGTCCAAAGCACTACAAGAGAGACTTGGTGGAATTAATGACAACCTATGGGGCCACTGCAATTCCATGTTGGCATCAATGACAATTTCATCAATATCCCTTGCGAATTAGTACCATTAACAATGGAAACCAAAGAATACATTTTCAACAAATTTGATAATACAAGATTTTTCAATACAATAAGCTTACAATACATTGACAACCTCTGCAACAATTTTACAATACAGTCTCTGTGAGTATGCAAGGTACACTACAGTGAATTGCAACGCAATTTCTACAATGCAATGCAGTCTTTGTGATACAAATAGTACAATAGCTATACAAGCTACTACAATACAATTTACTCTTATAATTAGGCCAAAAGCCACATCTCAATACTTCAAGGAAAATGACAATACAATGGAAATAGTATCTATAAAAATTATAATGGCACCAACTCAAAATATCCAGAAATGTAAACACTACAATGATTACGATAGATTCAAAAAAGAACTGGATATATTTCTCATGTTGAGCCTGTTGAGGCCTGGAAATTCGCATGCAACAACAACAAGGGATTCTCCCCAGTCAACATTCCCAACTAGCCCGTGACTATTTGGTATAGGGAATCCGTCCGGTTTGCGGTCCGGCTACCGTAGGTCAAAGTAACAAAAACAAAGGTTTTACCAGTTGCCGCCCGGTCCACCATGTATTTTTGTATTTTTTATTTAAGTATGATATGCACATGCCTAATTAACCATGCAGGGTGATAATGATGCAAGGGGCAGTCACAATGTGATGCACAGGTTCTTACCTCTTGTCTTAGCACTCACAAGCATCTCAATCACATATGCAGTAATGAAATAAAACTAACTATCTATCTATCTATCTATCCCCGGGGAGCAAACTGTAACTTAATTATGAGTAATGGGTATTGTGCATGCATTATAAAGAGAAATTACAGGTAGCTGATGTTTCTTTCTACAACACATGACCGATTAAATATATTTCAACAATCAGATAGCCAATTGTTTTATGAACAGCATACATTACTCATGGTGGTAATTCCACAAAATAAACTAGAAATCATTTAAACAAGAACATAGGTTCTAAGAGTTAGAACGATCTCACGGTTAATGGACAAAAGCTGGAAAAACAAAATAGTTCATCTTTCCACCATCCACAGCATAACATTTGAAAGTGCCACCAATCTTTCTCCAACAGGCAAACAATTACTCTTTATTGCAAAAAAAAAGTAGTTCTTCCTACAATATCGCTTTTCATGTCTAACTGGGAAAAATCCCCATTTTCCCTCTAAGTATTCTATATTTATACAAAAAGGGCGAGACTGTTGGGCTGCCCAAAGGTAACCCTTGGGCTTCCCAACTTTTCGTTTCCCAACATTTTACTTTTCCTCAAAGATTTACAAAATCATTACAAATTACAAAAAGTGACCAATCCTTTACGAGGAGGGTCCCACTTGGGCATCTAGAAATTTCTTCCATGCCGATGCTTAAGAGGTGATGCCTTCAAAGGCACAAGGTTCCAAAAACTGAATGTTGATCTCAAACTTCACAGCCTGATTCTTTATAGCCTCAATCCTGGCTATGCTCAACCGAAGCTGATCCTCCAAAAGCTGCACACTGATGGCTGAGTGATCTACTTCGCTCCTTAAGATCTGATCATCCAGGGATTTAATATGTTGTACTTTCGTTTCCTCCTCTTGATATTTCTTCTGCAACATTTCCACAAATGAGTTGTGGTCTGGGAAAGCATCAAGCCTCTGCTCTGCCTCTATTTGGCACCGGTTGTAGGTGATAAGGAGCCTTCTAAAAAACTCTGTGCATGCTCCTTTCGTCTTCTTAATGGCTTTCTTGAAATCCTCTGCGGTATTTATAGCAAATTCTAGCAAATCATAATCCCGCTTGAGGGCCTGTTGATTCTTTGATGGCAGCTCTGCTGGAGTTTCTTCATCATTTTCCAGCCTTGCCATTCTAGCAGTCAGGACTTCCAGGACGTCCTGAGATCTATCAACGAAATAAGAGGAGGTCTCCAGGATTTCCTCCAATTGGCCATCTACCTGTAGCACTTTGCACCTCTATTCTTCTATAGCAGTCTGTAGCTGCAGCATATTAGCCTTTTGTGCTAGCATATGCTCCTTGAAGGGTTGTAGATTGACCTGCTACTCTCTTACTTCTTCTATAGTGGTTGTTAGAAAAGTGACCTGCTCTCGAAGCTTCTTTTCCTCTTCTTGGGCGTGCATCTCACTGGCCTCCAAGATGATCTTTTGCTGCTCTAACTCTTCTACCTTTCCCAGCAGCTGTTCCTTCTCCATCTTTAGCTCTTGATATTCTTTCTACACTTTCTCCAAGCACTCCTTCGTAGTTTCCATAACTTGTCTCTCCACTTGGAGGACCTGCAATTCAGCCTTAGAAGACTTCATCTCCCTCTGCATGTCTTCATATTTCCTTTTCAGCCTATTGCTTTCCTCTCTCTCTTTTCTCAATGTGTCTTTCAATTGAGCAGAGGACTTCTTGGATTGCTCCAAGTCTGTCATAATCTTGTCAACATTATCTTCCGAAGCTTGAATCAATGCTGCTCCGGCTCTAATGGTGAATCTAGGGTCTTGGTCTGTTCCAAATACAACGGGTGTATCCGTTATCATTTTCCCGGGTAGACCTCCTGTTTCAATCTTCCTTTCTGTTCTCCTCACTATCCTGTTTGTCGCCCTGTCATAGAAAATAGTATTGAAATCAGGGATATCGTCCCCTTTTTTCTGTACAAAGGGGACCAGCTTCAGTGTAGGCACCACAGATTGTCCAGATGTGCTGGAAATAGGTACTTTTGGGTCCTGAACCTCGGGGTTCTCCATGTCCTGGGTCTGCCCTCCAGCTGTGTCAGAGGCTGACTGTTCTATCTGTGTCTGTGTCAGCTTTAGCCTCTCTGCCTCTTGTTTCTGTAGCTCTTCATCAAGCTTCTTTTTCTTTTCTTCTTCTTCATTTCTTCTGTCTTCCTCTTCTTTTCTAGCTACCTCTTGCGCAGCTTTTCTTTTCTCTTCTTCTTCTCCCTGCAACCACCCTGCAGCTTCTTGTGCCAACCTTTGGGCTTCCTCATTTCTTCTCTTGGCTTCTTCCTCAGCTTTTGCTTGTTCATCTCCCTTCCCACCTTTGGTGGAGATCTTCTTCTTGAACCTCCTCCTCAAAGCTGTCATATTCAGTGCATTGCAGAAGACAGATTCTTCTCTATCCCAATGGTGGGTGTACTCAAAATGTACGTTGTTTTCTTTACAATGCTCAGCTACTTTATTGTGGGAGTCATTTCGATGGAACGACATCTCACCAAAATGAAACCTTTCTAATTCTTCTACAAATTCATCAGCTTTCTTTACTCTGGTGAACCTGTAACTTCCTAACTTGAAGGGAAAAGGAGGATAAGCAGCCTTCTTATGCTCAAACAGAAAGCTCCCTATGCCATCTAAGAAAACTTGCCTCACTACCTCCTTGTGAATGATGTAGTCAGTGGTGTATTTAGGTAGCAGGGAGGGTGCTCTTGATCCTCCAAACATCCTGAAGTAAAGGCCATTCTCAGTCAGATAGTAATCTGCATATTCTTCAATTACTTGCAGTGCCTCCTCTGACATGCAATCACACTCCTTCAAGAAAATGAGTGTATATAAGGGCATGATGAAGTGTTCACAGAATTCTTGATAATGACTGTGGTACTGGTGTGCCCACAGTGGTTTATAAGCAGAATAGACAAGCATTCTTTCCCTATCCCAGATGCACCTGAGGTCGGGGAAAGGCTGATTGCACAATATACAATCGACAAGTATGGAACTCATATAGAATTCAGACCTTTTTTGGGATACTCCACCCAAGGCTGAGGCCAAGCAAGCTGAAAGACTATTTGATACAATGCTGGCCCAGTTGAAAATTGTCCCCTGGGTTGCAACATAAAAAATGATGGGCATCCATTCCAGTTTGAAGAACTTGCCATGGGCTCTCCCAAAAACTCTATTAAGCATTAAAGCTATGAACCTATATGGGGTCCTTAAGCTTGTTGTATCATAATCACCCGTCGGCCTGTTCCTGAAATGTTTTCCAGGCAACAACATCTTTTTAAGAGTCTCAACCAGGTCCATTCTAATGTTGTTCAGCCAATCATCAGATAAAAATACTTGTGCTTCTGGCAGGTGGTAGGCCAGAGCTACATATCCTGGGCTATAGGCAGCATAGCCCTGTTTTTCAACATTTTCCAGGATCATTGTGGTGACATATGCCCGGGGTAGAATCCAACCGATTACTTCAGAGCATGGGAACAGCTCTTGTCTGGTGGGGATCTTCATCAGTGAAGATCTCTCTATGTTGGCATATATGGATTCTTCTTCCAGGGCCATATCTGGCACCTCTCGGCGTGTAATCAACCTGTCAATCTCTCCCCATTGGTACTCGGGCTCCACACCAGATATACATTTGGTGTCCTCATATATGTATTCAATTTTGGTGACAATTTCCACTTCTAGGTCCTCTTCGACCACAGGGGCCTTCTTCTTCTTCTGTCGCTTTGACATTCTAAGTTCAGAGTCTTCCTGTTATATATACAATTTATCATCATCAAGATTTTTTCACCTAAGTTGTAACTATTAAGACACATTGTGCAATGTTCAGTGACTTTGTCTATGTTTAGCATGATGGAAAATAGTTATATGCAGTAAAATGTGCAAGCTAACACTGCTTTCCAATACCAAACAATTCTAACAATAAAATTGAGCCAGAAAAATATCTACATTAATATAAAGAAAACTTCGGCTTTCTGTGAGTGCCATGTTTATCGCGCTGCGTGGGAAAGACAGTAGAAAAGAAAATACTCAAGCTGGGGCGTTAATAATCAATATCCACGCAATCTATGGCCAACAACTAAATGCAGTGATATATCCCCTTCCCCCTGCTTGGGTTAAAAATCAACTGTGCGCGGAACGGCGCGACGGAACGCTATTGTGGTTTGAGGGCGCGGGTATCACAAAAAACAAAAGGGGAAGTGGGAAACTACTTCAAGTGCCACAGGAAGGCCATGAAAGCCTCCCCCTGCAAGAACATCATCATACCAGGCAGTTTGGTGCAGATAGCGAACGACCGTCTGCACCAAACCCCCGAATCTCTAAGGGCAGGGTTGCATAATGACAGGCCGCGGAGTAAAAAAAACACCCTACGGGCCAAAACGCCCTCCCACGAACCATTATGATACAACATCCTCAATATACACATGTAACTCACAGATCAAGGGGAAAACGGACGCGACAAAAACCTAACCGTGGGGAAAAACAACAAACACCCAAACGGAGCGGGATAATGCGAGCCTACCTGGCACTTGCTGCGTAACTGGCGGGAAGAAAGGCGGTCAAGAAAATTTCCACAGTTGAGCCACCTAGACGCGGGTACCGACAACGGGGTCCTTCGCTAGCTGGAGAGAACGACAGCGCGATAATGACAGTTCACGACAGACGGAACGACAGCAGTCGAAAATCAAATAGAATAATAAAACATGTCTGCCCCATGTATATTTATACCAACGCAAGCGGAGGGTAAAATATCGGACGGCGGACAACTTTAGATCGGAGGTCAAAAGCATATTTCTTTTCGCAACGGCGGATGGTCAAATCATTACCCTATCTGTGGGGATAACCAAGAGCCGATCGATAGCGCGCGTCGAAGCTTTAAACATCGTAGCAAAGTGGAACAGGAGCCGCAACGGCGAATATATAAAGGATATCACGGTCCGCGACGGGCGAAAATGACAATCGGAGAAAAACCCACTAGACAACCGGAAGGATAATGCTTTGGAAGCCGCAACGGCGGAAAAACAAGACTGAAGGAGAAGCTAAAACAACACCGCGAAGCTTTAAAAGTCAAAGCGAAAACCGGAAGATTTACCAATCGACCATCCGCAACTGCGGGAACCAAAGTAACAACATGTTCTGACTTGAAACTAGAAAACATCCGATTGAGCCAAAACATCGGAGAAGAATACAAAGCCAACAATGATCATTTCTCCGCAAAGGCAGGGTTCAAAACGACTAGACGTCCGAAAAAGGAAGTGCATTTCGCAGCCGTAACGGCGGAAGCTCGAGACTTATGGGGCCGGCTAAAATAACAAAGCGGGAGCCGAAAATTCAAACAGGGATCGGAAGACTTAGCAATCTACCCTCCGCAACTACGGAGACTGAAGTAACAAATTGTTCCGATGCAAAATGAAATAACAACTGATTAAAACAAACGCATCGGGAAAAATAATGAAGGTGAAGCTGAATACTCTTCCGCAACAGCAGGGCTGTAAGCAAATATTCTTCCGACTCGAACACTTGAAACTCATTCAAAGGCATAAAAAACCAAAGCGGATCATTTCAAGTATTAGCAACAATCTTTCTTGAAGAGTCATTAAACCAAATCAAAGAAGAAAATCAAACTAATCTAAGCAAAAGGAGGGTCCCGAAATTTTTTGGAATTTTTGGGAAAATGTTGCAACTGCAACAAAGCCAAACAAGAGTATTTGAGTGCTAAAATGTCTTGGCTAAAAATGGAGTCACTATATATTCAACAATCAAATAGTATAGTAAACCTCATGGAAATTAAGTGCTCATAAGAAAATTCACCAGACATGTAGAATATAAGCCAAGTCCCTAGGATTATAGGTAATTTACTCATTTAGTATTCCCATCATACATCTATGAAAGAAACAGTTAGTGTGAAGCTTCTCCATTAAGCAACAATTGGTACTAATTTATGAGATGACACCACACAAAGATAAAATGATAATACATAGAGATAAGAATTCTCTCACGTAGTGGTTTTGCTACATATTTGTAGACCAGAGTTCCAATGTTGAATAATGCCATGCTAGTTAAATTCTTTACCATTCTTACATCAATCCACAATGAAAAGAATATAGGACTAAACATGGTGTTGTCACGTCCCCACCCCTCTACCAGAGAGAGGACGCGATATTACTGCTAACAAATCCGAGCCATCTAAGCCCCATAACGTAATATAAGATGCATTGGAAATAAAAACATACACAGATGCATAATGCAATCTATAGTGGAAGCAAAAAAATTCATGCAATACATTCAATATGCTCATCCTATTTCATTAAGAAAATACAAATGCAGAGATTAACACAAGAGATACTTATCTTATGAAGAATCTTATCCCACAACCAGCTATGTCGCTACAGCTTTCCACCCAACCATAGGCCAGTGTGCTCACCAATCTCTCTACACCACTTCCACCCCCGAGCTAGGCATGATTCCCATAAGGAATAAGGGAACACTACCATGATCACACATAGCCAAAGATATATCAAAATTCATCCAAGCCAAAACTACATTTGGGTTTATCAAGTTGCCAAGAAGGTGGGAAGCTTGAAATGCTAAGCTAGTGAGCTCAACCATAGAGCTATGGACACCTGCACTAGATCGGGCTTGGCTCCTAAAACATCTACACACCCAACACAAGGAAGCATCCCCTTCTCTGCTACATAATCCCTCAGGCTATGCCTTCCATTCCAGTGCTATTCAAGGTGTGCAAAGAAGAAAACCAGCCCCTCTGGATTTGTCTGTGAGGTTCCTTCCTACACTAGGTTTATCAAGCTAGTTCAGACCCAAATCCACTCCAAACCAGTTCAGACCAAAACAAAAAATGCATACACAACACAATATAAGTTCTGGGATTGATGAAAAATGACATGGGAGCAAAAAACAGAAATGGAAATTGGGGAAAAACGACCCATCATGAGAAATTCATTGCAAAAATGTTCTATGGCTTCACATGGGAAAAAACGGCTCCCTCAGTCCCTAAATTCGTCGATTTACCCCCATTGGTTGTGCAACACTGAAAACATGAAATTCCTAACCATGGGAATGTGGAAACAACATAAAAACACTCATGAGAGATCCCAGCCATCGTACATTAACAAAACCACTTCCCATCCATGGGAAAAATGAAGAACACTGCAAAAACATGAATGGAGAATGCACAGGAGCTCCAAAAACATGAGGAAGAGAAAAACGTGCATGCATGGTAGAATGGGCATACATTTTTTGGTTTTTACTTGCCCCAAAAGTCAAAACATGTTTTTCCAAAATGGGTGCTCTACCCAATTCAAATTTTTCCCATACTCTTCCCATTCCCATGCAATAACTACCTCAACCAATTTCTGGCAAGAATAAATGATTGGAGAAAAAGGACAAGAAATGGGTAGTTTATAGTTTTGATGGGTTCTCCCCTTGACATTTGGATTTTCCCCATTGGCTCAAAGGTTTTAATATCCCTCCCCCCTTATCCTTAGGAAATCATGCCCCCATCTCTTTAATGTTGCATTGACATAGCTGGTTGTGGGTATTTTAATTAAATTACACATTTACATGATGTCCAAAATTTTAATGTGCCTAGCTAGCACAAAATACCATCGGCACCGATTTTAATCGTCAAAACATAAAACGATAAATCGATGGTGGGGATTTTTCCTTTAGCTCCTCACCATGATTAATTACAATATATACATCATATACATTTTTAATGCAAACGAGGTCAAAACCGGGGTGTTACATTCCCCTCCCCCTTTAACAATACTGTCCTCAGTGCTTTACAAAGTTGAACAAAAATGCTACATTGGTACCACCCTCAGTGCTCTGCGGAATTGAACAAAAATGGATGTGCCAATCGCATGGCATCCTCCAACTCCCACGTAGCCTCTTCAGGACCGTAGTGCTTCCATATGGCTCGATTCCACAGCATTATGACCTTCCTGTCAAGGATGCACATTGGCTCAATTTGGAACTCTCCCTCGGGTTCCACCTGAATCACATTCCAATTTATCACACGGTTAGGGTCATGTACATATTTCTTAAGCAAAGAAACATGAAAAACATTATGAGCTCTAGTCACTAGCATGCAGTGCAAGTCTATATGCAACTGGTCATATTCTTTCAAGCACTTCAAATGGCCCACAATATCTAGGTGACACCTTGGCACAACTTCCAAGCTTCAAGGAACTCTTCCTTTCCCTCACTCTGAGGTAAACATGATCCCCAACACTTAACTCCTTGTGCACCCTATGCTTATTAGCATATATTTTCTGTCTTTCCAGGGTTGCTTTCAGATTTTGTCTGATCTTTATAACCTCTTGCTCCATCTCCTTGAGAAATTCTGACCCAAGCACAATCTTATTCACTGGATTATCCCAAGTCACTGGTGTCCTACACCTCCTGCCATACAAAGCTTCATATGGACTCATCCCCAAGGTTGCTTACTATCCATTGTTATATGCAAATTCCACCAAGTGTAAATAATCCTCCCACTTGGTTGGTTTTCCCATTACATACATACGAAACATGTCTTCAAGCACTTGATTCACTCTCTTTGTCTGCCCATTAGTCCGAGGATGGTAGGCAGTACCGAAGTTCAACTTTGTACCCAAATCTGCAAACAACCCCTTCCAAAAAATGGAAGTGAACTTGGCATCTTTATCAGAGACTATTGCCTTAGGAAATCCATGCAATTTGAAAATCTCCTTCATGAAGATTTTTGCAATGTCATCAGTCTTATGTGTGGACTTAACCGGTATGAAATGTGTTGCCATTGTCAACTTGTCCACCACAACCATGATGGAATCGTTGTCTCCAAGTCATTGGCAATCCTGTAATAAAATCCATGGAAATAACTTCCCACTTCTATTATGGAATTGGCAAAGGATGCAACAAACCTGCTGGGTGTTGATGCTCAACCTTCACCTACTGACATTTCATGCACCTTGAAATATATTCAGCCATGTCCTTTTTCATTCCTGGCCAAAAATACTGCTTTCTGGTTGTAGCAATTGTCTTTTGATATATTGGGTGACCAGAATATGGAGCTTGATGGATCTCATCCATAACAACTCTCCTCAAATCTGATACGTTTGGAATATAAATTCTGCTCTTATAAGTAAGAAGTCTATCTTCTTCCAAATTATATCCCTCTTACCTCTTCTCAAGAATTTGCTGATGCAATTTTTCTTTTACATGCTCATACAATTCATCTCCAGTAGTATGATTAACATTCTGCTGCCTGAAATCTGATTGAAAAATAAAAAGAGATGCCACATGCATTTCCTACACCTTCCTGCTGAGTGCATCATCTACTTTATTCTCTTTTCCTTTTATGTGTTTGATTTCAAATCAAACTCACATAAAAATTCCAGCCATCTCGCTTGCCTAGCATTTATAGTAGGTTGATCAAACAAATACTTCAGACCACAGTGGTCTGTCCTTAACTCAAACTTTCTGCCCATTACGTAATGCATCCACATCTTGAGAGCATGTTCTATAGCTCCAAGTTCTAGATCACAAGTGGCATAGTTATTCTCATTCTCCTTCAACTTTCTTAACTCAAAACATATCGCGTGGTTGTCTTGCATAAGGACTTCTCCAAGTCCTTGACCGCATGCATCAGTACACACCACAAAATCTTTTTATGGGTCTGCAATCTTCAAGATTGGTACACTTGTGAGAATATTCTTCAACTACTAGAAGCTTTCTTCACACCTCGGTGTCCATTCAAACTTTATTCCCTTCTTTTGCAAAGAATTGACTAGATGTGCAACCTTGGAGAATCCTTCAATGAATCTCTTGTAGTATCCTGCAAGTCCCATAAAAGATATTACATCTATTACATTTCTTGGAGTAGGCCAATTCATAATGGCCTCAATATTCTCAGTGTCTACAGATATGCCCTCATCTGAGATAATGTGACCCAAATAATGAATCCTATATTTATAGAAGTCAAACTTGCTCAACTTTGCATACAACTTATGCTCCCTGAGCAATTGCAATGTCAATCTTAGGTGTTCTTCATGCTCTTCCTCATTCTTAAAATAAATAAAGATGTCATCAAGGAAAACAATAAAAAACTTGTCCAAATACTTGCTGAAGACACTATTCATAAGGCACATAAATGTAGCTGGTGCATTTGTGAGACCAAATGGTACCACTACAAACTCATAATGTCCATACCTTGTTCTGAAGGTTGTATTATGAATGTCTTCATCCTTGATTCTTACCTGATGGTAACCAGACCTTGAGTCAATCTTGGAAAATACCTTTGCTCCTCTCATTTGATCAAAGAGGTCATCAATCCTAGGCAAAGGGTGTTTGTTCTTCACAGTGAATTTGTTCAGTTGTCTGTAATCAATACACAACCTGAATGTACCATCTTTCTTCTTCACAAACAAATTTGGTTCTCCCCAAGGAGACACACTCGGCCTGATATACTTCTTCTCCAACAACTCTTGCAGTTGCATCTTCAACTCTAGCATTTCCAGTGTACTCATTCTGTAGGGTGTCTTGGACACTGGTGCTACTCCTAGCACAAGTTCAATGGTGAAATCAATGTCTCTCTTTGGAGGAAGCCTTGGAATCTCATTAGGAAACACATCCCTGAATTCCTACAACACATGAAAGTACTCCAGCCTATGAGTTTCATTCTCTGTTGCCTCCAAAATATGAGTTGCATACAACTGGCAACCTTTCCTACAGAACTTCTTCAACTGCATTTCTAAAATCTTCCTCATAGAAATCACCTTTGGAATGCCTCTTACAAATCTTGGGTTCCCTTCTTCATCCATGCATTCAAAAGTCTAATTATAACAATCAAGGTTTACCCTATGAGCTTCTAACCACACCATTCCAATCAGAATGTCATAAGAACCAAGTGGTAGAACATTCATATCTACATAAGTGACCAATGGACATTTCTCTACCACTTCACTAACCTTTCTCTTAGTTCTAGTGGCTAGCTGAACTAACCATGATTTACTATGCTTTAACTTTTTAAAAGCACAAATCTCGACTACTCTAGTAGTAATGTAACTATGAGTCGATCCAGCGTCAATTAAAATAGAAACAAATTGATCAACAATCTTACCTCCAACTTCAACCACAGTTGTCTGGTGATCTACCTGGAGGTCCTCCAGCGTTGCATAAACCCTAGAGACGTCCCTTGCTAATTGACCCACTGTTTCTGCTTCTTGAATGTTGTAAGCTGGCTTTGCATTCCCATCCTCAAGTGGACAATTCTTGCGCATGTGGGGCCCTCCACATTTCCAACATTGGAGTGGTTCTCTGTTCTCTTGTGGATCTCTTGGCTTCTCTCCCACCACTCTGGTTGGCTGCTTCTCAGCTTGGGATGGATGCTTCTACTGATTCCTAAAGGTAGAATTTTTGAAACCTTTCTTCCTTTGGTTAGACTTATCATTATTTTTGTTCTTCCATGTCTTATGGTAATTAGGTTTGCCTTTGTTTTGCTCATAGCAATACTTATCTTTCCTTATTGCTTCTTTAAGAGTTCTAGGTTCATAAAACTCAATTTTTTCTTCGTAAGACTGAGGTAATCCACTCAGAAAATGTTGGATCTTCACATTCTCATCTTTGATATACCTGACATACCTCAATAGTTCCAAGAACTTATTTGCATACTCTTCCATGGTATGTTGTCCCAATCTCAACTCATGGAACTCTTTAATCTTGTCATCATAGTACCCGTCGGAGAGGTACTTCTGCTTGAAATACTTCTGGAACTATTTCCACACAATCTTATTTCGTTAATCTTTTTCACTTGCCTGAAGTGCTCCCACCATATGGATGATCTTCCAGTCAAATTGAAGATAGCCATGTAAATTTTCCTTTAATATTCAACTAGGGCTAAACAGTGCATGCAAAATATCAACTGATAACCACACATGAATATATTTTACAGTATGCAGTAGAGTATAAAACTGAGAAATAACTCACAACACCACATCACAATATTGACACTATTATTTTGGGTATGGAAACCCCTGGAAAAACCCAAGATGGGAAAACCAGTGCAACAGTCAGATATAGATTCTATTATGAAAAAAATGGAACTTTTACAATCACTGCAAATTCACCCAAACCTGGCGAATGCACTACCCAACAGAACCACTAGGTTAATCCCAGCTAAACCTCAACACTCTCCCGTGTGAGTGTATGACCCAGCTGTACAAATATTGATGATCCTGCTGCTCGCTCCTCCGTCTTCTCAGCTAAATCCTCTGTCTAAATTTCTCTCCCTGTCTATATCCTGTCTCTATCAGAATACAAGTGTGTGTGTTCTCTCCACCAATTGATCTCTCTTTTATAACTTTAGGTAAAGCGAAAACCCTAATTTCACTTTCACTTTAACTAGTGGTAAGGAAAAAACCCTAATTTCACTTTCACTTTAACTAGTGGTTCACTAAATTTAATTTAGATCAATTTAATTTATTTTCCAAAGTAAACTTAGGAAAAGTAAATTAAATACAACTAATTTCCTAATTTAAGTCTTCTGCATGCAAGAATACCTTCCTTGTTGCTAGTAGTTTAACACTCCCTCTCAACAAGGAAGGGATTCGATAGCAACCCCAACTTATCCCTAAACTTCACAAAACTCTGTCTGCAAAGTGCCTTGGTGAAAATGTCTACTACCTGCTCATCTGTATGTATGTACTCCAACCCAATGGTTCCCCTCTGAACATCTCTCAAGTAGTGGTATATGATGTCTATGTGTTTGTTCCAGTCATGGAACACTGGATTCTCAGATAGCCTGATGCCATTCTGATTGTCATAATGAACTATTGTAGCCTCCAGCTCACACTCGAACAACCCTGCCAGTAAATTCCTTAAACAGATACCCTCACAAGAAGCCATGTTGGATGCCATGTACTCAGCCTCTGCCAAGCTCAATGCAACTGACTTCTGCTTCCTACTGAACCAAGAGACAACCACTAATCTAATGCTAAAACAACAACCTGAAGTACTCTTCTGGTCCTCTACATATCCTTCCCAGTCAGCATTTGTGAAACCTGCTAACTGTACACTCCCACTGTGCTCATAAACCAATCCATACTCCACTGTCAATGTACCATATGTTGCTCCCTGCGGTGATTCCATGCAAGCTATCAAACAAAACTCCTCATCGAAGTTCCTGCTGAACTCATCCACCTCTGCAGATCCAACCATATGAGTTTTACTCTTCTTCTTCCTGTTTGGGAACTGGGAGGTAAAGTGTCCCTGCTTGTGGCATATAAAACACTTGACCTTTGACACGTTGAGGTTCTTCTTACCATCCTTCTTCCTCTTTTCCTTCCCCTTGCTCTTCCCTGTAAGGGTTAGAGCCTCCTCATCCACAATCTATGGGGCACTACTGGATGAGCCTGATCCTTGACCCATGTGGGTCTCCTCCTGCACAAAGTCATCCCATAGTCTCTGCTAATCAGGGAGCTTCTCCCTAGCCACAACACCTTTGACAAAGATGTCCAATGGCTTAGAGAATCCATTGAGGGCTA
Source organism: Pseudotsuga menziesii (assembly GCA_001517045.1). Taxonomy (NCBI): domain Eukaryota; kingdom Viridiplantae; phylum Streptophyta; class Pinopsida; order Pinales; family Pinaceae; genus Pseudotsuga; species Pseudotsuga menziesii. The sequence goes on from LPNX010443370.1 coordinate 187,506, forward strand.
TCCAAACTAGCTCCTCATCGACTATCTTAGAGACAACAACTCCAAGCTCGTCCTTGATCTGTGTGAGCCTCTTGAAATAAGGCAACACTCATTCTCCCTTAGCCATCTTGGTGTTACACATCCTCTCTTGCAACACCATCTTTGGGTTCTCATTCTTGCTTTAATACAGACTCTCCAAAGCCATCCACATCTCTGCTGCAGTCTTCTTACCAGAAAGGTGAGGGACTATATGGTCCTTCACTCCATCCATGATAATCAACATGGCTCTGGAATCAATCTTCTTCCAAGATGCTAAATATGTCGGATCTATGGGTGCAACCTTCGTGGAGTCAATGTGCTCCTCTGCATCACTAACATCCAAGATCCTTGTGATCCTTTCTTTCCATGTAGGAAAGTTCTGAGCACCTTGGAGCCTATCCTCAACTCTCTACTGCACGACCATAGTGAAGTGAACCTATCTAACCCTAGATATGGAAGTCTAGGTATGTGTCTTTCTATAGATCTGCCCCTGATCTATCACTGTTGCTGCAAATCTCTCAACTTTAGCTCACCAGAACTCTGATACCATGTAAATTTTCCTTTAATATTCAACTAGGGCTAACCAGTGCATGCAAATTATCAATTGATAACCACACATGAATATATTTTATAGTATGCAACAGAATATAAAACTGAGAAATAAATCACAACATCACATCACAATATTGACACTATTATTTTGGGTATGGAAACCCCTGGAAAAACCCAAGATGGGAAAACCAGTGCAACAATCAGATATATATTTTATTATGAAAAAATATGGAACTTTTACAATCACTACAAATTCACCCAAACCTGGTGAATCCAGTACCTGGCAGGATCACTTGGAAAATCCCAGCTAAACCTCAACACCCTCCTGTGTGAGTGTACGGCCCAACTATACGAAGCTCGATGATCCTGCTGCTCGCTCCTCCGTCTTCTCAGGTAAATCCTCTGTCTGAATTTCTCTCCCTGTGTGTATCCTATCTTTGTTGGAATACAAGTGTGTGTATTCTCTCCACCAATTGATCTCTCTTTTATAACTTTAGGTAAAGCAAAAACCCTAATTTCACTTTCACTTTAACTAGTGATAAAGCAAAAACCCTAATTTCATTTTCACTTTAACTAGTGGTTCACTAAAGTCAATTTAGATCACTTTAATTTATTTTCCAAAGTAAACTTAGGAAAAGTAAATTAAATACAACGGGTTTCCTAATTTAAGTCTTTTGCATGCAAGAACACATGCATGTAGGAAGACTTTCCTTATTGCTACTAGTTTAACAGACTACCCTAACCTTCATATTTCCAGAGTAGTCTTGGACTTGGAAATATTTTCTCATCCCAAGAATCCAAGCTTCAGCTTCTTGACTGTTCTTTATCTCACCATTGAAGGTAGGCGGCCTTGCCTTCTTAAATTCATCACATGAATGCTTCTGGTAGTGCCTCTTTTTCTTATTATTGTGAGAAGAAAAACTTGAACCACCAGTGGATCCTTCAGAATCAGATGATCCACTAGGATATCTCCTTCTTCTTCTGGCAGTGCTCTTACTACCTTCTAGTCTTACTATCCAATCCCCAGATTTCATCTGCCTCTAAATGTCTATCAAAATTTGTAGCATGGCTGCATTCAACTGATTGTGCTCCTTTTGAGCCTTAACTAATATTTCATTATATTCCATGTAACTTTGCATCTCCACCTTAGGCTTCTCATGGTGGCTGCAAAATCTTGGGGAATATCTTGAAATATTCTCCCATTAGACTCTATCTCAACATTTCCCACACGGATTCCCCCCCCATAACATCTTTCTCGTACTCATTGGAGTTATATGCATCATCATACATTTCGTAGATTCTCATGGCTCAACCAAACCCACTTTACCGAACTGCACTATCTAGAATGTTGCCTTTGAAGGTGACTATTATTCTACAAAATGTGTTAATAAACACAATTGTTAGTTGCATAACATTCACAAGAATTTATACATCACTTACCTGCATTTGGAAAATTCATATATTGAAAACTTGTCAAACACACAGACTTTTCTTTTCACAAACAACGACTGTCTCAGGGGGACGACGGGGGTCAATGAGGTTTGCCCCCTTGTGGCTTCCCCCTTGAATTCCCCCGTTTCGGCCGAACTCAACTTTTCCACCTGATCGACGAAACTCAGGTTTCCCTCCGATGTGTCGGCAAAATTTGCCAAATTTGTCTGATACATATCGGCAAACTTCACCATTTTCATCCAATTGGTAAAACTCGCCGACTTTTTCGACGTATTGAAAAAATTCCAAAATTTCTTCTCGTTAGCAAAAACTTGTCGAGTCTTCTGCTGTTTCGAAATTTTTTTGAAGTTTCTTCCAATCGACAAAAACTTGCTGAGTCTTCCGCCGTGTTGAATTTTTTTTGACTTTCCACCCGACGCGTTTTGGCTAAAACTTCCAAAGTTTTCCAATGCGTGTTGGCAAAACTCAACCGACGTATCGGCAAAATTCTCCAATTTTTGCCACTTTTTCAACACTTGGAAAAATTTTCTTTCTCTTCTCGTCGGCGAAAAACTCAACTTCTACCCAACATGTATTGGCTCAAATCTCCATTTCATGTCGACATGCATCGGCTCAACTTCGACAAACTCAACTGACATGTGTCAGCTCAACTTCGGCTAACTGAGCCGACAGGAAAATTTCCATACTTAGAAATTTTTTATGTCTTCTCTTTGCCTTCAACGAAACTTAGCCGATGTATCGGCTGAGACTCAACAATTTTTTCAATGTGTATCGACAAAACTTACCGAACCTTGTCGACGTATTGATAAACTTCACTGGTTTCTACCAATTCTCAATACTTAGAAAATTTCAGAAATTTTTCTTTCTTCCTTTCTTTGTCGGCTCCATTTAGACTTTCTCACCAACACAATCATTGCAAGCCCCGTCAGCTCCATTAGGCTAACTCAGCCGACATGTGTCGGCTTACCTCGACTATCTGAGCCGATAGGCAATTTTCCCAACACTTAGAGAAAATTTTGAAAATATCTCCTATCTGTTGCTTTCCTCTGCTGACCAGGGTGCAATCCAACCTCTGTCAACTTCTCTCCATGGCCCATTAAGGCCCAAAGCTACAACATGAGCTATGATACCACACTGTCACATCCCCACCCCTCTACCAGAGAGAGGATGTGCCATTACTGCTAACAAATCCGGGCAATCTAAGATCCATAACGTAATATAAGATGCATTGGAAATAAAAACATACACATATGCATAATGCAATCTACAGCAGAAGAAAAAACATTCATGCAATACATTCAACATGTTCATCCTATTTCATTAAGCAAATACAAATGCAGAGATTGACATAAGAGATACTTATCTTATGAAGAATCTTATCCCGCAACCAGCTATGTCGCTGCAACATTCCACCCAACCATAGGTCAGTGTGCTCATCAATCTCTCAGCACCACTGCCAACCTTGAGTTGGGCATGATTCCCACAAGGAACAAGGGGACACTAGTAGGCTCGCACATAGTCAAAGATATATCAAAATTTAGCCAAGCCAAAACTACATTTGGGTTTATTAGGCTTGCAAGGAGGTGGGAAGATTGAACTGCTAAGCTAGTGAGCTCAACCAGAGAGCTATGGACACTTGCACCAGATTGGGCTTGGATCCTAAAACATCTACACACCCAACACAAGGAAGCATCCCCTTCTCTGCTACATAGTCCCTCAGGCTTTGCCTTCCATTCCATTGCTTTTCAAGGTGTGCAAAGAAGAAAACCAGCCCCTCTGGATCTGTCTGCGAGGTTCCTTCCTACACTAGGTTTATCAAGCTAGTTCAGACCCAATTCCACTCTAAACCAGTTCATACCTAAACAAAAGTTGCATACACAGCACAATACAAGTTCTAGGATTGATGAAAAATGTCATGGGATCCAAAAACGAAAATGGCAATTTGGGAAAAATAACCCAGCATGAGCAATTCATTTTAGAAATGTTCTATGGCTTCATGTGGGAAACAACGACTCCTTCAGTCCCTAAATTCGTGGATCTATCCCCCATTGGCTTTGCAACACTGAAAACACAAAATTCCCAACCGTGGGAATGTGGAAACAACATCAAAACGCCCAGGAGAGATCCCAACCACCGTACATTAACAAAACCACTTCCCAGCCATGGGAAAAATGAAGAACACTGCAAAAACGTGAATGGAGAATGCACAGGAGCTCCAAAAACATGGATTCATGGTAGAATGGGCATACATTTTTGGGTTTTTACTTGCCCAAGAAATCAAAACACATTTTTCCAAAATGAGTGCTTTGCCCAATTCAAATTTTTCCCATACTCTTCCTATTGCCATGCAATAACTACCTCAACCAATTTCTAGGAGAAATAAATGATTGAGGAAAAAGACAAGAAATGGGTAGTTGACAATTTTGATGGGTTCTCCCCTTAACATTTGGATTTTCCCCATTGGCTCAAAGGTTTGAATACCCCCCCCCTTATCCTTAGGAAATCATGCCCCCGTCTCTTTAATGTTGCATTGACATAGCTGGTTGTGGGTATTTTAATTAAATTGCACATTTACATGATGTCCAAAATTATAATGTGCATGGCTAGCACAAAATACCATCGAAATCGATTTTAATCACTGAAACATAAAACGATAAATCGATGGTGGGGCTTTTGCCTTTAGCTCCTCACCATGATTAATTACAATATATACACCATATACATTTTTAATGCAAACGGGGTCAAAACCGGGGTGTTACAACCTACAAGTGCCTTCCAAATTGTGGAAATCCCATCGATGACATAGTTGAATGATATTGCTTCATCGGGTATGAAATAAATCATCAAATGATGATGTGAGAAGATAAACCTTAACAACACGAAACCCTAAGAACTCCTCACATGAAACCCTAAATCATAGTGAGAAGTATTCATTACGTCTCAAAGTCACTAAGTCATGGGGAGAATCTTCACTCAGTCGTAGAGTCACCAAGTCACGAGGAGAGTCTTCATTAGGTTGCAATGTCACCATCAGTGGGGGAGGAGTATATACAGTTTGTAGTGTGGAGAGATGGAGGAACCATGTTGCGGAATGGGTGGTAAGACATGCACAAAGAATAGGTTTAGGGTTATGTAGAAGCTAACGCATAATAGAGTTAGAGTTTGCAGGTTTACAACTTTGGAAGTTGGTAGAGAGCCAAAGAATATGGCAGGAGCATACTAGAGGACAGGAGGCAAACATAACATGGAGTTATGAAAAAACAGAAATCTCTAATACCATTGTCAAGCATGGGTAACTCCAAGTTGGGATGGATTTTATTAACAAGAACCTCATATTTATACACAATAGATGTGACCTTTGGTTTCCACATCTAAGAGATCATTTACGAATCTTCATTTTTTATTCAGTAATTGACCTAATCTAAGTAACTATATAATTAACCATAATCTCATAGTATTAGGTATCAAATGTGTGTGAATAATAAAAGTTAGAAATGCGTATTTATGACATCTTGGAATCACTTCTATGATTATAAACTCTCATTCCCTCCTATCCTACATTGATTGTGAGGATTGGTTTATGACAACATGTAAGACTCAATATACCATTATCCATATGCAAATGAAGACATTCACATAGGTAACATCCCCCTACTAACATAATGGTGATTGATTGGCTTATGGATGATTATGCTTACTTACTATACCTTCCTCTCCCTTTTATGTGTAGTTTATGTGTGAGAATGAATAATAAAAAGGTTCATAATATTTGGATATGCTTATCCCTCCTAACCCACATTTATTGCAAAGATTTCTTTGTTGAAACATTTAAGACTCAATCTACCATTACCCCTAAACTCATGAAAACATATTCTTATACAACTCCTCACTAGTACAATGATTAATTGATTATTAAAAAATATTATCTAATATAAAACACCTATATAATCATCACTTTATCAATCATATGAGAATCTAACTCAGAGGTTGATGCTCTCTCCAAATGTCATCACCTAAAGCTCCAAAATCCATTTCTCTCCAAAAGTGTCATCCCTCATTACCTAAAGCTCCAAACATTTTTTGTTTTATGTAAATGCTTATGATAACAAAAATGGTATAACTTTGCAATTCTTTTAAGTTGTTTTAACACTTACAGTTGACATCTTTACCTTGGAGATGAACTATTATGTAAATGCTTATGATAACAAAAATGGTATAACTTTGCAATTCTTTTAAGTTGTTTTAACACTTACAGTTGACATCTTTACCTTGGAGATGAACTATTATGTATTGTGCTTAATTTTCTTTGATTGCAAATGAATCACAAAACAAATATGTTTATTATTATTTTTATTTTAAATAATAATTAATTGATTATAAACCAACACTATCAATAAATATGTGACACAAACCACATTCTTGACCTACTCATCAGGCCTGGAAATTCAATGTGCCTGTCAATAAATTTTTAATGACGGCTTCAAGTTTTTAGTGCCTATCATTTGACGGTTTCACCAATTTTAATGAGTGTCAATTTATTTTTAATATTATATATAAATATGAATAAAATATTTGAGTAAAATATTTATATAAAAATTTACTAATTAAGTAAATTATAAAATTCTAAAGGAGAAAATTTTAGAAATTTTTCTTAGAAAAATTTGAAGGCTGAGAGGGGAAGACTAGGAATACAATTAGAAACACAAAATATAAATAAATACAATACATAAACACTGAAGTAGAAAAGTCTAGCATTTATGTGTTCTTGGATTAACTGGAAATTAAGAGCAGCTCAAGAGCTGACCCAGCACAATGGCCAATGATTGTTAGCTAAAGTTTAGTAGTTATAGTTAACATAGGGAATAAAATTTTTGAGAGTTGATCAAAATTCATAAACGTTAAAGTAACATTTCAAATATTTTTTTACATAACAGGTTTATCAAAAACTTACATGTCAATTACGTGTAAAAATGAAAAAAGCTTTATGTGGAACGTCAAATTCCAGGGCTGCCCCTCATCACCACACCCCTCGCCCCCTCATTCCTCGCCCCCTCATTGGTCATCACAATGGTTGGTGAGAAGCTAGGTTGCGCATGGAAAAGATGAAAATGTACATAGGTTAATAAAGTTCTTTGGATGGCGATGGGATTAATTTCTTCGGTTATGAACTGTGAAGGTCGAGGTTAAGCGTAGGGTTTTAGGGAGGATCATAAGCTCACTGAATTTGAATAAAATACAATAATAGTGCGAGCGAAATTCAAAGCTCCAGCCCCAGATGTCTGCCGGAATCCATCGACCCATCAGTGCCTGATACAATTCAAAAGACAACTGAGCCGGCAATTTTGCCTCCTTTCGTGATTGAAACGAGGTCAGTTTATTCATTCGCTTCCCTATTTTTGAATTCAAAAATTTCACCTGAACTGTTAACTTCCATTCAAAATTTGATTACAGACTTTGGCCTGTAATGAATCGGGGTATTCTAGCTGTCCTGCAATCACAAAAAACAAGCTATGGCTCCTTTAAAAGGGCGACATGCACCTCAAAACGTAGTATCTGCGACGGCATTAATTCAGACGAAAGCTGTGGAAGAGAATTAAAACGAGACCGAGAATGGGCATTGGTGGATGAAGTCTGCCAAATTGTGAGGACTCAACAGCAATGGCAGAAGACTTTGAAGCTGAGACTTGCCACGTCTTCCCTCAGACCGGACAATGTGATTCTCGTTCTCAAACGCCTCCAGAATATGGACTTATCGATTATGTTTTTTAATTGGGTTGGACAGCAGGAGGGTTTTAGGCATAACCGTCATTTATATTCTGCAATGCTCAGTATGTTAGCCAAGGCAAGAAGGTTCAGTGAGGCAGAGCTAATTCTGGAAAACATGAAAAAGCAGGGTTCGAATCCCACTGTAAAGGCATTGGGCAATCTTATTTGTGCATATTCTCAGGGCGGTTCAATTAAGAGGGCCCTTGATATTTTTATGTACACCAAACATCTTGGCTTCTGCTGCTCCGCTTTCTCTTGCAATATCTTGCTCGATGCGTTGGTGAAAGGCAAACGAGTGAATATTGCACAAAAAATCTATGGAGAAATGCTGGAGAGTGATAGAAGTCTCCCTGATAATTACAGTGTAAGCATAATGGTCCGAGGTCTCTGCATGGAAGGGAGGGTTCACCAGGCGAAGGAGTTGATAGAAGAAATGTATGCCAGAGGTTGTTTGCCAAATCTCATCTTTTACAACAAACTCATTGATGGATATTGCAGGAAGGGTGAGGTTCAGCAGGCATTTCGGCTTTTCGGTGAGATGATAAAGATGGGGGTTTTGCCCACGGAAACAACTTATGGAACTCTTATCAATGGGCTCTGCAAACTTGGTAATATGGACGAAATAGGTAAGCTTGTGACTGAAATGGTAAAAGGGGGTTTGAGGCCTAATCAGTTCATTTACAACACTGTTATTGATGGGTGCTGTAAGCAAGGTAACATGTCTGAGGCTATGAAGTTGTTTGATTCAATGGTGGAAAACGGCTGCGCACATGATGTTGTAACATATAATACTCTGATTAATGGGCTCTGCAAGGGAGGGAAGATGGAGAAGTCGCTTAAACTCGTGGCTGAGATGTTGGAAAGGGGATTGTCGCCATCTAAATTTACATACACTTCTCTCATCCAAGGGCATTGCGAACAGGGCAATATGCCAGAAGCAACTAATCTCCTGATTCAGATGTTGGAAAAGGGTCACGAGCCTGATGTGGTGACTTACAGTGTTCTTATTCACGGACTCTGTTTGGATGGCAAGGTTACGGAGGGGTTCTTGATTCGTGATAAAATGGTGAAGAAAGGCTTGGAACCAGATATTCAAGTTTACAATTTGCTTATTAGTGGACTCTGCAAGGAAGGAATGCTATCGGATGCAAAGGAAATTATGATTGATATGCTTGAGAAAGGCCTTATTCCCGATGATTTTACATATGTCACATTGATAGATGGGTATTGCAGAGAAGGTGATTTGGGTGAAGCTATTAAGGTCTTCAATTTCATGCTTGAAAAGGGTATTGAGCCTGGAACCATTGGTTATAATGCAGTGATAAAAGGGTATAGCAGGTTAGGCATGATGGAAGATGCTCGCTCATTTGTTGAACAAATGGTTAAGAAGCAGATGATCCCAGATGAAGTCACCTTCACCACTCTTATAGATGGATACTGCAAGGCTAACAACACAACTGAGGCTACAAAACTGTTAACTGATATGGTGAAAAGGGGTTGTAACCCAGATGTTGTGACTTACAGTGCACTAATTAATGGGTATTGCAAAGAAGGAAAAATGCAAAGAGCTCGGGAGCTGTTTCAAGAGATGCAAGAAAGGGGTTTTGTCCCAAATGTGGTCACATATAGCACTCTTATTGACGGGTACTGCAAGGATAGCAATATTATAGAAGCAATGGAACTATTTGATGAAATGTTACGGAAGGAATGTGTACCCAATGAAGTGACATACCATGCATTGATTACCGGACTTTGCAAGGCCAGAACTATTCAGTCAGAACATTTGGAAGACAATCCGCAGATGAAATGGGGAGCCATATTCTATACAATGTTGAAGGAAAACTGGGATCATAAGACTGCAGCTTATAATACAGTTATCGTTGCTCTTTGTCTTAGAAAAAAATTACAAATGGCTTTGACATTGAAAGACAAAATGTCTGCAGAAGGTTTTCTGCCAGATGGGGTTACATATGCTGCATTGTTGCGTGATCTTTGTGAAGAAGACAAAATAAATGATGCGGATAAGATTTTGAGTGAAGCATTACAGAAAAATATGCTTTCTATCGCACATAGGTACTCCATTCTATTTGATCTATATTTTGGTGAAGGCAAACCTTCTAGAGCCACGTTACTTCTGAATCAAAATTCAGACAGAAAATATGGACAAAGCATTATTTTCAATGTCCTTGAAAGGGAAGGTGCAGCTACAGGAACTGAGTAAATGAACTACAAACCTTGTGTTTCAGACTTGAAAGTATTTGCCAAAGCTAACCTTTGAAGGTGAAGGCCTCAACCACATGTGACTATCACAATGTTTTAATTTGAGCTGGCGAAGCTTAGGGCTCAAATGTAACCTGCTCATGAGGCACCCACACTCTCACTGTGGCATGGGCATTCTGGATTGGCTACATTGTGAATTTTTATCACCACTGTCTATGCTCAAGGCAAAGGGCTTGAGTCAACATGCTGATGTAATGGGCTGCTTGAAACAACAGTATTGGTGGGTTTCCTAAATTAAATTTGTGTAATTTTGCATATCATCACCAAGTTCAGAAGGGAGTTTGGCCACCCTAACCTGGTAGGCCTTTTCTTACATTATTTTCAGACAAGGTAAAGGGATGAAAGGATTAGGTATATCATGACTCCTTTGACATTGATATAACTTAAAAAAATGCATTAAATGCATTAAATGTGTTGAATTGGATGCTTCTGAGGTCGGGAAACATTTTGGCTTGTCCGGAGATTAGTTCAATCTATCATGTGCTTAGAGCTCAAATGAGGTTCCTTTCCAGCATATTTGATCAATATCAGGGGATGAAAGGGCTGTGTATGCATAATATCTTCCCTCTGCCATATCGAGGACATTCCTCTTGTGCTTTGGGGTATGAGAGGAAATTGACCAAAGTTAGAAGCAGGAGCTTTACAAAGAGAAAGCTGTTATTTGCTGGATTAAAAATAACCCCCCTTAAGCTCTATTTAAATTTTAAATACAAACAAAGAAGGAAAAGTAATAGTCTATTCTCAGGCATGACCTGTTCGGTGTGAATCATTTTGACATATTCTTTCAAAAGGCTTATTTTGGCAATGCTGCATCAAAATATGAGGGTGCAACAATTTCACCAACAATTCAATATATCTGGCCAGCTGAAATTATTGACACCATTATGTTGGTGGCAATGTTATCCTTGCAGTTTGTGTTTCAGAGCAAGAAAATTTGGGAGTTGACACCTTCAACAACCATTCAGATCTCTTCTTGCACAAGCTTAAATTAGTAATTTCAAATATCATTTTCAGCTCAGTAACCATGATATCTTATCGGAAAAAGATGATAAATAGAATCTTAACTCAGTTTAATGCTTTTTCTGCCTCGTGTTTGTTGTCCTTATGTCAACCTCAATAGGTAGGCACCAACACAAAAACTTCCCTATTGTTTATGGGAATGGGACCAGTGTACCTTCAAGGACCTACTTTAGTCTCTACAATTTTCAACCTTTTTGCAGAATTAATAGCAACATTTCTCCAAAACGTGGAAAGAATAAAAATTGAGGAACATAGCTGCAAGTGGATAAGTGAACAGGAGGGAAGAATAGAGGTGCCTGCCACCCTCCCACCCACTCAACTCCTGCCCCAAGCCTTAGTAGGGTTTTGCTAACATGTTGGAAAGGTGTGCTGATGGTAAGGAAAGTGAGAAGGTTGTGTAGCAAGCCCAAGCACCTATAGCATATAGTATAACCTTGCTTTTTGAAGGTGAATCAGTTTGTGGCGATGGGACTCCTGCATAGAGGCTGGTGGAAGGTGGTACTGTGACACATGCTTTCTTCACAGACTGATATGGGGTGGCTATGATTGCAGGTAGCTTGTGGTGGTTTCCAACAATGTCAGGTTAGGTTTCTGGATGGATCACGACTTGGGGTGTGTTACCCCCCTATTTGCATGGGTTATCCAGGGGGGGTAAATTTGAGGCCATTTTCAAGTCAGCAGCAAACCTGAGCATACTTTGAGCAGTTCTGGACATTTCTGGGTATGATTAAGGACTGTATTGTCCTTCTGAGCAGTAGAGCAGAGATCATTTCAGTCCTGGACAGCTTGTGTGATGATTCCCTGTAGCAGTAGGCAGCCCTAAGAATTGATTCTGGGCAGTTAAGAGGCATATACAGCGGATCTAATCGCCCCCTTTAGGCAGAGCCCTTGATCAGTTTCTCCTTGTTTGAGGGTCTCTTTCTTGCAGTCCAGGGTTCACCATTGCAGAGCTATTTGTAGCATACAATTCTGACCACTGGAAGCTACCAGGAGATGCACCAGTTCATATTGTGATGGGCTTGGGCCTAAAAAGATGGAATAATCTGTGCAGTCTTCTACTAACCCTAAGGCAAATTTATGCTGCCACCAATTTGATATGCTGTTGTGTGGTAAATCTGAACGATTTGAGCTATGTAAACGCCCTAACTTGGATAAGGAATAAAATTATGTGGGAGCATTTGAAGCTATACAGGTCAGCCCTGCATAAATTATAAGCGTTAGTCTTGATTTTAAGGGTCGGCCCTGACTTAACATGGAAGAATATGTATAAATTAGCAAATCAGATGGTAAAAGGGATCATAAGTGATTGGAGGACAGAAGCACCCTGACCACCTGTAACTGGTCATGTGTTCCCAGCTCTTGTCTTTCTGTGTTATTTCCCGCTATTGCTTTGTATTTCTGTTTGAAAAGGTTCTATAATATATTTGCAACAGCTGTAAACAGGCAATAATTTGGAATCTGGGTGAGCTTATACAGACCTGGGTGTGTACAAGGCAAATTTGGGCTGTCTGTGGGTTGGATCAGCCTTAAGCTCCGGCTGCTCCAGTTCTATGTTGTCCTGGGCATTTCCAACCAAGCAATACGAAGAAGGGTGTGCTGTGCATAAATTCTGGGTAATAAAAACCTTGCTGTGCATTCAGAATAGAGGGCCGATCCACACCTTCCTGCTGTTTGAGTGAGTCTGTGCACCTGTTTCATGCAATCAGGGGTCGATTTGGAGCATATCCACTCAGAGGGGAGCCACAGCTTGAAGAGAAGCAGGTTTTTATTAGATTGCAGGCCTTGTGATTTGTTTCTGAGTATGTAATGGGGTTTCATACCATCATTGTGAAGGCTGTGCAGTTATGAAAGAGGGCGCAGCTTCATGTTGAAGATCTATTCACTTAATTTTTTGCCCGTCATATTGAGGTCAAATGCCTGTTGGGGGTGTCCTTATTTAGACGTTGCATAAGGTTGTTCTTGTTGGCACAAATCAATTAAAGAGTTAAAGGTCAGTCAAGCCCTTGGAAAGGGGCCTTTGGAGGCTGGAAATTGGGGCATTACTTCCTTGACTTGGTTTCCTTATGGACACATTTGTTTGGAGTGACCCTATTAGAAGTTGGATCTTGTTGATATGCGGCGCTATTTTTCCTAGATTGCTGACCTAGAAGCATCCCTGTTGGTTAATGCATGGACCTTTCTTTGGAATGTAGGCAACTCTGTTGGAACATTTTCCTTTGAAGATCTGGAATGGTTGTTATGTGGCCACACCTTGGCCTAACTTGTTGCCTATTGGTGGACATTGCTTGTTAAATAAGTTTCATTTTGAAGGGGCTTTTGGAGGCTTGATGTGGACATCATTTGGTTGAAGGTGTATGCTAAAGGTTATTCTTCCTTGGTGAAATTTGCAAGAAGCTTCAATTGTTTGGGGAAGGAGTTTGGCATGCATTTTTTAGGGGATCTGGTTAAACATATACAAACAAGACCCAATAGGAGATTATCTTGACACTCCATTTTGCCTTGGGGATTGGCATTGGTCTTCATGGTCCTCCCAACACCTATATTACAAAGAAAGACCTCAAGTTTTGCCAAGGCTGACTTTTCAAATCACCTTGTGTCCTCATTGCCATAGTTTAGCAATCCTATCTAGGGAAGCCCCCCTTGAGCTGGAGAAGAGCCAACTGAAAGTGCAAAGAGGTGACAATGGGTAACACCTCTAAGTTGCAATTGGGCTAGTTGTGTTCCTTTGGGGATTTATCTATACATGCCAGTTCAAGATTTAACATTTTGGACTCGTTGGGGACAAAGCCTTTTTCTCGAAAATTTGAAGATTGTACTTCATGACAATTTGTGGGAGGTTACTATTGCAAATTTCTCTTCTCACATGGAGACCCCATGAAGGGAAGAAGCCCTTGTCCTTGTAAATTTTGAAGACTTGTTTGTAGGAACAAGCAAACATTGTGAAGGCATTGAAGGTTCACTTTGATGACTCCATGCATTTTGACATTGATTTGAGGTGTGCTCATGTGCATTTTTCAGATTAGGTGCCTCATTTTTTAAGATTTGAAGATGATATGGTGTTCTATAATCAACCACGTATATACAATTGGTTTAATCCATTGGATTTCTTGAGCATCTTGGGATATCCTAATCAATTTCATGTGATAGTTGGGAAAAATCCATCCCAAATTTCCATAGGCATGAGGGTTCGATCAAATTGCACATTGCATTATTTATGGAAGTTCTCTCAAAATTAAATGTGGTCCATGAAGATATCAAGATGAAAATGTTCAAGGCATCTCTTAATTTGATGGATATTGATGTAATAGATTTTACCACTTTATTTAATTGTTTTGTTAAGAGTTTGTTAGAAGTAAGTGTGGGGGGTGGGGGGGTTGTCATATTTTACCCCACCTAAGCTAGATCTAAGGAAATAATGATATTTTATTGTAAATGAAGTTTTAGCTCCTCCTATATAAAGTGGGCTACTACTTAATTTAATCTCGTTGTTGGATTTTGAGAGCTCTCTCTCTTTTGGACCCTAATTGTCATATCTTTTATGGAGCATGTTGAAGAGTAAAGGATTTATTCTTTTGAGTTTTCTTTACGGTTGAATATTGAGGTATCTTGTATCTTTTGGCATGTTAAGATTTATTTATCTAGTCCAGAAGAAGGGTAGTGCCAGTCCATTGGTTTATCATACTTTAGCTTGGCGGCTTGATTAAAGTGTTTGGCATACATATGAGGGGTACTCATCAATTTTGCATGGGCTAAGGGTAAGGTAGATAAATAGGTTGAAGGGGTATGCTAAAGGCTACTCTTCCTTAGTGCAATTTGCAAGAAGCTTCAATTGTTAGGGATAGGAATTTGACATGCATTTTGTAGGGGATCTGGTAAACATATACAAACAAAGCTTAAACGAGGATTATCTTGAGACTCCATTTTTCCCTAGGGAATGTGGTCCATGAAGATATCAAGATGAAAATGTTCAAGGTGTCTCTTAATTTGATGGATATTGATGTAAGAGATGGGATTCCTAAAGACCATTTGAAGAAGCAATAAAATTATCATGGATAACAAGATTCTAATGTAACGTATGGAAGGATTATAAAATGTCCCCTTCAGGGAGGGGAAAAAGACGAGAGAACATAATTTTTAGATGTCCGGCAACCCAACCCCTCCTTTTCATTTCATTCTCGATTCAAGCTTGACGGGAATAATAAAGGAATATCTTCACTCAAATATTTTCCCAAGGTTTTTGTGTAGAATGGGAAGGCTAGCCTTGTTGAAGATCTTATTGCCCTTCCTTTTGAAAAAGGCCATTGTTTTGAAGAATATCAAGCCTTTGAGGAAACCATTTATGAGATTCATGATGAAGCTAATGAGGTGGATTGAGAAAAAGGTTTCCAACTATTTGAACAACCTGGTATTGTAGATTTGTAGCAACATGCAAGGGTTTTAGATGCAGATATGGAGCAACTTGTTTTTCCCACTCCTAGGGTTGATTTGGGACATCAATTTCAACCACTTCCTTCAATAAATGTTGCAGATTTGGGACATCAAGGTTGACCATCTTCAAAGACAAGATGTGAGCAGATTCATGATGACGAGGTGTATTCAAGCTCTATCCAATCTTGGATAGAGGGGCTTGTGAAAAATATGAACTTCCTTGTCTAGAGGTTGAAGACATTGTTGATTTTCCACATGCTCATGGTTTCATGTATTCTTCCGACCTTCTTTCCATAAAGAAGATTGTGTGTACTCAGCTCATCATTGACATCATCTTGTCTTGGTTCATCACCAAGGACAAAGGGAGAAGTCGTAGCATGGATACTAAGGTGGCTTCATTGGTTGTGTGACTTCCTAACATGTTCTTTTTATGGGTTAGTAGGTAGGTAGGGCATGAATAATCTGCATTAGGTTGATGTGTTGTTTTGGAATAAAAGATGATGTGATGTGTGTTGATTTTTCTTATTTATGGTCATTGCTAACAAGTACATGTCAAGATTTTGGAGTTCTCATGCACTCTAAAAAATGTTAAGTTTTATCAATTTGCTTAGATGATAGCTTAAAACAAATTACTAGAAGATCAGTGAAAGAAGAACATGCACATAAAACACAAGAACACAAAGATTTTCCTCGGGGAAACCACATGGGAGAAAACCTGCAAAACTTCCTCAGTGTAGATCTCGACTAGAACAGTGTAAAACCCAGACAATTGTTTCTTACTCCTTTCTAGCGCACCCGTTCTTCTCTCTCTTGCAAAAACTGCTTGAGTGAGTGAGTGCAAATGAAGGGGAGCGCCTCTCTATTTATATTCTTCTGTTGACTTGACCTCTAACTTGGTGGGGCCGACTTCACTAGCTATCAAGGTCGACTTGTCCAACTAGACATTACAAATAGCATTTATTATATTGACACTTGGGTACTAATAACCTGACTTACATTCGGAGGTTTACATTGCATCCTTCAATGACTCTAACAAGACCAAACTCACTTCCAATAGGAGGAATACAATGCAACTATAATATCTTTCGAAGCTACATTATTTTAACACTCCCTCTTAACTAGGAAGGTATTCAATTGTAATAGCAACTGCTACTATTACAACTGTACAACTGACTAGTGAGACTCTATATGTCATAGGAAGTTTTGATACAACATCATACATCTTCATCATCGATCTCAGCTGGATCTTCTTCTGCAATCATCTTTCTTCAATCTTCTTCTTGTCATCTTCTGGAACATCTTCTTACAGTATCAGCATATGAATGCTGAATCATCTTTTGGATTATCATCCGTTGCTTCATCTTTTGAACAATCTTCTATATTGTCCGTCTGTGAATACTGGATCATCTTCTGAATCATTCATTAGTCAACATTAATGTGTGAACACTGAATCATCGTCTGTATCATCATCATCTGATCTGTCATCATCTGTAATTTCAGTATGTGAATACTGAACCATCATCATCTGTATCTTCAGTATGAGAACATCATCATCTGCATCATAAGTATGATCAACTGTATCTTCAGTATGTGAATACTGACTGAATCACCATCATCTGTAACTTCAGTATGCGAATACTGAAACATCATCATCTATCTCTTCAGTATGAAAATACTAAAATATCATCATCTGCATCAATAGTATGTAAATACTGAAACAACCAACAACGTCATTAGCATATTAGTGCTAAAAATCAAATCATCTGTAGTTCTAGATCATCCTCTGCATTATCAGCATAAAGATGCTGGAACATCATAAACATCATTATCAGTATAGAGATATTGAAACTATCACAATACACATCTCAACTTCAATCAATCATTAGTCAAACATCTCAACAATCAATTGTGACCATCTCAACAACAATCAACTGTAACTATCTCAACAATCATCTCAACAATCAATTGTAACTATCTCAACAATCATCTTAGCAATCAACAATGTGACTACACTGTACATATCTTATCAAGCATCTCATAAATCATCAGTATAATCAATGCTGACATTATTTGAAGCATACATCTTAATTAGTATAACAATACTGAGCTAATTATCTCAACAATCAACATACCAATGTTGAACCAAACATCTCAGTAGTCATCAGTATAACAATACTGAGCTAACATATCAGTAGTCATCAATATAACAATATTGAACTAACATCTCAACAGTCATCAGTATAACCACATCAATATAACAATATTGAACTAACATCTCAATAGTCATCAGTATAACCATATTGAACTATCATCTCAACAGTCATTAGTATAACCATACTGAACTAACATCTCATCAGTATAGTGACTACTAAAAGCAAACATCAATAATATAGCAATACTGTAACAACCATCCTGCCCTCTAACTATCTCAGAGCAACATCACGGTGAGTTCTTTGGTAGATCCACCCGGGCATTTTGTCTAACTTACTAACTATTTCGAGCCAACAAGCCCAATTAGACAGATGGATATTCCCGGGGACCAACAAGCCTTGTCTTGACTTACAAACCCACTTGGGTTAAACTGATCTAGCCAGACATACTAATCCCCCTAGGATCAACAGGTCTCGTCTGACTAACCCTTTTGGGCCAAACTGTTCTAGTCAGACTTACCATACTCTAGACTGAGCTACTCACCACTGCATCCTTCTTCCTTCTACTGTCACTCCCTCTTTTGAGAGAGGTCCTTCCGGACTACACCAAGCTTGTCACGAAAGTATTCAAACTTTACACGAGCCAGAGGCTTAGTCAACACATCTACCACTTGTTCCTCTGTAGGAACATACTTGAGCTTTATAGCTCCTTTCTTAACCATGTCTCGAATGAAGTGATATCTTATTTCAATATGTTTTGACTTATCATGAAACACTGGATTTTCTGTCATCTTGATACAACTCTGATTATCACAAAAGATATCAGTAACATCTATCTCTTCATCAAATAAACCTGCCAACATCTTTCAAAGCCATACTGCTTCACTACAAGCTGAACAAGCAACAATGTATTATGCTTTTGCTGTGCTAAGTGCAATACTGGTATGCTTTCTATTGAACCAAGAGATCATGCCTGATCCCAAACTAAAACAACCACCTGAGGTGCTCTTTCTGTCTTTAGCATTTCCTGCCCTATCTGAGTCTGTGAACCCATGTAAATTGATCTCACTGTCAGAGGTACATCTAAGCCCATAATCTAAAGTTCCCTTTAGATACGTCATCACATGTTTTGCTCCTATTAGGTGAATGTGTTTGGGATTCACCATGTACTGACTTAGTGTGTTTACAACAAAACATATATCAGGTCTTGTATTGGTCAAGTACAGTAGTGAACCAATAATCTGTATGTACAGAGTGGCATCTACAACTTTCGATGTATCATGTTAAGAACCTGTGTCAACCCTCCTTTTTATTTTGTTAGTATATTTTATTGGACACATATGCTTTGTAAGTCATCCTGTTAGTATGTTGTATTATCTCACATTCATGGGGATTAATAGTTGATGTTAAGTTGTCCAATTAGTATGTTGTATTATCCCACATTCATGGGGAGTAATAGTTGTTTAGATTACACTTAGTATATAACTAAGTGTTGAGGCCAATGAAATCATCGAAGAGTTATTTTGTATTGAGCTTGCCCCCTCGAAGTGGCCCGCGATCAATAAAATCTCTTTCATGCTCCAATATTTCTGTTATATCGTGCATTTTGATTGTTTATTGCAGGAGGTTCTCCACATTTGGTATCAGAGCACTTTCCTTAGAACAAGTGGGAAATTTTTTTTTTCTAAAAAAAAAAAGAGGGCAAAATTGGGTAGCGACTTTCAAATCAATTTCAGAAACTTTCTGCACAAGATCAGAAGAAACAGGTTGCATATCTGAATTCCTCTTGCAAAAATACGTAGTTTCAAAAAAAACCCATCTCGTTTGGAGTTCTGGAAGTGGAGATATCGCGGATTTAAAATCAGCAATTTTTTAGAATTTCGATGACGACCGCGAAAATTGCGGAGCGAAAATCTTTTTGACCGGGTGCCCAGATTTCTATTCTGAGCAATATAGATTAGGTTATGCTGATTTTAAAATTTCGTCTCAAAACCCTAACTCTAATTACGGGTTTTTTTTGGGCATCGGGTGGAATTTCTGCTACATTTTTTCTGGCACTGTGATTATTGTAGTAGTTCTTCTTGCAGTGGTACTATTCATTCAGATAAGGGAATAAACCCTATCCGCTTAATTGTGGAAAGTACTTGGGCATAACCCTGAAACTCATTGTGAGGAGTACCACGGAAACCCCAAAGTAGCTGGCCATTGAGAGGACCTGCCAAGCGAAAAGGGCAACGACCCCCACTAGATTGACTAGATTCCCATCCGTGAGGAAAACCAAAGAGCTGTCGTTTTTGGCCAAGCGGTTAGCAGTTTTACTTGCGTCGTGAAGTGAGGGGTACTGTCCCAATACTCAAGCCTGAGACAGCCTTGGTGGCCAAGTGACTACCTTTGAACCATTAGGAGGCCGAATATACCTGGGGTCCATATCTATTTACAATTGATAATGCACAGAATTCCAGAATTGTCACAGATCATTTACTCCATTTCACGTTGATAAAGCATAGCTTTCTTTCACCGCCATAGATCATTTCTTAAAAAAAGAGAGTATAAATTTCTATTTTTTAGCCATATCTTCCTTGATTTAGCTCCATTTCCCTTGAAAATTCATAGTCACCCCCGTCATTCCATTCTGCATATTTCATTTATTGAGGACCTTATCCCAAATTCCACTTCCCGAAGCTCGAAATTCCACATTTGTCATTACTTCTTCAATTCACACCCAATCGCCTTCAAATTTTGCCACAATGTTCGTTTATGAATTCTACTTCATTGTCCCTCTCTGACAAATTTTCCCATTATTTCACCCTGCTTCTGAAATTCGCATTTTCTGTTTCTTGTCCTTCAGAAAGTGTCCCAAACCTAGTCAACAACAATTACCCACTCACGTCTTTTCCAACTCAAAATTTTTCTTTTGTAAAATCCTCTCTGTTTTTGTTTTTCTACCTATTTCTAAAAAAAAATAAAAATTTTTGCTGTTGTCACCCGTGCAAGAGCAAATAGACAAATGGAAGAAGAACTTGTCACCCTCAAGACCAAACTGGCAGATTTGGATCAAAGATTTCTCGACCTCCATCTTCAGCATTCAACCATGAGTAACCGACAACAACTTGAGTCTTCTGCAGACACCGAGTTCTCTTCTTCCAGCAACCTTCATGGGCCGAAGATTGATTTCCCTCGCTTCAATGGTGATGATCCAACTGGATGGATACACAAGGAAGAACAATACTTTAATATGCATAACATTTTTGATGTCAACAAAGTCCCACTTGTATCATTTCATTTGGAACGTGAAGCCCTTCAATGGTTCTGTTGGTACATCAAGGATCATGAAGAGCCCCAATGGACAAATTTTTGCCAACTCCTTTTGCACCGATTTGGCCTTAGTCATTTTGATGAATTCACAGGAGCACTCACCAAAATTTGCCATACTGGCACTGTGAGAGAGTATCAAACATAATTTGAGAAATTAGTCAAGCACACAGAAGCATTTTCTGATGCATTCTACAGGAGTTGTTTTATCAGTGGTCTTAAGGATACAATCTGATCTGAGGTTAACATGTTCTGTCCCAACACAATGATGGAAATCCTAGGGTTGGCTAAGTTGGAGGAGGACAAGATCAGGGCTCAGCAATTCCCCAGATTCATTTTTGTTCCATTTAGAAATATGGTTTCCCATAGACATCCAATCCCTCCAACTCCTAGACCCACTCTTATCAAGCATTTGTCTGAAGTCGAGATGTGGGCACGTAGGGAAAATGGACTTTGTTATAATTGTGATGGGAAATTCACCTACGGACATCAATGTACTGAATAAACGCTCTATCTCTTGGATGTGGTTTCTTCGCCTACACTTGAAAATTGTGAAGCTGCTCAGGATCCAATAGACGATCAGGTCGATATTCAACAGCCGCATGTTGACCCTCATTCTCATGACAAACACCCAGAGATATCTCTCCATGCATTAGACGGAGTCATCGCCCCACAAACCATGCAGGTCAAGGGTTTCTTCAAGAAGATTCCTCTTACAATACTCATTGATTCTGGTAGTACCCATAACTTCATTGGCCCTCAGATTACCAAACAAGCTGATAGTTTTGTCCATCTTTGCTCCATCTTTAAAGTAATGGTTGCCAATGGGAGCACTTTACGGAAAGTGTCGCAATGTGTGTATCTCTATTGGAGATTATAACTTGCGCTCTAACATGTTTTCTATGCCTCTAGGAGGATGTGATGTGATTTTGGGAACTCAATGGTTACGCACCCTTGGACCCATCTTATGGGATTTTGCTGAACTGTGGATGCAATTTTCAGTCAATGGGAACAAACACACATTCAATGGCTTACAACCAGGTTCTCTCAGCATCATCAGTTCTCATCGCATGGAAAATCTCCTTAAGACGAATTCACATGGTATCATCGTTCAACTCCATTTCATTCAGATGCAACCTTCAGCAGTCTCAACTACTCCCTTGGATCTTTCCTTCCGATGCACCCTTCATATGCCTAATTTTTCTAAGCTCTTCACTCTTGAGAGTGATGCTTACGACAATGGACTTGGGGTTGTCCTCTTTCAAGATGAACATCCCATTGCATTCACCGACAAATCCCTTTCTGGAAAGAATTTATCCACCTCTACATATGAGAAGGAAATGATGACTATTTTGCAAACAGTACAGAAGTGGTGGCCATCCCTCTTAGAGAATCCTTTCGGCATCAACACTGATCACCAGAGTTTGAAATATTTCCTGGAACAACAGGTCTCATCCCCAACACAACAGAAATGGGTTAGCAAACTCAGGGATTATGGCTATGAGATCACTTACAAGAAGGCTAAGGACAATCTTGTGGTGGATGCTCTTTTCCGCACATTTGATGCCCATGTTTCTCTTTCAGTTATTTCTATGCCTTTTCCAACTTGGTTACACTCTGTTCAACAGGGCTATGTCAATGACTCCTCATTATCTGAAATCATCCAACAGTTGGCTAGTAACCCTTCTGTGGTACCGTATTCATCTTGGGATGGATTTTCTCTAAGATACACGGGTCGTCTGGTGCTTCCCCAAAACACAGACCTTAAACATGCGGTCTTTTATGAACTCCATGCTTCTCCATCGGTAGGGCACTCTGGGTTCATCAAAACATATGAGCTGGCATGACGTAAATTCTTTTGGAAGGGGGTGCAACGAGAAATTCAACATATGGTTGCTGAATGTGCTCTTTATTAGCACCACAAGGGTGAAAATACACTCCTTTCCGGATTACTTGAACATTTTCCCTCCCCTACAAATATTTGGACATATATTTCGATGGATTTCATTCAAGGGATCCCTAAATATGGAGGGAAGAGCGTAATCTTGGTTGTGGTGGATCAACTCTCCAAATATAGTCATTTTTGTGCTCTTAGCCATCCATATACTATCTCTTCAATCGTACAAATTTTCATGGACCAGATATTCCTTATTCACGGAATCCCTTCTTCCATTGTCTTAGACCGCAACACAACTTTCACAAGTCATTTTTGCCTCACTGACACCAAACTACATATGAGTTCGGTTTATCACCCACCAATAGATGGTCCGACCGTAGTCGTCAACAAATATTGGGAAACTTATCTTTGTTGTTTCACCTATGAAGAACAACATCAGTGGGAAAAGTGGCTCCCTCTCGCTGAATGGTGGTACAATAATTCCCACCATACTACATCTAAGATGACTCCATATGAATCAGTTTATGGTCACGCACCTCCAATACTCCTTCCATCCACCCCCAGCAGTTCATCAGTTCAGGCAGTTGACATGGTTTTTCGAAACTGACATCAGATTCTTCACCTCCTGCAGGACAATATTCACATGGCAAGAACCCGCATGAAACAATAGGCCGATCAACACTGTTCTGAGCGCACTTTTCAAGTTGGTGATATGGTTTTTCTTCGTCTGCAGCCTTACAAGCAATCCTCCTTGAAAGACAAAGGGAATCAAATGCTCGCTCCGAAGATCTCCGGCCCATACACAGTTCTTCAAAATATTGGGTATGTTGCTTATAAATTGACACTTCCTCCTTCTCGCATTCAACAAGTGATTGGCACCAACATCGGCGCACAAATTGTTTTACCAGAATGGGATAATGAAGGATACAACATTTCAGAGTCGGAGGCCATCCTCAATAAGTGCACTTGTTAGCTTCTCTCTTGGTCCATCACAGAGGTCTTCAATTCAGTGGCACAACATGCAACCAGAGGATGCTACATGGGAACCACTCCTTCAGATTCGACAACAGTTTCCACATTTCAAGATTTGAGGACAAAGCTTTTCTAAGAGGGAGGGGATGTTAAGAACTTGTGTCAACCCTCCTCTTTATTTTGTTATTATATTTTATTGGACACATATGCTTTGTAATTCGTCCCGTTAGTATGTTGTATTATCCCACATTCATGGAGATTAATAGTTGATGTTAAGTTGTCCAGTTAGTATGTTGTATTATCCCACATTCATGGGGAGTAATAGTTGTTTAGATTAGACTTAGTATATAACTAAGTGTTGAGGCCAATGAAATCATCGAAGAGTTATTTTGTATTGAGCTTGCTCAAAGGAAGTTGCCCCCTCGAAGTGGCCCACGATCAATAAAATCTCTTTTACGCTCCAATATTTCTATTATATCGTGCATTTTGATTGTTTATTGCATGAGGTTCTCCACATATCATCATTTAGTAACTTCAAGTTTGTTGTCATCGAAGTAGTCATGGCCTTACAATCTAGCATTCCAAACCTCTTCAAGATTTCTACTGTATATTTTCCTTGGTTTAGGAAAATCTCATCTGGGGATTGCCAAACTTCAAGACCTAGAAAGTAGTGCATCATTCCAAGGTCTTTCATTTCAAATTCTGCAACCAGCTTCTTCTTGCATTCATTTATGAGCTTATCTTCTCCTGTTAGGAATAAGTTATTCACATATAAAAGTAGTATCATAAGCCCATCATTCTCAACCTTATAGTAAAGGTTAGAATATGCCTTACTCTTGGTAAAGCCTAAGCTCATCAAGAACCCATCTATTCTTCTGTACCATGCTCTGGGTGCTTGTTTTAGCCCATACAATGCTTTCTTGAGTTTGCATAATAAGATTCTTGATCATCAGTCTCGAAACCTTGCGGTTGTTCGATATACACTTCTTCTTCTATCAAGCCATTTAGAAAAACTGTCTTTACATCCATTTATTCTTGGCTGCCAAGGCAAGGATAGTTCTAATTGAAGTGTACCTAGCTACTAGAGCAAAGGTGTCTTCATAGTCAATTCCTTCCTTTTGGGAGAACCCTCTTGCTACGGATCTTGCCTTGTACTTTTCTATACTACCATCTGCTGAATGCTTTGTTTTGAAGATCCATTTTGAGGATACCATTGATTTGTCTTTTGGTCTTGGGACTATTTCCCACACATCATTCTTTATTATGGATTGGTATTCCTCGACCATTGCATCAATCCATTTCCTCTGTTTTTTTGCATCTTCAAAACAACTCGGTTCTTTATCAATTAGATCACTTATCAAGGCCATATAACTGAGATATGACTTTGGGTTCTTTCTTTCTCTAGTGGTTCCTTCTGGGACACCAAGTCTTTTTGCTTTTTCAATTACATCACGATCCCAGGAAGGATTTCTCGACTTCTTCAGACAACTGAGGTTCAGTCATGTCATGATCGTCAGGTATCTGACTTTCTTCTTCATTCCTAACCGGTTTAGGATTCTCTGCGACTTTGATAGTTTCAGGTTCCTCTTCATCTTCTCTATCTTTCTTCGACTTTCTAAAAGCTGTGTCTTCGTCAAATCTTACATCTTTGCTAAGCTCAATCGGACGGTATCCTCGGATATAGACCCGATAGGATTTTCACTGTTCACTATATCCTACAAACAATCCCTTATTTCCCGAAGGGTCTAGCTTTGTTCTTTTCTCCTTGGGAATATGAATATATGCAGGGAAACCAAATATATTTAGGTGACTTACCTCAAGCTTTTCTCTAGAGAACATTTCTTCTGGAGTTTTGTTCCCAAGGGCACTGTGGGAGATTCTGTTCTATACATATACTGTTGTTTTAGCTGCTTTTTCCCATAGGTACATTGGTAGATCTTGATCATGTATCATGGCTTTTACTGCTTCCATGATAGATCTATTCTTTCTCTCCACCACACCATTTTGTTGAGGATTGTAAGGAATGGTGAGCTCCCTCTTAATCCCAGCTTCCTTGCAAAAATCATTGAATTCATTTGATATGAACTCTCCTCCATTATTTGATCTTAAAATCTTTATTATGCTCTCAGAGAGGTTTTCTATTAGGGCCTTAAATTCTGTAAACCTTTCAAACACTTCATCCTTCTTTGTCTTGCGGGAGTAGTCATTAATAAAGGAAGCATAGTAAACATACCCGCTTAATGAAGTTGTTTGCATTGGCTCGCATATATCTGAATGGATAATATCTAAGATCCCCTTCGCTTTGTTGTCACTCTTCGGATAGGGATTCAAGTAGTCATTAATAAAGGAAGCATAGTAAACATACCCGCTTAATGAAGTTTGTTTGCATTGGCCCGCATATATCTGAATGGATAATATCTAAGATCCCCTTCGCTTTGTTGTCACTCTTCGGATAGGGATTCTTAGTATTTTTTCCTTGTGCACATCCTTTGCATACACCTTCATGTTCTATCTGAATTTCTGGTAGACCAGTCACAACCTTACTTACTATTGGAAGAGCTCTGTAATGAACATGAGCAAGCCTTCTGTGCCAAAGCTCACGTGGATTTATTGTACTGGTTTCTAAAGCTGAATCTGCATGTCCCTTCAGTTTGTAGAGTCCTTCTTCTTCAATTCCAATTTCTACTACATCATCTATGGTCTTTCCTTTTGACCACATGAGGACTTTTCCATCTATGAAGGCAACTTTGAATCCTCTCTTGTCCAAGGATAAAATAGACAGGAGGTTCTTCTTTAGACCAGAGACATATAGGACATCCTTCATCTTCATGGATTTTCCAGAATCCAACTTATAGGATGTTGAGTCCCATTCCTTTAACGCGATACTGGGAGTCATCTCCAAGCATTACATTGTGTGGTGAATATTTTTGTACAAGGCATGATAGTGAGTCCTTGTAACCTGTCATGTGCTTGGATGCACCACTGTATACTAACCAGGTATCATTTCTTGGTGAGATTGATCTTGTTAGGGCAGAGATCAGTACATATTCTTCACTGGATTATTCATCTTTCTTTGCTTCCTCTTCTACCTCTTGATCACTATCTTCAGCAGCATGATCTTGGAATCTTTTCATCTTTTTAACTCTTTCTGCTTTCATGGGACAATTGATGGCAATGTGTCCCATCTTGTGACAAGTGAAGCACTCATAATTTGAGAAGTCTTTCTTGGGTCTTTTGAACTCTTGAGTCTTGTGAGGATGATCATGACTCTTCCTTTTGTGCTTGCCTTTGGCATGGGCTGTTAAGGCTTGATATTCATTATCATTTAGCTTCACTTCTCTGGCTAGGATCCTTTCTTCTTCTTAGACACATTCTTCCCATAAATTTCTGAATTTGGTTAGTTTCCTCCTTGAGCAAATTCCTCGGATAAAAGATTCTCAATCTCTTGGAAGGCCATTTAGGGTGGTCATCACAATTTATGCTTCTTCTACTATATCACCAATGGCTTCTAGTTGATCTCTGATTTGAGCCACTCTTGAAAAATAAGATTGCATAGTCTCTGACTTTTGAGTCTTCACACTTTTGAGGTGATTCCTCAGAGTCATCTTCTTGATGATATTTCTCCCTTCAAATAGAGTGGAGAGGGCATCAAACATTTCTTTTGGAGTTTCCCTTAATGATACTACGAGGAATCAAGTTATCCTTGATGGAGTCAGCTATGATCCTTTTGGCTATGATCATATCCTTCTTATTCTTGGACTTAGCTTCCTCCTCTTCTGGTTCTTTCACTTCCTCCTTCACAAATTTGTTTAGATCATTCTCTTATAGGATGAGCATGATCCTATACTTCCATGCTCTGAAGTTTTCAGCGCCTTCAAGCTTTTCATCTAGCTTGGTGTTCTTAGTCATCTTCAACAGAATGAGAACTTCAAATGGAATAGGGAGGAAGAGTACGTGAAGAAAATAGTTTCTTCCTGACCTCTTTCTGGATGACCTAGGGTTTGATGTAGAAACCCTAATT
This sequence comes from Pseudotsuga menziesii, assembly GCA_001517045.1. NCBI lineage: Eukaryota > Viridiplantae > Streptophyta > Pinopsida > Pinales > Pinaceae > Pseudotsuga > Pseudotsuga menziesii. The sequence goes on from LPNX010443370.1 coordinate 215,374, forward strand.
TCTCAACTAGAAACCCTAATAGGGTTGAGAGGTGGAAAATATGTGCCTCCTTGAGGCGAAGTAGACTGTAGCTTTCTTTTCCTGAGATTGCTGATGGAGTCTCAGAAAAAAGAAACCCTAGTTTGTCCCGATAGCAGTAACAGGTTGAAAACTGAAACTTCTTGGATTTTGGATCTGACTTCACAGAAAGATGCGCTCTTCAAGGGCAAGTTGAGGGAGACCTCTTTCCTAGTTGATCTATTGAGGGATTTGTTCAGAATGACAAACCCTAGTTGTGCAGTGCCTCCTTTCAGGGTGGCTCTGATACCATGTTAAGTTCTATCAATTTTCTTAGATGATAGCTTAAAACAAATTACTAGAAGATCACTGAAAGAACAACATGCACAGAAAACACAAGAACACAAGAACACTGATTTTTCTCGGGGAAACCACAAGGGAGAAAACCCTGCAATAATTCCTCAGTATAGATCTCAACCAGAACAGTGTAAAACCCAGACAACTGTTTCTTACTCCTTTCTAGCGCACCAGTTGTTCTCTCTCTTGCAAAAACTGCTTGAGTGAGTGAGTGCAAATGAAGGGGAGTGCCTCCCTATTTATATTTTTCTGTTGACTTGACCTCTAACTTGGTGGGGCCGACTTCACTAGCTGTCAGGGCCGACTTGTCCAACTAGACATTACAAATAACATTTATTATATTGACACTTGGGTACTAATGACCCGACTTACATTCAGAGGTTTACATTGCATCCTTCAATGACTCTAACAAGACCAAACTCATCTCCAATAGGAGGAATACAATACAACTAGAATATCTTATGAAGTTACATTATTTTAACAAAAAAGAGTGTTTGTCCCGTAGTTGGAGCCAGATGTTACCCCCCTGTTTGCATGGGTAACCAGAGGGTAAATTTTGAGCAACAAACCTAAGCATACTTGTGCATTTCTGGACATTTTATGGTAGATCGGGGACTATATTGTCCTCCTAAGCAGTAGAGCAGAGATTATTTAGTCCTAGATAGCTTGTGTAATGATTCCTTGTAGCAAAGGAAACCTTAAGAATTTATTACAATTAGTTAATAGGCATATACAACTGATCTAATCTATCCCTTTTGGAAAATCCATTAATCAATGTCTCCTTGTTTGAGGGTATCTTTCTAGCAGTCCAAACTCCAAGGTTCGTCATTGCAAAGCCATTTGTAGCATACAATTTTGGCCACTAGAAGCTATTGGGAGATGCACTAGTTTTTTATTGTGATAAGCTTGGGCCTAAAAGGATGGAGTAATCTATGCAATATTCTACTAACCATAAGACAACTTTATACTACTACCAATTTGATATGTTGTTTTGTGGTAAATATGAACAATTTGAGCTATGTAAACGCCCTAACTTGGATAAGGAATAAAATCATGTGGGAGCATTTGAAGCTATATAGGTTGGTCTTGCATAAATTATAAGCAATAGTATTGATTTTAAGGCCACCCTTGACTTAACATGGGAGAATAAGTACAAATTAGCAAATCATATGGTAAAAGGGATAATAAATGATGTGCCCATCTAGAGTACAAAAACGCCTTGACCACCTCGAAAATTGATCACGTGTTCCCAATTCTTGTCTTTCGGTGTTATTTCTATCTATTGGTTTGTATTTATGTTTGAAGAGGTTTTATAATATATTTGCAATAGTTGTAAACATGCAATAATTTGGAATATCGTGAGCTTGTGTAGACTTAGGTGTCACGAAATCAAAATTTGGGCCATCTGTGGATTGGATCACCCCTAAGATCCAATTCTATTTTGTCTTGGGAATTTCTGACCAATCAATATGAAGAAAGGGTCTATTATGCATGAATTATGGGTAATAAAAACCTTGTACATTCGAAATAGAGGATTGATCCACACCTTCTTTTTCTTTGAGGAAGTTTGTGCACCTATTTCATGCAAGTAGGGGCCAATTTGGAGCATATCCACACATAAGGGGAGCCACAGCTTGAAGAGAAGCATGTTTTTATTATATTGCAGGCCTTGTGATTTGTCTCTGAGTATGTAATGGGATTTCATACCATCATTGTGAAGGTTGTGCAGTTATGAAAGAGGGCACAACTTCATGTTGAAGATCTATTCAAGTTAATTTTTTGCCTGTCATATTGAGGTCAAATGCCCTATTGGGGGTGTCCTTATTTAGACGTTGCATAAGGTTTTTCTTGTTGGTACAAATCAATTAAAGAGTTAAAGCTTAGTCAAACCCAAGATATGTCATTTTTCCACTTCCAAAATATTCTTTGAATCATCTTTGTGAATGCTGCGTTTGAGGATATTTTGGAGGTGAATATGTGGACACTATTTTTCTTAGATCACTAGCTTGGAAGAATCACTGTTGATTAATGTATGGACCTTTTCTTTGGAATGTGTACAAATTTATTGGAGCTTTTTCCTTTGAAGAGCCATAATGAGTGTTATGTGGCCACTCCTTTGCATAACTTGTTGCCTATTGGTGGACATTGCTTTCTAAAGAATTTTCCTTTTGAAGGGGCCTTTGGAGGCTTGATGTGGATGTCATTCGGTTGAAGGGGCCTTTGGAGGCCATGAAGGAATCACAACTTGGTTTGGACCCCTTGTTTGATTGAGGTACTCCCTTTGTTTGGGGCCTCATGTGTACCTTGTATTGTACATGTGAGTTTGACCACTTTATTTTATTGCTTTGCTAGGAGTTTGCTAGAAGTAAGTGAGTTTTTGTCATATTTTAACCCACCCTATGTTAGATCTAAGAAAATAATGTTTTTTTTTTGGTAAAGGAAGTTTTTTCTCCTCCCATCATTTAAACTCATTATTGGGTTTTGAGAGATCTCTCTCTTTTAGAGCATAATTTACATATCTCGTATGGAGCATGTTGAAGTGTAAATAATTTTTTTCTTGTGTTTTATTGATGGTTGAATATTGAGGTATCTTGTATCTTTTGGCAATGTAAGATTTATTATGTATTCCATAGTAAGTGTAGTGTTTCTCCATTGGTTTATCATACTTTAGCTTTGTGGGTTGATTGAAGTATTTGGCATCCATAGTAGGGGTATTCATCAATTTTGTATAGGCTAAAGGTGAGCTAAGTAGATAGGTTGAAGGTGTATGCTAAATGCTAGTCTCGCTTGGTGAAATTAAGAAGCTTCAATATTTGAGGTAGCAATTTGGCATGTGTTTTGCAAGGGTTCTAGTCATGCATATACAAACAAGGTCCAAAGCGGGATTGTCTTAAGACTCTATTTTTCTTTGGGGATTGACACTAATCTTCATGGTCCTACCATCACCTGTACTACAAAGTGTTGATGTATTTGTAACTTCGGAAGATATTCTGATGTATATTATCATTGTATGTTGTTGTACCCCCATTGAGGATGTGTGTTACCCCTTTACGGGATGGCTAAATTGTTTCTAGACCTTGAGGTACAACCTCTGTTGTAAGTCGGGGCAATAGTTCCCAGTGTAACATCATGTAATATGTAATTGTGGTCTCTCTAGGAGAAGTGGGCTCCATGTGAGATGACATGTAGGATCAATTCTTATATTTGGTCAATAGGGAGGCACTCTCCCTCATTTATACACATCTCACACACTCTCTAAGGCGCATGAGAGAGAGAGAGAGAGAGAGTCATAGGAGGAGAGAGAGATAACTGTTGAACATTTCTTATTACTACTTTCGATCATCTTACTATTTTGAAGAAGTTTGCGGGGTTTTCTCCTTTATGGTTTCCCCGATGAAAATCTTTGTGTCTTATGTATCTTTTATATCTTATGCATTTTGTTGTACTTGTTATTCTTTCAGATAAAGATCCTAGATAATCTAATCAGATCTTAAGAAAATATAACATGGTATCATAGCCTCTCTAAAAGAAGGCACTGTGCAGCTGTAGGAACTAGGGCTTCCTAGTTGAAGGTGTTCTCTCCATAGATCATCAACCAATGAGGGATATGATAACTTTACTCACTAGGGCGCATCTGTTGGTTGTAGCAGTTTCTGAATTAGAGAAGTTTCATTGTGGAGCCGAAATACAACTACAATGGCAACTAATGGCAATTAGGATTTCATGCCTGAAAACTCTAGAAGAATGAATTTAGTCATTGTAGCACTTCTGCTATAACGGGAGATTGGAGAAGGATCAGAAGCTGAAACTTTTGCAGGCCAAAGAGATGCTATACCTTAAGTAAACGTTTCAACCTCAGATTCACTATACTTCAGGAGATATGGTTCCTCCAAATTAGGGTTCCAGCCTCCTCCAAAATACAGTCATAAACAATTGACCTAGGGAGATTTTCTATATATTGGTTTAGGAAGGTCCAAACGAAATTTCTCAAGATGTTGCAGGTAGGGCACAGACTGTAGTTTTTGTGGTACACGTTTCAGACCCAGAATGTGAAACAATGACACGTGGATGTCCGTACAAGTTATCTATGCTGAAAAATTCTCAAAATAGTCACCTTGGGAAAATCTGAATAAATCCCACTTGGAGAATCCATTTCTGCTCTAACCTGTGGGTTTGGAAAGAAGACTTATCAGGATATCATAGTGAGAAGTTTCAGACTTTAAGGATCCGAAACTCCAGAGATACAACAGAATCAATTTCAGACATTTTTGCAGAAGTAGTTGGAAAACTAGGGTTTACTATTCCGGGAGCTTCCCACCACTGTTTTCAGAAAAGAAGTACATTGGACAACTCGCCTTGAAGAGGACAATATTTCTGTCCAATCAGAAGTTTGAAATTCCAAGTTTGAAAAATTAGGGTTTCTCTGACAAACCCTATATCAGCCAGCTTCAGAAATTTTTGTTATTTACATTTGAGGTTCTCATTTCAAAATGAATAATCACACCCAACATGATGACAAGCTTGCTGAAGCTGAAAAATTATGAGTATGGAAGTATAGGACCTCCATGATCCTTGAAGAAAATGACTTGGATCGGTATTTCAGTAAGGAAGTTCTAAGAGCCAGAGGGAGATGAGGCTAAGGCTAGAGCCAAGAGAATCATTGCAAATTCTATTAAATATCATCTCATCCCTCATGTGTCATCCTTGAAGACACCAAAATGAAGTGTTTGATGCTATGTCGAAGCAATCGAAGAAGAATAATATATTGTTTTAACCACCTTGAATGGCCTCCCAAGATCATGGGATTCATTCATTTGAGGAATGTGTGCCAGAAGGAAGTGATTACCTTCAGCAGACTCTCGAAAGAGTGCACACAAGAAAAAGCTCAACTCATAATAAGAGAAGAGAATATGGGAGCAACTAAAGATCAAGCTCTCACGATTCAAAGATCCGTCAAACAATGAGGAATATGAAGGACTCAATTCTTGAAGAACCTCTTATCCATCTTAACATTTGGATAAGAAATGATGCTGTTATGAATGAAAAAGATGATGAAGCCGAAGGCTCAGGATGGAGTCTACCCACGAATCAAATAAACATAAGTATTCAATTGTTATTTCATGATATTATTTGGTTATGCATTTGTTTATATTCAGTTGATGTATTATGCATGTTTGACTATTTGCATTTATACTACTGAATTGCACATGATGGGTAAAAAGTCAATGATGTTGTACAACATTCCATTACTACTTATCTAGATTAAAACCTCTTTGCTGGCATATTAGGAGTAGTACACACTCTTATTATTATTGGGGTAGAATGCATCTAGAAGTTACTATATGTATACATGATATGGATGAATGTTGTAGCATTGGATAAAATAGTTGCATGGCTATGTGACATATATTTGTCACTATTAATATATTTTGGAAATTATGATATGTTTCTAATCATGCAACTAAACTTGACTTTTAGATCATTCCAAAGAACAAGTAATGACAGTTCATAAGAGGAACGTAAATTTTCTCGGGTCAGAGACACCGTGGTGAAAGAAAGAGCTTCTGAAGAATATAAAGAGAACGATAGATCCACCTTGAGACATGAAGACTACCATGGGCATGAGAAATCATCCAATATGAAGAATAATATGACGAGACTTCCAAAGAAATAAAGAGGTCTCAGACACACTCTAGTTATGTGACACTATTGAGCAACATCATTGATGCATAGTACTCCAGCTATGAACAAGTAGCCAAGAAGAAAGGGAAGGAGACTATGCTCAAATAATACCAATTGATAAAGAGGAATGATGTCTAGGATGCGGTGCCAAGACCTGAAGGGAAGTCCGTAGTGTCTTCCATATGGATCTACAATATCTAGCATGCAGTAGATGGCAGCATCGTGGGATACAAGGAAATATTCGTAGCACGAGGCTTCTCACAGAAAGAAGGCACATAGTACGAAGAGACATTTGCACTAGTGACATGGTACACTTCCATTATATCCATACGTACATGTATGAGATGGGAGATACATCAACTGAAATCAAGATAACATTCTTGAATGATGTAGTCAAGGAGGAAGTATACGTAGAGTAGCCATTGGGATTTGAGACACATGAAAATCAGACTCATGTGTGTAAATTAAAGAAGGCATTGTACGAGCTCAGAAGGAACCCATAGGATAAAACATACAGTTACATAAGGAGCTTGAAAATCACCTAGAGTGATGAAGATCTTAACCTTTGCTACAAGGTTGAATATGAAATCCTATAGAGGAAGACAAGCTCATAGATAGGTGCGAGAAGAACTTTTCAACAAAGTTCAAGATAGAGGATCTTGGTATCTAGTGACCCTAGATGGATACATAAAATATTAGTAGCAGAGGAATCAACTTGTCACTCCATTACAGAATGTTTCAATACATAGAGTACAAAAGACAGAGGGAGAATGATGCTCTGATTCAGAGGGAGTGACTACAGAAGATCCTGAGGTTCGACATGGTACAACGGGATGGACAGCTTATTGATGGATCTAGGATTTACTAAGAGTAAAGAGGATTCCAACCTTTACTTCAAGGTTGAAGGTGAAAGACTAGTGATACTCCTGTTATATGTCGATGACCTATTCCTAACAAGAAAAGAGGAACTCATTAAAGATGCAATAAGGAGACTTGTTGGCAAGTTTGAGATGAAGGACTTGGGTATGATGCACTACTTTTTAGGCATGGAGGTGTGGTAGAGTGCGGATGGAATCTCCCTTAGACAAGGAAAGTATGCAGTGGAGATCCTGAAGAGGTTCAGGATGATGGACTGCAAGGCCATGGCCACACCTATGGCATCAAACCTGAAGCTATTGGGTGATGCTTCATCAGAGTCGGTTGATGCCACGATGTATTGTTAGATGATTGGATCCTTGATGTACCTAAGGAATATGAGACCAGACATCTTCTTTGATGTGAACACATTGAGCCAGTTCCTAACAGATCCGAGACATGTTTACCTGATTGCTGCAAAGCATATTTTGAGGTACCTGAAGGGTACAGTTGATTATGGGATCAAGTATGATGCGATTTAGAATATTAACCTAGAAGGTTATGTGGATTTGGATTGCGCAGACAATTCCATTGATAAGAAGAGCACTTCGGAGTGCTGCTTCAGTATGGGATTGTTGATGTATTTGTAACTTAGGAATGTATTCACTTGTATATCTTATGTATTGTACCCTGATGTTCTAATCGGGAGATTCAATAATTTAAACAAGTCATGTAAAGTCATTGAGGTTAACCCTCCATTGTAAGTCGGGGCAATAGTCCCCACATTTGTGTCAAGGTTAACCCTCCTTGTTGATCGAAGGGAAAAGTCCCCACAGTTGTCGGGCACTAGGGTTATTAGACTGTCCTAGAGATGTCGGCTCTAGTAAGTAATTGTTTAGTGGGGCCGAAATGTTAAAGTGGACATTAAGTGAATGGAAGAATATAAATAGAGAGTGAGCCTCTCTATTTATTACACACATACTCACTCACTGGGGCGCATGAGTGAGAGAGAAGTAGCTCTCTCAAGTGAGAGAGAAAGAGAAGCTGTGGAGATCATCTTTATGTTTTTAGGTTTTACTGCTACCATTGGTGCTCATTCTATCTCTAAGGAAGTTGCGGGGTTTTCTCCTTTATGGTTTCCCCGAGGAAAATTATTTTTGTCTCTTGTCTCTTGTGTTTATTGCTGTGCATGTTATTCTCTCAGTTAAAGATCCTAAGATAATGTTAGCTTGAATGATAAAATTCTAACATGGTATCAAAGCTAACTTAAGAAGAAGACATTGTGCAGCTGTAGAAGCTAGGGATTCTTACTTTTTGGGTCTCTCTCCACAATCCATCAGCAAAAGTATGCTAGGCTGACTCTCCATTGAAGGGCGCATCTTTCTGTCGAAGCGGAATTCAATTCCGGACATTTTCGGTTTTTGGTGTGAGAAATTAGGGCTTCTTACAGAAGAGGAATTTTTGAGTGAGCCTGACATAGGATTTCTCTCCTCATCAAAATCGAATTTTAGAGACCTGGGTCGAGATTTTTGGTTGGGTAAAACTCCGGGAAAGTCAAACCCTAGTTTGACCCCGGGCCGGAAAAACCCTAAAATACTAAACCTGATAAGTTTTGGTACATTTGCTATATCTCGGGATTGGATAAGTTTCAGGAGCTGAAACTTTCACAGGATGAAGATAAAATCCTGATTTACACTGTTTCCAAATTTCATCCTCAAATTCATTGTATTATAGGAGATATGATCCATCCAAATTAGGGTTCTAGCCTCTTCTAGGATTCATCCCTAAACAAGACACCTGGGGAGAATTGCTATATCTCAGGCTACAAAGGTCCAAATAAAATTTCTGAAGATTTTACAAAAAGGGAACGAACTTTAGTTTCTATGGTCTGAGTTTCAGACCCAGAAGAGGAAACAGTGACACGTGGCAGTCCGTACAACTTCGCCATGCTGAACAGTCCTGAAAGAGGTCACCTTGGGAAAACGATCATAAGTCCCAATTGGTGAAACCAATTTTGATGAAACTTGTGGTGTTGGAATAGGGACAGGAAAGGATACCTCAATGCAAAGTTTCAGACACATAGGAGCATTAATTGCGTAGATACCATAGAAACAGTATCAGGCATTTCTGCAGAAGAAATTGGAAAACTAGGGCTTCATGTTCCGAGAGCTTTGCTCCACTGTTTTCAGAAAAGGAGTACATTGGACAGCTCACCTTGAAGAGGTATATCTTTCTAGAAAATAAAATCTGAAATATTCCAAGTTTTGAAAATTAAGGTTTCTCTAACAAACCCTAGATCAGCCAGCTCCGGAACTAGGACAGACACCTCAAATTAGTAAGATCTAATCTTTTGCTATTTTCATTTGAGGTTCTCATTTCAAAGTGATCTATCACATCATCTTGATGATAATATTGGTGAAGTTGACAATTTCCAAGCATGGAAGTATATGATCTCTCTGAAGAAAATGAATTGGACACCTACATGAGTAGAGAGGTTCCAGTTCCAGAGGGAGATGAGGCTCAAATCCTTACACAAGAAGAACTTAATCAAGGCCAAGAAGATCATTGCTGATTCAATCACAGATCAACTTGTACCACAAGTGTATTCCCTAAAGACACCGAAGATGTTTGATTCCTTAACCAATCTATTTGAAGGGAGGAACATAAATTGGAAGATGACTTTGAGAAAACAATTGAAGAATGTGAATATATACTATGCAGAGACCATATAGTCATACCTTATGAGGGTCTCTCAAATCAAAGAACTTGAAGCAGTAGAAGAAGAAGTGGAGAATGTAGAAGTTGTGATAACCACCTTGAATGGACTCCCATGATCATGGGATTCATTGATTTGAGGAATGTGTGCCAGAAGGAAGTGATTACTTTCAGCAGACTCTAGGAAGAAGAAGAAGCTCGACTCATAATAAGAGAAGAGAAGATGGGAGCAAATGAAGATCAAGCTCTCACCATCCAAAGAAGATCCCTCAAGCGATGAGGAATATGAAGGAATCAATTCTTGAAGAACCTCTTATCCATCTTGGGCATTTGGATAAGAAATGATGAAGTCATGAATGAAGAAGATGATGAAGTGGAAGGATCAAGAAGAAGTCTACCCACGAAACAAATAAATTTGACTTGTAGGAAAGATCGCGTAAAATTGCCTACAAGCAAAGAAGGATGAGACTTATTCCGAAGAACAAGTAACGACAGTTCAAGATGAAGAACAATATGATGAATGCAGCGACATTATTGATGCAGAACCTTCCATCCATGAAGAAGTAACCAAGAAGAAAGGGAAGACCAGTTCAAGAAGAATGATGTCTAGGATGCAGTATCGATACATGAAGGGAAGTTCGTAGTTCCATCATGCATCAGAAGGAAACATCATGGGATACAAGGCAAGATTCATAGCATGAGGCTTCTCACGAAAAGAAGGCATAGACTACGAAAAGACATTTTCAGCTAGTGGGAGTTGAGACACATGACAGGCAGAATCATGTGTGTAAATGAAAGAAGGTCTTGTACGAGCTCAGAAGACACCCATGGGATAACACATACATGAAGAGCTTGATAAAGAGCCGAACCTTTGCTACAAGGTTGAAGATGAAAGTCTATAGAGGATGACAAGCTCACATATGGGTGCGAGAAGAAATTTTGAAAAAGTTCAATATAGAGGATCTTGGTATCCAATGACCCTAGATGGAGACATAGAATATTAGTAGCAGAGGAAGCTACTTGTCACTTCGATACAGAATGTTTCATTGCATAGAGTACGGAAGACAGAGGGAGAATGATGCTCCGCTTCAGAGGGAGTGACTGCAGAAGATCCTGAGGTTCGACATGGTATGACAAGATGGACAGATTACTGATGACTCTAGGCTTTAATGAGATTAAAAAGGATTCCAACCTTTGCTTCAAGGTTGAAGGCGAAAGACTAGTGATACTCCTATTATATGTCGATGACTTGTTCCTGACAGAAAAGAGGAACTTATTAAAGTTGCAAGAAGGAGACTTGCTATTGAGTTCGAGATGAAGGACTTGGGGATGATGCACTACGTTATAGGCATGGAGGTGTGGACAAGGGAAGTATGCAGTAGAGATCCTGGAGAGGTTCAAGATGACAGACTGCATGACCACAGCTATGGAATCGAACCTGAAGCTATTGAGTAATGCTTCATCAGAGACAGTTGACGCTACAATGTATCGTCAGATGATTTACCTAACAAGTACGAGACCAGATATTTGCTTTGCTGTGAACACATTGAGACATGTTCACCTGATGGTTGCAAATCATGCAGTGAGGTACCTGAAGGGTGCAGTTGATTATGGGCTCAAGTATGAGGCGAATCAGAAGATTAACCTGGAGGGTTATGAGGATTCGTATTGGGCAGGTAGTGCCATTTATAGGAAGAGCACTTTGAGGTGCTACTTCAGTATGGGATCAAGTTTGATCTCTTGGTTTGGCAGGATGGAGTCCTGCATGGCGTTGAGTACAGCTGAGACAAAAGATGTTGCCACTTGCTATTTGGGAGGTAGTATGTTTCTTTTGAAAACTACTATTTGATTTGCTTGATTTGACTTGCATTTTTGTATGATGCAGAGAGGAGCAGTGAAGCTCCAGCATGTGATCCAGATCGAGATCTCTCGAAAGAAGGAGTTCTAGCATAGTCGGTGAGACAGGATGTCTGAGCATAAATCATGGCGAAGCTCGTAGGTTGCTCAGATGTAAACAGACCTATAGGTTGTCCTCGGATGTAATCAATCCTGGCGAAGCTCGCAGGTTATCCTTGAACGTAATCAACCCAGATGTGATTCTATGCTAGAAATGGCCAAAGTGAAGTTTGAGTACTTCAGAGAGAAGCTTGGTGTTCTCCAGATCGAGGTTCCTTCCAAGGGGAAGTGATGAGTCCGTGAGCCATTCTGACATGGTGAGATGATTAGGTTCCTTCCATGGTCAGATGTAAGGGCTAAGCCATTTTGTCATGGTGAGAGGATTGGTTCCTTCCATGTCATATGTGAGTGCTGAGCCATTCTGATGTGACTGTAGGATTGGTTCCTACATGATTATATATAAGTGATAAATTCCATTCTTGGAATGGAGGCACCTGGTCAGTTACCAGGGAGACTCAGCTTGGTGCTGAGATTCCATTATATGGGAGAATGGAGGCACCTGGTCAGTTACTAGGAATCCTCAGTCTGGGACTGAGAGCCATTCTGGCGTGATGTGTTTACACATGGTCGAATGTAAGTGCAGAGCCCTTCCAATGCAGTGTGTTCGCACATGGTCGGATGTAAGTGTAGAGCCCTTCTGATGCGGTGTGTTCGCACATGGTTGGATATAAGTGCTGAGCCATTCTGGTGCGATGCATTTACACATGGTCAGATGTGAGTGCTGGGCCTTTCTAACAAGATGAGGTCAGATGTGAGTGCTGGGCATGCCTTTCTGAAAAGATGAGGTCAGATGTAAGTGCTGGGCAGGTCATTCTGACTTAGGGTTAGATATAAGCATTGAAGAAGACCTACATGGAGGCTAGGCCTACAACCAACATGAAAAAGGGCTGGCTCTGTAGAACTTCCTGTGATGAGAAGAATGAAGAGATAGCACCATTTGATTGAGATAGAAAAAGCAGTAATGATGATCCTGCTTTGATGATGATCTAGATCAAGTGATGATCCAGACTTGATGATGATCCAGCAGTGGCGATTCAAATCAAGTGATGATCTAGACTTGATGATGATCCATCAGTGATGATCCAGATCAAGTGATGATCTAGACTTGATGATGATCCAGCAGTGACAATCCAGATCAAGTGATGATCTAGACTTGATGATAATCCAACAGTGATGATCCAGACTCGATGATGATCCAGTGATGATCCAGACTTGATGAAGATGACTTGACGATGAAGATGACTTGAAAATGAAGATGACTTGAAGATGAAGATGACTTGATAATGATCCAGATGATACAAAGAAGAAGACTTGTGCTGATAAATTGTGTCAAGAGAATACCTTCCTAGTTAAGAGGGAGTGTTGATGTATTTGTAACTTCGGAATGTATTCACTTGTATAGCTTATGTATTTCACCCCGATGTTTATTTTGGGAAGTATCTATAATTTAATTGAGTCGTGTCATGCCCCGATGTTTCGATCGGTAGATTCAATAATGTAAACAAGTCATGTAAAGTCATTGAGGTTAACCCTCCATTGTGAGTAGGGGCAATAGTCCCCACATTTGTGTCAAGGTTAACCCTCCTTGTTGATCGAAGGGCAAAGTCCCCACAATTGTGGGGCACTAGGGTTATTAGACTCTCCTAGAGATGTCGGCTCTAGTAAGTAATTGTTAAGTGGGTCCGACATGTTAAAGCGGACATTAAGTGAACGAAAAATATAAATAGAGAGTGAGCCTCTCTATTTATTACACACACACTCACTCACTAGAGCGCATGAGTAAGAGAGAAGTAGCTCTCTCAAGTGTGTGAGATAGAGAAGCTGTGGAGATCATCTTTATGTTTTCGGGTTTTACTGCTGCAATTGGTGCTCATTCTATCTCTAAGGAAGTTGCGGGGTTTTCTCCTTTATGATTTCCACAAGGAAAATTATTTGTGTCTCTTATCTCTTGTGTTTATTATTGTGCATGTTATTCTCTCAGTTAAATATCCTAAGATAATGCTAGTTTGAATGATAAAATTCTAACAGGGATCAGGTGTGATCTCTTGGTTTAGCAGGACGCAGTCCTGCGTGGCACTGAATACAACCAAAATAGAGTATGTTGCAGCTTGTTAGAATAGTTGTGAGGCAGTATGGTTAAGGAAGCTACTTTCTGATTTGTTTAATCTCTAGTTGGATGCTACTTGTATATATTGTGACAACCAGAGTTGCGTGAAGTTTTCTGAGAACCCGGTGTTCCATGACAAGTCAAAGCATATCGAGATCAAGTATCACTATATCCAGGATATGGTGTAGAGAGGAGCAGTGAAGCTCTAGTATGTTGTGACGGATGAACAGATAGCCGATGTATTAACCAAGCCATTAGACAGAGTGAAGTTTGAGTACTTTAGAGAAAATCTTGGTGTTCTTCATATCGAGTTTCCTTCCAAGGGGAAGTGATGAGTCTGGAAGACACTGATACGCATGAACCTTTCCGACATGGTGGTAGGCTAGTTCCTCCCATGGTCGTGATGTAAGTGCTGGAGCCTTTCTGACATGGTGGCAGGCTAGTTCCTCCCATGGTCGTGATGTAAGTGCTGGAGCCTTTTCGACATGGTGGTAGGCTAGTTCCTCCCATGGTCATCGATGTAGGTGCTGGAGCCTTTCCAGCATGGTGGCAATCCAGTTCCTCCCATGGTCGTTGATGTAAGTGCTGGATATTTTTCGACATGGTGGCAGTCTAGGTCCTCCCATGGTCGTTGATGTAAATGATGAACCTTTCCCGGATGGTGGAAAACTTGTCCTCCCATGACAGTGGATGTAAGTGATGTGTTATGTGTATCTAGGCTGTGCTCTGCATGGCAATGAGATAATTTGAAGATGATGAGGTACCAGTAGGGTACACAGGTGTTGCAAGGCATGTAATCAGTCTTGGGATGCTACTTCAGGTTTTGCAGTGGCATATAATTAGTCCTGGGATATCTTGCAGGTTTTGCAAGAGGCATATAATAAGTCCTAAGATGTACCTACTTGATGGCTTGCTCGCAAAGATGATGAAGAACTACATGGAGGTTAGGCCTACATCCAACATGAAAAAGGGATGGCATTGTAGAAACTTTCGATGGCAGATAGTATGGGATGATGATCAAATTGTAAGAAGATGATGGAAATAGCTATGATGAAGACACTATGACTCCGTGATGATGACGATGCAATGAATACCTGACCAAATGTGTTAATGACTGTGTAGAGAGAGAATACCTTTCTAGTTAAGAGGGAGTGTTGATGTATTTGTAACTTCGTAATATATTCTGATGTATATTATTATTGTACGCTGTTGTACCCCCATTGGGGATGTGTGTTACCCCTTTACGACCTGTCTAGATTGTGTCTAGACCTTGAGGTACAACCTCCATTGTAAGTCGAGGCAATAGTCCCCAGTGTAACATTATGTAATATGTAATTGTGGTCTCTCTAGGAAAAGTGGGTCCCATGTGAGATAAAATGTAGGCTCTGAGTCTTATATTTGGTCAGTGACTTGAAAGGGTATAATTAGAGAGGCGCTCTCCCTCATTTATACACACCCCACACGCTCTCTAAGGTGCATGAGAGAGAGAGAGAGTCAGAGGAGGAGAGAAATTTGGCTTCTGAACATTTCTTATTACTGCTTTTGATCATATTACTATTCTGAAGAAGTTTGTGGGGTTTTCTCCTTTATGGTTTCCCCGATAAAATTTTTTGTGTCTTGTGTATCTTTTATATCTTATGCATTTTGTTGTACTTGTTATTCTTTCAGATAAAGATCCTAGATAATCTAATCAAATATTAAGAAAATCTAACACAAAGAAAGAAATCAAGTTGTTCCAAGGCTAAATCTTCAAATCACCTTGTGCTCTCATTTCCATAGCCTGTAATCCTATCTAGTGAATCCCCCCTTAAGTTTGAGAAGAGCCAATTATAACTCCAGAGAGGTGGTTATTGAGGTGACAATGTGTAACACCTATAGGTTGCAGTTGAGTTAATCGCGTTCTTTGGGGCTTTAACTATACCTTCTAGTTCAAGTTGTAATAGAGTGCATGGTTTTGTCTCTCTCCTAGAAGCCACTTTATGAGCACCTATCTAGCTACCAAGATTTTGGAAAAATATCATCCTCCTTAGGATGATTGTGTAGTGGCTTACTATATCACATATAGTAATATTTTCTATTTTTTATCGGTGCATGCGGCTTAGGGAAGTGTGTTTTCCCAACACACCTGAATGATGATCTGTAGGGGACATTTTTATGTTTGTTAGATATAGTTAAGTGGCTACAACCGCCTATGGTTTTATTTAATGTTCTTAGTTTGATATAGTTGTCGTTGTTGCATTTTGTGGGTTTTCATTATTATTTGCGTTGCTCCCTTGCATGACCCCTTGAGATTTTATAAAGG
Organism: Pseudotsuga menziesii; assembly: GCA_001517045.1. NCBI lineage: Eukaryota > Viridiplantae > Streptophyta > Pinopsida > Pinales > Pinaceae > Pseudotsuga > Pseudotsuga menziesii. The sequence continues at coordinate 231,345 of LPNX010443370.1, forward strand.
GATGAATAATATAGTCTGTAATGTTTTTTCTTGAGAGGACATGACGTTTCCTTGCATGGATCTTTTTATTTTGTAAGGGGATGTGGTAAGTTTCAAGCTATTGCTTACAAGATGCTAATTTGAGGTTTATTTGGGGGGTTTCTGTATTTTACCTAAATTTCATTGTTGTTTTTTTAATATGTTTTGTAAGATCCATAAAATTCACTCAAAAAATAAAGACAAAAGAGTTTGTCAAAGGTTTTAAGTACAAAAACTCATACTTATCTCCAAATTGATGAAGTTTGGCTCAGGAAACATGATGAAGCTTGAGGCATATATTGTCTCAATAACTTTAAGCAACTCCAATTTTGAGTATTCTCAATATATATTGCTATACATTGGTGGTAGTTGGTGATGAATTTTGTGTTTCCCTAGCTTGCCTTGTGATCTACTTAATCCATGGAGTTTCCCCTTCAATCTCTTTTAAAATCATATTTAGTTTATGGACAATACAAAGAATCCAAAAATAATGATTATATATACCCTCAACAATCAAGCTTGCAACTTTACAAATAGGTGGATCATTTGTGATAATTTGCACCACATTGGTTGGGCATACTTGCTCAATAACAACAATTAAAATTTCAAGAATGAGATTACTATTCTTTACCTCCCTTAAACAATATTTCACTTTCAAGAACATTGGTAATTTTGGTAATGTCACAATGATATTGATCAATGAAATTTTCCTTGTCTATGTACATCCATATGAGATAATAGAAATTCTCAAGCTACTCCATGAACTATGAATTGGTATTAATGTTATATTTTTATCGTTTATGTAATATGATCTTAGGATATTATCTGAAAGAATAACATGCACAACAATAATCACAAGAGACTAGAGACACAAAGAGTTTTCCTCGGGGAAACCATAAAGGAGAAAACCCCGCAACTTCCTCAGAGATAGAATGAGCACCAATGGCAAAAGTAAAACCCAAAGATAGAAAGATGATCTCCGATAGCTGTTCTCTCTCTCACTTGTGCGAGCTCCTCTTCTCTCTCTCATGTGATACATTTGAGTGAGTGTGTGTTCCAAATAGAGAGGCTCACTCTCTATTTATACTAGTTTCCGACTTGACAATTACTTACCAGGGCCAACTTTACTAAAAGAGTCTAATAACCCTAGTTCCCCTCAACTGTGGGAACTTTTCCCCTCGATCAATAAAGGAGGGTTAACCTCTCTAACTTTACATGACTTGATTAAATTAATGATTCTCCTGATAGGAACATTGGGGTACAATGAAATACAATACATAAGATATACAAGTGAATACATTCTGAAGTTACAAACACATCAACAATCCCTCTTAACTAGGAAGGTATTCTTTGATATAGTTCATTAGCACAAGTCTTCATCACAGGATCATCGTCAAAGCTGGATCATCATCAAACTGGATCATAGTCATCATCACTGCTCCCACTATCTCAAAAAAATGGTGCTATCTCTCAATTCTACTCATCATAGGAAGTTTTACAGAGCCATCCCTTTTTCATGATGGTTGTAGGCCTAGCCTCCATGTAGGTCTTCTTCTTCAGTGCTTATATCATCGGCATGGTAGGACACACCTACTACCATCTGAGAAAGGCTCCAACACTTATATCCACCGGCATGATAGGACACGAGCATACTACCATCTGGGAAAGGCTCCAACAATTACATACACCAGCATGATAGGACACACCTACTACCATTTGGGAAAGGCTCCAACACTTACATCCACTGGCATGGTAGGACACACCTACTACCATCCAAGGAAATTCCCCTTCACTTATATCCACTGGCATGGTAGGACACACCTACTACCATCTAGGGAAAGGCCCCAACACTTACATCCACTGGCATGGTAGGACACACCTACTACCATCCAGGGAAAGGCTCTGCACTTACATCCACCAGCATGGTAGGACACACCTACTACCATCCAGGGAAAGGCTCATCACTGACATCTAACCATGGGAGGAACCAATCCTACCACCATGTCAGAAAGGCACAACACTTACATCTGACCATGGGAGGAACCAATCCTACCACCATGTCAGAAAGGCACATCACTTACATCTGACCATGGGAGGAACCAATCCTACCACCATGTCAAAAAGGCACACAGACTCATCACTTCGTCTTGGAAGGAACCTCGATCTGGAGAATACCAAGCTTCTCTCTGAAGTACTCAAACTTCACTCGGGCTAATGGCGTGGTTAACACATCAGCTATCTTCTCGTCCATCGCAACATACTAGAGCTTCACTGCTCCTCTCTGCACCATATCCCTGATATAGTGATATTTGATCTCGATATGCTTCGACTTGTAATGGAACACTAGGTTCTTTGACAACTTCACACAACTCTGGTTGTGGCAATATATACAAATAGCATCCAACTGGAGATCAAACAAATTGGATAGTAGCTTTCTCAACCACATTGCCTCACAACTAGTTGAACAAGCTGCAACATACTCTCCTTCGGCTATACTCAGTGCCATGCAGGACTGCTTCCTGCTAAAACAAGAGATCACACCTAATCCCATACCGAAGCAACACCCGAAGTGCTCTTCCTATCAATGGCATTGCTTTCCCAATATGAATCCACATAACCCTCCAGGTTAATCTTCTAATTCGCTTCATACTTGAGCCCATAATAAAATATACCCTTCAGGTACCTCAGAATATTCTTTGCAGCATGTCTCGGATCTGTTAGAAACTGGCTCAATGTGTTCACAACAAATAAAATATCTAGTCTTGTATTCGTCAGGTACATCAATGACCAAATCATTTGGTGATACATCATATCATCAACTGACTCTGATGAAGCATCAATCAATAACTTCAGGTTCGATGCCATATGTGTGGCCATGACCTTGCGGTCCATCATCTCGAACCTCTTCAAGATCTCTACTCCATACTTCCCTTGTCCCAAGGAGATTCCATCTGCATTTTGTCACACCTCCATGCCTAGAAAGTAGTGCATTATACCCAAGTCTTTCATCTCAAACTCAACAGCAAGTCTCCTTCTTGCATATTTTATGAGTTCCTCTTTTCTTGTCAGGAACAGGTCATCGACATATAACAGGAGCATCACTGGTCTTCCATCTTCAACCTTCAAGTAAAGGTTGGAATTTGCTTTACTCTTGGTAAATCCTAGAGCCATAAGTAATCTATCCATCCTGTTGTACCATGTCGAACCATGGGATCTTCTGTAGTCACTCCCTCTGAAGCGGAGCATTATTCTCCTTCTTCCTTTCGTACTCTATGTATTTTGTACTGGAGTGACAAGTATCTTCCTCTACTACTAATATTCTATGTATCCATCTAGGGTCACTGGATACCAAGATCCTCTATCTTGAACCTTTTCAAAAGTTCTTCTCGCACCCATCTGTGAGCTTGTCATCCTATATAGGCTTTCATCTTCGACCTTGTAGCAAAGGTCGATATATGCAACACTCTAGGTGATCTTCAAGCTCCTCATGTATGCGTTATCCCATGGGTGCCTTCTGAGCTTGTACAAGGCCTTCTTTCATTTTCACACATGATTCTGGATGTCATGTGTCTCGAATTTCAGTGGCTACAAGTGTCTCTTCGTAGTCTATTCCTTCTTTCTGTGAGAAGCCTCGTGCTACAAATCGTTCCTTGTATACCACTATGTTTTCATCTATTACATGCTGGATCTTGTAGATCCATATGGAAGATACTACGGACTTCTCTTCAGGGCTCAATACTGCATCCTAGACATCATTCTTCATTTTGGATTATTAGAGTGAATCTTGAATTGTCGTCACTTGTTCTTTGGAACAAGTCTCATCATTCTTTTCTTGTAGGTGATTGTATGCGATCTTTCCTACAAGTCAAATGCACCAGTTGTATGGTTGGAAACATTTCATAATGCATATTTATAATGGCATATTCTTATGCATAAAGATATAATCATGTAACTATTTTAGCCAATACAAAATTCGTCCATATCTCATGGAAAATTTCAAGATGCCTTCCATCTCTACCACAACATCATTGAGATTGTGCACTAATCCAATATGTCAGCAAAGAGGTTTCATTCTAGATAAGTAGCAATGAAGAGTTGTATAACGCCATGAGCTAATTACCCATCACATGAATATTAGTAGTATATTGTCATTAATGTAAGCATTCTATCATGCATAACACATCAACTGAATATAAACAAATGCATAAAAAAATAATATCATGAAATGACAATTGAATACTTATCTTTATTCGTTTCGTGGGTAGACTCCTTCTTGAGTCTTCAGCTTCATCATTTTCTTAATTCATGACATCATAATTTCTTATCTGAATGCTAATATGGGTAAGAGGTTCTTCAAGAATTGAGTCATTCATATTCCTCATCGCTTGAGGGATCTTCTTTGAATCGAGAGAGATTTATCTTTAGTTTCTCCCATATTCTCTTCGCTTATTATGAGTTGAGCTTCTTCTTGTGTGCACTCTTCCTAGAGTCCGTTGAATGTAATCACTTCCATCTAGAACACATTCCTCGAATGAATGAATTTCATGATCCTGGGAGGCCATTCAAGGTGGTTATCACAATTTCTGCATTCTCTACTTCTTCATCCACTGCTTCAAGTTGTTCTTTGATTTGAAGACCCTTGTAAAGTATGACTGTATGGTCTCTGCATTCTGGATCTTTACATTCTTCAACTGGTTTCTCAAAGTCATCTTCCAATTTATGTTCTTCCCTTCAAATATCTTAGTCAAGGAATAAAACATATCTTTAGGTGTCTTTAGGGAAGACACTTGTGGTATAAGGTAATCCTTGATAGAATCATCAATAATCCTCTTGGCCTTGACCAAGTTCTTCTTGTGTAAGGCTTTAGCCTCATCTCCCTCTGAGCTGGAACCTCTCCACTTATGTAGGTGTCTAATTAATTTTATTCAAGAACCAGTGAGATTCCATACTTCCATGCTTGGAACTTGTTAGCTTCACCAAGATTGTCTTCAACCTGGTGTGACAGGTCATTTTGAAATGAGAACCTCATATTTAAATAGCAAAAGATTAGATCTTACCGATTTGACGTGTCTGTCCTGGTTTTGGATCTGGATGATCTAGGGTTTTTCAGAGAAACTTTAATTTTCAAAACTTGGAATATTTTAGATATTATTGGATAGAAATATGTGCCTCATTAAGGCAAGCTGTCCAATGTACTCCTTTTCTAAAAACAGTGGAGGGAAGCTCCCGAAACAGAAAGCCCTAGTTTTCTAATTTCTTCTGTAGAAATGCCTGATATTGTTTCTACAATATATATGAAAGTACTGCTCCTCTATTCCTGAAACTTCACACTAAGTTATCCTCGGCTGTCCTTTTTCCAACAACGTAGGTTTGAGAAGAATTTGTTTCACCAATTTGGACTTATGAATTTTTCCCAAGGTGACTTATTTTAGGACTGTTCAACATAGTGAATTTGTACAGACTGTCACGTGTCACTGTCTCACCTTCGGGGTCTGAAACTTTTACCACATAAATTAAATTTTTTTCCTTATGTGTAACATCTTGTAAAATTTCATTTGGACCTTTGTATCCCTAGATATAGCAATCCTCCCAAGGTGAATCCTGGGATAGGCTGGAACCCTGATTTGGAGAAATTATATCTCCCAAAATATAGCAAATATGAGACTGAAAATTTTACACAGGGTACATAAGGAATTAATCTTCTTCCTGTAAAAGGTTCGGCTCTTGATCCTTCTCCAAGCTCGAGATATAGAGAATGTACCAAAACTACTAGTTTTATTATTTTAGGGTTTGAATTTCCTGGAGTTTTACCCTACCAAAATTTTTGATCTTGGTCTCTAAATTTTGATTTTGAGGAGGAGAGTAATCCTATGTTGGGCTCACTCAAAATTTCATCTTCTGTGAAAAGCCCTAATTTCCCACAGTAGTGATAAGTCAAAAATTGAAAATGCCCGGAATCAAATTCTACTTTGATCGGAAGATGGGCCCTTCAATGGAGAGTTAGACTAGCCTCCTTTTGCTAATGATATGTGGAGAGATACCCAGAGAATAAGAAGACCTAGATTTTGCAGCTGCACAATGCCTTCTTCTTAGGTTAGCTATGATACCATGTTATATTTTTATCATTTAAGAAATATGATCTTAGGATCTTATCTGAAAGAATAACATGCACAACAATAATCACAAGAGACAAGAGACACAAAGAGTTTTTCTCAGGGAAACCATAAAGGAGAAAACCCTGCAACTTCCTCAGAGATAGAATGAGAACCAATGGAAAAATTAAAACCCAAAGACAAAAATATGATCTCCAACAGTTGTTCTCTCTCTCACTTGTGCGAGCTCCTCTTCTCTCACTCATGTGCTACAATTGAGTGTGTGTTCCAAATAGAAAGGCTCACTCTCTATTTATCATAGTTTCTGAATTGACAATTATTTACCAGACCAATTTCACTAGAAGAGTCTAATAACCCTAGTGCCCCTCAACTATGGGGACTTTTCCCCCCGATCAACAAAGGAGGGTTAAACTCTATGACTTTACATGTCTTTATTACATTAATGATTCTATAGATAGGAGCATCGGGGTACAATGAAATATAATACATAAGATATACAAGTGAATACATTCTGAAGTTACAAATACATCAACACTTAAGGCTTCCTCAAGAAGTGTCTCTGTTTCTTGAGCAAAATTGCTCAGGATTTTTCATAGTTTTCCCCCTTGAAACTTTGAGGGGCTATATTATTTGTCATCAACAAATATTATCAATAGGGATGTTGAACCACATTAAAAAGGATACCACAAGCATATATGGTCCTTTACACTCTATCTTAATTTATCTCATGAACATTGAACATTTTGACTTGTTAACTTTTTAAGCCTAATGGTTGGAACTTTTGATGACTCTTTTTCAACTTGTGTCACCCTTCTATCCCTTGCTTCACGGGAAATTCTTGGTTCATTATTAACAACCAAGTGAGTATTGCTACTAATGTTGCTTCTTTAATCTTTCAAATGTCCTTTCACAAATTTGTCCCTCGCCTTCAATTCTCCAGTATGCGCACACACATCGACACCCTTTACCCCTTCATGCAAATTATGACCCTCCATTCTTCTATAATAACCCTTGTAGATATTTTCTATTTTGCATATATTACACTTCCATTCAAATAAATCTCCACCGCCCTTTGTTTGAGCTTGGTTACTTCTAAAGAGGATAGTATCATTTTCTCCTACTTATTTTAAAGAGGATAGTATTATTTTCTCCTACTTGTTTTAAAGAGGATAGTATTCATGGAGAAAATGCTACAAAAGTAGTGAAGAATTTTGTTCGTCAAAGATGAGACTACCCACAACTTTATTCTTGCTATCCAAAATCATTCCTCTTGCTGAAAATGCACCAAATCTTGTTCCCAATACTCCAAAACACAAGTAAGATGTTTGTTGCTACTGTACACAGTTCTTGTTGAAGAAAATGTGGGTAATGATTTAAGAAAAGTGGTTTCTGATAGGAAAAGAGAGGTTGTGAGGGTTTTTGAAGATCTCAATTTCTTTTCAAATGAATGTGAAAATTAAATAAGTAGATTTAGAAATGAAGTCCTTTGTGGATCCTATGTTTCTCATGGGCGTGCTTTGGTGGACCTAAACATATCAAGAAATGCATTGAAAATCATGCATTCATGTCGAATGGATTGAAAATGGCTTGAATCATACTATATGATGTTTTCATATTGTTAAAATGTCTTATGGTACTAATAAGGGCATTTAAGGGTTGTGTTGTACCATTTTGACATCTATGTACATTTTTAGACTGGACACATGTTGGATAAGTGTTTCTTGCAACTTAGATTTTTCTTGAATTAAAGTTTTTTTTTACTATTAATATTGATGGATGTAAAAAGATTTAATAAAAAAAAATGGCGGGTGTGTATAAAACATCCACAAACATAAAAAAAAATAGATATTATATGGTTTGTCTAATCCAAAAATCCACAAATATGATTCCAAAAGTAAAAAAACATGCATTGGAAACCACCAAAACATCAAAATCCATAAAATCCACAATCCACAATCCCAAGTAGAAAGCAAAACTAAGTGATTAGGCCAACCACAAGAGGAAGTTAGGGAATATGGGGGTAGGCCCCAAATAGAAATTGGAGGATTGGTGTCAACACATTGAATAGGTTCCAACCTATAATCAAGTGGATTTGGGGCTTGGGCCTTCTGAGATGCTAAGGGCCATCATTAGGAATTGTGTGTCAATAAATAATTGGGTTGGGGGAAGCCAATTCCTCCTACACCCACAATGGTCCTACACCTATCTATCAACCATGTAGCTAGGCCTATTATTTTTGGAAAATTGTCGAACAAATTCCAATCGTTCACTATTATGCAGGACATACATCAATTGGGAAAAACTGTAGATATGTCTATTCTAGAGGAGAATTATTTGTTTCCATAGTTTTTCTAATGTCATGGAGTTCATAATGCCAATTTGATGGCACCCCAAGGGGTCATGTTCATTGTGTGTCCCCCTATGATGCAAGGTATTGGTAATGGTATATGTATGCAAGTGATATTATTTGTTTTGTTAATTGCTTCAAGTGCCATATGTACATAGGCGGTGTTAATTTATTTGTTGATTATTCCAGTTAGTTGATGTACACAAGTGGTCTTAATTTCTCCTATTGGCGAATGTTAAATGTGTTAGTTGCAACCTACACGTGATGTTAACTGCATTCGCTAGAATATGTTACTTTTTCCTTAAATCCATTGAATTGTTAATTGTTCATTTCTCTCACCATGTCTTCAACGTATTCATCTTAAAGAACCACTTACAACATTACCATGGTGGTTTCAATGTCTTTAAGGTAATTCTAAATGTCATGTGTTGTTCTTCAAAGAAACGCAATGAAGGAAACTTGTTAGACAAGGAAGATTCTCTAGGAAATTCTTTGCTGCGTCTAATTTCTATGAATCTGGCAAGAAAATTTGATAATGAAGCTTATTTTTTATTCCATGGTTGCACTGGTTTGAGGGAGGCAATCGATGCAACATAGGAAGAGCATGTTGGAATTACAGTTGTTATTCGATTTGCTTTTAATTTATGGATTTGCATCTAATGATGCATATGTTCTCTTAGTCAATTAATTGGAAGGATTTACCTAATACAACTACAAGGAATTATATATAACCAGTGAGAGCTATGTTAGCGACCCCCTCTAAAACTAGTCGCATTGGTTGCTTTATTACTAGAAAATGCTCTTCTAGAGTTATTTGATTGAAGTAGTTGTTTTATGTGAAATCCATTTAGAACCAAAAATATTAAAAGCTTTGGGATGGGTACTCCTAGTATTGTTTTTGTTAATACAATAAGGTAATGAATTGTCTATTAAGAATTGGGCCTAAATTCTATTGTACCCTGTGATGGAATTAAGTAGGGTTCAACAAGAACATTGTTGCGACCTTGCACCTCTTCCTAATTTTGGAAATCAAATAAATTATTCCTTTTTTGACATATTGATTTTTCTAAAAGTCATGTTGCATGTTTGATGTGTCAATCTTAATGTTTCAAAGGTTCTATACAAACTATTAGTTGCCACTTCCAATGTTTTCACTACTATAAGAATTTTGTTTTATATTTTATGCTGACTATTTTACAAAACATGAGGTTCAAATCCATTTCCTTTTATCTGTTGATTGGTTTGTTCTTCTTTGTGTAGTTTACTGTCCCCCGAGACCCAATACTCTAAAGGGATATGAAACTTGTGTGGAGACAATAATAAAAATCCTACTCCAAAAGGTAAGCTTATTTCTATGACAATTTGCTAATGAAAAAGATTTTGTTTGGATAGTGTTTCCCCCTTGGTTTTTCCCTCTCGCACAAAGGGTGAATGCGAGGGAATAGTGTGCAAGAGAACCTTCTAGTGCCACTATAGGATGTTGAGCCAGTTTTTGGGCAAGAGGAGGGTGTACCCTCAAATGATTTCCAAAAGCAAGAGTTATTGTTTGTGACCTAAGAACAACCTATTTGCACATGAAGCTCATATTGGATTTACAGTAAAGATAAGTGGTGCATGGATTTAATATTTGTTATTCATTTACAACACAATAAAATGATGATAAGTTGTATTTTGGAGGTGATCATAAAGCCAATGTTCCCTCTCGCACAAATGGTGAATGTGAGGGAATAGTGTGCAAGAGCACCTTCTTGTGCCACTTTAGGATGTTGAGCCAGTTTTTGGGCAAGAGGAGGGTGTACCCTCAATATTTCCAAAATAAAGAGTTATTGTTTGTGACCTAAGAACAACCTATTTACACATGAAGATCATATTGGATTTATAGTAAAGATAAGTGGTGCATGGATTTAATCTTTGTTATTCGTTTACAACACAATAAAATGATGTTGAGTTGTATTTTGGAGGTGATCATAAAGCCAATGTTCCCTCTCACACAAAGGGTGAATGCGAGGGAATAGTATGCAAGAGCACCTTCTTGTGCCACTCTAGGATGTTGAGCCAGTTTTTTGGCAAGAGGAGGGTGTACCCTCAATATTTCCAAAAGCAAGAGTTATTGTTTGTGACCTAAGAACAACCTATTTACACATGAAGCTCATATTGGATTTATAGTAAAGATAAGTGGTGCATGGATTTAATCTTTGTTATTCATTTACAACACAATAAAATGATGTTGAGTTTTATTTTGGAGGTGATCATAAATCCAATGTTAGGGTCCTACTCTAACCCCCTTAATAAATAGGTTGTTATGTATTGAGGCTATCTATATTAAATAAATCCATTAAATTATATATAATGTGAAAGCAATACTTCTAAGAAGACTTACTAAAAGGTTTAACCTATTATAATGTATTTTTTGGAAACCTAATTCTATGATATTATTGTTCCTTGTGTAAATATTGTAAATATTTCCTTCAGTTATTGAATAAGGTAAAGAGTCACCACATATCCTCTTGGAATATCAAACCCAAGAGTCATACCAATGTATAAATAACTTATTTATGCTCAATGGAAATCAAGCAACGAAGTTAATCTATAATAATGGTATGAGAGCAAGGATATGTCATAACTCCTCTATCTCCAATCAACATCCTTTTGGCTCAACATCTCACTTGGTTGAATCCATTTGAATCATTTTATTGTTATTTTATGTCATTTTGTGGTTTAATCCTTGGCTTGTGGGTGACAAACCCTAATTTCAAAATATTGTATCTTTTAGTAAGGTAGGTTCTAAAGTTAAAGAGCTTAGGTTGCTCTATATAAATAAAGAGCACCTCCCTCCAATAAAAAACAAGAAGAACGGTTCAAATATGATCTTATTATTTTTACTCTTGGTCTATTGGAGCTTCTAAGGCATGCGCACCTCTCTCTTTGGCATAATTTTCTTGTGATGAAAGTTTGTTAATGGAATTTCTAGGTATTTGTTATCTCTCAATGTTGATCCATTAAATGGTTGTTATAAATCAAGGCTAAGGAAATACTTAAGACCTCTCTCTTCCTCTTTTATTGGTGGATGCACGAGTATATTTGAACCCAAAATATGATGGCTCATTTGTCTGAATTTCGAAAAAAATATATCTAAAATCCAATTTTTTTTTAAACATCAATGTAATTGCATCAGATATCCGACAACTCCATCCATCTGTAGGTTTTTTGACAGATTCCCATTGAATAACATACGCCGATTTTTTACCAATCCAGTTGACTATTCGTTGAATATCCAACAACTTAGACGTTGAAAATTTGACAAGCATTACGTTGAAAATTTGACAACTCTAACATTCACAGCCTGAAATCTGACGACGTGCTTAGATGCAAACTATCTATAAAACACTCATACTTATGCATGCATTTATTACAAAGTATATGTACTCCTTTTAATTTATTGTTTTAGGAGCAGTCTTGGAAACATTACATTGCCATCATCCACCATGCACACATAAATATTGTTTCTTGGGGATGAGCATAACCAAGGTAAATTTTTAGTGCATGGTATAATCATTTGGATTCTAGATGGCGCATAAATATTTCCTTCCTATGGTATGTTTCTAGTAGTTGTACTTATGATTCTAATTGGCCTAATTTATTATATCCATGAAATGAAAAATTAATCCAAAGAAGTACTAGAGTAAAAATATCTATCGACATCATTTATGATGTACAAATATGAAGGCCAAAATGTTGCCAATCAACATTTTCTCACATAAAGTGATGCTAATTGTCTATTTGCTTTTGCATCAAGATGCCTTCAATTTTATTAAATAGCAATTGGTTGCAACCTTAATGGATAAGGGGATACTAGTAGGATAAAAATCTCATTGTTGTATATATTCTCTTACATAGACTGCACCATATGTACATGAGGGGTCTCATAGACCTTTTCTCCATTACTATTTTTCCCTAATTTGCTTGGAGGGGTGTTATAGTATATTTTACCACACCTAGTGAATCACACTTGTATGGCATTCCCCTGTCCCTCTGCAGACTCCTTAGACCCCTTGGACCATTTTTTGTCCTTTGACGTTTCCTAGACCATCCCTAAAAACATGTGAAAATTGCTATACGTGACTTTTAAACCCTTTATCGTGTATATACGTGGGTTTGACCTCTAAAAACGTGTACATCGGGATGTGTACAAAAATCCAAATCCTTTTGGAATTTTCATTGACATGGGTCCGACTCACTTGTCTCCTGGCCTTCCATATGCCTTGAGATTGCTTGGATTCAACCTTTCATTACCCCATTGAAAAGCTATATAAGGAACCCTTTGGATACATTGAAGGCATAAGAGAATTGAGAGCAAAGAAACTATAGTCCATTGTTGCCGGAACTTGTGCTTGAGTCTGCATCCATTTGTCCCTTGGAGCACTTTATTGTTCTTCCCAAGCTTGCCTTTTTCTTGTGAGCTTGCTATCGAGAGATGGAGGATTGAGGTGGTGGAGGCCCAAGTGGGGGATTCAGTTTCTCCGATTCGCAGACGTGCCGATAGAGGTTGTATTCATTGTAATCTCTGATTTTATATTAATAGAAATATCTTTTCCTGTCCAATAATGTATGTTTGAATGAATATTTTATCCATGGATGATTTCAAATGCTTATACATTGTTGATTATATATGCTAGAGTATGTCTAACACCAATATATATAGTATGCTTGTCTTGTTTACTTATTGTTGAGGAAGTGATTCATCAATTCAAGCTGAAGTTGGAAAGCTCAATGGGGATCTACTTCTAACCGTTCGGAATAAGGTATGAGTTTTGATACTTTAGTGTCAGATATTTGATTTCTCTTGCATATTGGAAAGGATTGACTTCTGGATTCAAGCTGTCTGTTGTGGTTCTCCAAGCCATAGGAATTTATCTCCATAACAAAATTGGCGACTCCGCTAGGGAGTTCCTAGTAGTTGTCCTTTGGGGGTTTTCTATCGACATTCAATCACTTTGAATTGCTCTTTTTTCTCTGTTTTTGTGTCGGGTCTGGGGGCATGTTAGCATGGTAGTGTCTGATTGGTGTGAAGTTTGTCTCAGCTTGTCTGTTTGCCTTTATTTTTATGCACTTTTCTTCCTGTACACGAGTTTTGAACTCACAGTCGCGTATATACACGGTTTTGACTGCTATATCCACGTACACACGTGGGTTTACTGCGAACAGTCGCGTATGCCCTTAGTTTTTCCTTCTTGAGGAATATTGATTGTTGCTGGGTGAATTTTGATGATTGCTGAGTCTCCTTTGATACTGCTAGAGTCTGTATACACCTCTGTTCCTAACCAAAGACGTTTTTTTTAGGGTAAAATTTCTTTTTTTGAAGAATGTTCTTGTCATTGCATTTTCGATTTTTTGTTTTAGGATTAGTGCATTATATTTCTTTTACCTTAGTACTTTTCTTGAGTGCTGCATGATTGTGCTTGCAGAGTCTGGGGGTTGTAGAATCATTCTTTTGCTTTAGTATCTCATTTTTATTTCAAAAAATCCAAAAATATTTGCTTTTTTTGCATCATTATGCATTGTATTTTGGCATTTTGCATGGTACTTGCACTAGGTTTTTCTTTAACGTTTTAGCCAGGATTTCATATAGGAATGATTGCACTTATCATTTGAAGAAAATTTTGCATTTCACGTAGTAGCATACCATGTTTTTCATGGACACAATGCATTTGCATTGATTGTTAGGTGTGCATTTTGCTTCATGTTGCGTTATAACACCATTGGTTGCACGGTCATCTACCTTTTTTGAGTAATAAAGCCAATTAAAATCAACACTTAATTAAAATGAACTACACTATTTTATTTGATAGGGTTCACCAAAAAGATTAGGTTTTAGGGTCTTGGAATAGTTAATTGTGAGTAAATTCTCCAAGACCACTAAACAATAACATGTATGTGTCTGTCCAGGTGAGAGTGTGAAATTCCTTGGTATAATTGGTGTTTCTCAGGATCCTCCTCTCAAAAGGGAGTTAAGCACAAGGCAGTGTGAGTGGTTATTGATTGGGATGACCCCCAGTCATAACTGAGTAGCATCGAATATATTTCTAGGATTGTATTCGTATATGGGGGCTCTTTCAGGAGTTTCGGGCTTTGCTATCCTGCCCATATGGTCAATCCCGCCTGCGACTATCCGCCTGAGCATTGATTATATTGAGGTGACCTTAGTTGCCTTACCTAGGATATCGAGGGGGTACTTTGTAGGGGTTATTATGCGGGTGTCCCGGCCAGGTTGGGGTCGGACAACACAGTTGCTTTACACGTTGAAGCTGAGGGCCACAATAATTGGTTACGTACCTCCGCTTATTGTGTATGGGAGTCTCAAGCCTCTCCTAGGCGAGACATACCTGCTTCATTCGGGAGCTCATTTATCCTACCCTTGATTGCTTGTGTTTGGCTTTAGATTTTATTGTTGTATGCTCTATGCACGTTAGATTGCCTAGGGTTTGCATAATTAGAGAGTCTTTTACATTTTTTGAGTCATTGTGGATTCGCGTACGGCTCCTCATCATTATCGTCGATTAGCAGGACTTCTATCTTCTACATATCCTCCTCCTTTGGGAGAGAGAAACAAACAATTTAGGTGGACTACTTCGCACATTGATTCACACCCGATGGGAGACCATGAAGAAGGCATTCCTGAGCCACCCTCTCCCGTTCAAGTGGAAGATGGGGAGTTTACTCCTAACTATGATCCTTCACCTGATATGACTGAGTTAGGTCCTGTAATTTCTGAGATAGGTACTTTTCATGATAGACCTACTTACTATAGTGTTGATCCCCCATTAACGCATCGCTAGTATGGCATGCCGGAAGATGAGAATTATTATGAGCCTGCGAGCACTAGTTATGGTAGTTATGGTATGTCTGGTATGCCCACACACAATTTGGCATTTCATGTCGAGTCGGATTTTGAGCCTAACACTGCGCCTGGGGGCACTCCTATTCCTTACCATGTGGAGAGTTTTGGGAGCACAAGTCACATTGTACCTTCCATCCTGGCGGTGGAAGCTACATCACATATTCCTACTAGGCCTAGGGTTAGTGATCCTCTTAGGATACCAGATCCAAGACGAGTGACTATAGGGAAGACCACGCACATAGTTTCACAGATCCCTTCATTCTCGGTTCCTTGTTCTTTGAATGTTGTTCCTCCACCTCATTCGCGTGGTCCTTCGGGTCGGAATGTTGCTATGAGTCATGTCCGTACTACTGTTACTCGACCAGTTGTGTCTCAGGTTCAAGTACCGCCCATTGTTTCAGGAGGTCATGTTCATACTTCTAGAGGTCATGTTACTACTTCTGGAGCATATATTCCTACTTTTGGAGTGTATATTCCTACTTCCAGAGCGTATATTCCTACTTACGGAGTGTCTCATGGGACATCTCATGGGATGACTTACGGACCTTATTATGGGACGCAGTATGGATAGGGTTATTCACCTTATGGGTACGGGTATCAACAACCCGCTTACTCTCCTAATTATGGCTTTGTAGCCCCACATAGTCAAGGTACACCACATTATGGTGCTTCCATGCCACCCTACATGGGTCAAACAGGAGGAGGACACTATGGTCAAGGCCATGGTGGTTACGGTAATCAGACCTATGTGAATCAAAACTATCAGGGAGTGGTGCACCGACCTGCTCATCCTAGGATCCCTTTCCTCGCAACACTAAATCTTCCCGACTTGTCGAGATTGACGAACGATCTTGTATCTCATGACCTGACTTGGCCAGCTGTCCCTACTAAGCTTCCCTCGAACATACCCAAATTCGAGGGCAAACATGGAGAGGATCCGAGCGAACATGTTACAACATTTCACCTATGGTGCTCTTCAAATTCCTTACACAAATATTCGATTTTTTTAAGGTTGTCTCAACGCACCCTTACAGGGCCTGCTATGAAATGGTATATAGATTTACCTAGGGGGGCATTCGCTTTGTTCGGTGACCTAGCGATGACTTTTATTAACCACTTCCAGCTACCAGTGTGTTATGACATTGGTACAGAACTCTTGTCGAAATTTTGGTAGGATAAAGCCACACATATCTCAGACCATATCTAAGAGTGGCGTAGACAGAAGAGGTTGATTAAAGCTTTTATACCACCGGAATTCCTCCTCGAATGGTTCCTTAAGTCGTTATTGCCTTACATAGTGAAGGATGTTTCTACATCCAGAGTGCAAAATGAGGAACAAGCCATTTTTAGGGCGTAGGAATTGGATTTGATTTATGCTCAATCCGATTTATTATATGAGATCATCCCCAATGCTCTGCATTCTAGTTTCGACCCCAAAGTTAAACGTGGACCACATGCCGATGGAATTGTTGGTTGTGTGAGTGCTAAACCTTCAGATTCGGTTGTGAAACAGGTTAGTCAATTTTCAATCAACCAATCGGCTTCGGGACAAGCCACGGCTTCATCCCAACCCACCCAAATGGCAAGTGTGCTTTCGGTGCAATCGTCGGACCAGAAGGGTAACCGAAAACCCGGAAGGAATAAAAACAAGGGTAAGAACAGTCGTAAGGGTGGGAATAGGAATGAAAATGCTAATACTAATGACAAGAACACCCAAAATGCTGGGGGGGACAAGCAATCTAAACATAAGGTTAAGTTTCCATGCAAGTTATGTAAGGAGGATCACCTCACTTTACTTA
The DNA here is from genome assembly GCA_001517045.1 of Pseudotsuga menziesii. Taxonomy (NCBI): domain Eukaryota; kingdom Viridiplantae; phylum Streptophyta; class Pinopsida; order Pinales; family Pinaceae; genus Pseudotsuga; species Pseudotsuga menziesii. The sequence continues at coordinate 248,520 of LPNX010443370.1, forward strand.
TTCCCTCGTATTGATGAAGCCTCAAGATTCTTAGCACAGGGCCTAGCTGTGCTGACCAACCCTTTACCTCACAATCAAAACATGAACTCGAGGACCCATGATCAGTATAGTGGTGATCAAGATCCACCGGAGGGTAATGGTCATGGTTTCATTAACATGGTGCATGCTACGAAGGTTGTGACCCGTGTGAAGGACTATGTTTCGTCACAACCCAACCCAGGAAAGGAACCTGATCCACTAGGGACTCCTTTGCGTATTGAAAAACCTGTGGATAAACCTGAAGTTGCACCTTGCATTCCTAAGGGAGTCCTTAAGTGTTTGGGGCACAATCCTAATGCTCGAGCCGCCAAGAACTATTCTGTTGTCGAGGATTTGGGCCACACTCCTTGTGCGATGTCTGCACTAGAAGTACTTCAAAGTTGTCTTTCGCAAAGGAAGGCTTTGCTTTCTTCCCTTAGTGTGAATGATGATAATTCTTCCTCTATGATTAAATTTGAAACCGTAGGACTTCAGCCTCGCTTTCCTTACTATGTGTCTCTTTTGATTCATGTAGAATGTCTTAACATGACTGTCAAGTGCACTGTGATTGACGAAGGCGCTGCTGCTTCTGTGATGTCTTTATCATGTTGGAAGGGTTTAGGTTCCCCTGAGTTGTCTAAATCCTGTACCATGTTGACTGCATTTGATGGGAGATCATTTAGGCCGCATGGGATGCTTCCTTCCCTTAAGGTCCGTTTGGGAGGAAAGACCATTGCGATAGAGGTTGAGGTGGTTGATGCGCCCCTTGACTATAATCTATTGTTGGGTAGGAATTGGATGTATAGTATGCAAGCCGTAGCTTCTTCTCTATTTCACGTTGTATGCTTTCCATTTAATGGGAAGATAGTTATGATTGATCAAACGTCATTCAGGAATCCGTCGGTTACTGCATCTTCGGGAGCTTCGATCCCGATTGTAGAGCACTCTCAGCTGGCAACTGGGAGTGTGGGTGTGGGCATGTATCCATCCCTTATGGGAAGCTTTAGTTGTCGCACACCTATCCTTATGATAGGGTCTAGTTCTGGTGAGGCTTCGACATCTATGAGATTGTTGTCTTTTCGCATGAACCATATGGAATATCCTTGGATTTTTCCTACACTGAATCCTTCGAGTGAGCCCATCATGATGGACGTGCCATTGCCTGCAACTATGGTAGCTTATCAAGCTAGTCTTGGGTCTGTTGCAGAGCCTAGTCCTTCCTCTTCACAGACAGAGGAGGAGGACCTATATGTGCTGCCGACATGGGTAGTTCAATATTCTCACGTGCATGATTGCCTTGATAGTGTTTTTCCTTCAGACGAAGCGATTATTGAGGCCATGTTAGGGGTTGAGCCACCTTGGGAAGAGTTGCATCATAGATCTTATTTTCTTCTCGGGCTTGACCGCTTGGAGCGTGAAGACTTTAGGGAGGTTCTTAGTGAGAGAATTGGTAGTCCCATGGTTCCATTAAGCTCTCCTGGTCTGATGGCTGATGGGAACATGGAGAATATATCTCCTACCATTCCTATCAATATCTCTCGCGATACTGGCAGGATTGAGAATGTCTATATTGGGGCAGAATGTTTCCATGCTGAGATTCAAGAATACACCGAGCTGTTTAAAGAATTTCGTGATATCTTTGCTTGGTCTTACGATGAAATTCCAGGTATCGACCCTCGCATTGTTGAACATGAGATTAAAACTTATCCTAATGCTAAGCCTATTCGACAATGCTTGCGTGCAATGAATCCTAGGAAAGCACCTGCGATTAAGGCAGAGATAGAGAAACTATTGAAAGCTAGTTTTATCTATCCCATTCCCTTGATAGAGTGGGTTTCAAATCCTATTTCGGTACATAAGAAGCAGGGAGTGATCTGTATATGCATTGATTTCCGTGACTTGAATCGTTCCTGTCCTAAAGATAATTTCCCCACACCATTTATAGATCAAATCTTGGATGAGTGCGCGGGTAGCGAGGTATTTTCTTTTATGGACGAATTTTCCAGATACAATCAGATACAAATTAAACTTGAGGACCAACATAAGACTGCATTTATTTGTCCTTGGGGACCTTTGCATATCGAAAAATGCCTTTTGGCCTTAAGAATGCCGGAGCCACTTTTCAGAGGGCTATGACCTTGATCTTCCATGATCTCAAATTGATTATTGAAGTATTTTTGGATGACCTTGCTGCTCATTCTCTTATGAGAATGCGCCATTCCTATCATTTGAGATTAGATTTCGAAAGGTGCTGCCATTATTTGTTCAGGTTAAATCCTCACAAGTGCATCTTTTGTGTGAAGTCTGGTCGCTTATTAGGGTTCATTGTTTCCAAGGAGGGTATAAGAGTCGACCCTTTGAAGGTTGAGGCAATACTTTAGTTGTCTCCCCCGAGGAACATTAGACATATTCAATTTTTGCAAGGCATGGCAAACTTCTTATGGAGATTCGTTGTCAACTTTGCCAATTTGACTAGAGGATTTATGCGTCTATTGAAAAAGGACACCACCTTTTGTTGGGATGAGCGAGCCTAGGAGTCCTTTGATGTGCTTAAGCAAGCCCTGGCATCGGCCCCAATGATTAGTCCCCCAGACTATAGCCATGATTTTTTACTTTATGTGGCCGCGTCCATGGAGACGATTGGTATGGTTTTGGTTCAAGAGGATGAGGAGCTCCAAGAGCATGTCATATACTATCTAAGATGGAATCTTATTGACGTGGAGATAAGTTATTCCCATGTTGAGAAGCTTTCCTTAGCTACCGTACATGCGGTTCAATGGTTGAGACATTATATTCTCCTTCTCTAGACCTTGGTTGTAGCCCATGTAAATCCATTTCAATTCATCCTCACTTGAAGGATGATTGGGGGAAAGTATAATAAATGGATTGTCATCTTGCAAGAATTCGACCTCGAGTTTGTTTCGGCAAAATCGAAGAAATCGTTAATTTTTGTGGAGCTTATATCGAATTTCCCAAGCGAAGCCGAGGAGATGGTTTGTGAAGATACATTTATCGATGAACACATCTTCTTAATCTCAACTTTGGACCCATGGTATGGGGATATTATTATATGTTTACAAACATTGAAGGTCCCCACTCACCTCTCACGGGATGAACGACAACGATTACGTCACGTATCCAAGAATTACCTCATACTGGATAATACCTTGTACCACTGTGGGTTAGATTCCATTTTACGTCGTTGTCTAACTCATGAGGATGATGAGCTTGTGCTGAATGATTGCCATGGAGGGGTGTGTGGTGGTCATTTATCCGGGCTTTCTACAGCCCAAAAAATCTTGAGAGCGGGTTATTTCTGGCCGTCGATCTTTAAAGATTGTGTAGATGCGGTCAAGAAGTGCCACCCTTTCCAGGTGTTTGCATAGAATATGTGCTCGCGACCTGCCCCGTTACATCCCATCATCACCACCGGTCCCTTCACTAAGTGGGGGATTGATTTTATGGATTGAAACCCAGCTTCAGCTGGGGGGAATCATCATATCATAGTGGCTGTTGACTACTTCACAAAATGGGTTGAGGCCATGCCTACAGTTAAATCCAATGGTGAGACAGCCGTGCACTTCGTATTCAACCAGATTATTACTCGGTTCGGTATTCCGAAGGAGCTTGTCTCCGACCATGGCTCGCACTTTCAGAATCGTATGATGGAAGAGTTGGCATCGAAGTTAGGATATAAGCAAGAGCATTCCTCCTCTTATTACCCTCAAGCGAATGGATAGGTAGAGGTAGTGAACAAATCACTCAAATCCATTCTCCAATGAACCATTGCACAAAGCAAGGCTAATTGGCACATTATGTTATATCCTGCTTTGTGGGCTTATAGAACCGCTGTTAAGACTGCCACGAGTTTTTCTCCATATCAGCTTGTACATGGAGTGGAGTCAGTATTTTTGGTTGAGTGCGAGATTTCTTTGTTGAAGCTAGCCATAGAGCTCTTACCGGACACTTCCATATTGGAGGAGCATTTGGTCCACCTAGAGCAACTTGATGAGCAGCGTCAAGATGCTTTGGTGGCTCTAGAAGTGAATAAGCGTCGCGTTAAGGTCCAGTTCGATAAGTCTATCCGTCCAAGGAGGTTTAGTGGGGGAGACTTGGTCCTTTTGTGGGATCAATTGAAAGAACCCTTAGGGGCAGGAAAGTTTAACCCCATGTGGCATGGTCCTTACGTCGTTAAACGTGTGTTAGAGAAGGGTGCTTATGAGTTAGTGGATTATGAGGGAACGACCTTGGTGGAGCCTAGAAATGGGCTCTATCTCAAAAAGTACTATGCATGATTTTCAGCCAAGGCTAGTGATCGGGTTTGTGATTAGTTTCCGTTTCTTTTGGCAGATGTCAATGGAATCTTCCACCTTCATAGGATTCGCGGATGGTGCGAGCCGTCACACTCAACACTCAGCTTTTGATGCTTGGGTGATTTATACTCCTATGGGTCAGGTATTGTCTTCAGGAGGCGTATGTTTACGTCCCTCTTCAAACAATGTTGTTGAGTATAGTGTTGTTATTGAGCTTCTACGGGATGCCATTTCACATGGTGTTCTCTCTCTTGAGGTACAACTTGATTCAGAGTTAGTAGCGTCACAGATTAATGGTTTGTACCATGTAAGAGATCTGACATTATTAAGAAGATTCTTACGTGTGAGATTGTTAGAACGACAATTGGACAATATAACATACATACATGTTCCAAGAATTAATAATCAAGTTGTTGACTCATATGCTAGATTGGCATTTGTTTCATACACAATAAGCTCATCACAAACATAAATTTTTACACATGTAAATAAATAAATCGATCATCATAAAAGTTTTTATAAACATCCAAAATGTGGTAATACATAGTGTCATAATACAAAACTGGGGCTCTCGAGCCACCAAAATATAATACACGGTAGTACGAAATGTATCACTCCCAGGTATCTAAGACTGTGGAGGAGGAGGGGGGTCACTGATCGTGGAATGTCACCACGGCTCTAGCTAGCCGTTGAAATAGCCGCACCCATGCTCATGGTACACCCACCACCTGGCGCTGCATGGCCTCAGGAAAGTCCTCAACTTGCGCCATGGGTACTCTGTGTGTCAGTATCACGAAGTTGGTATGAATGCTTTGGAGCATCCGCTCCGCATTCACACCCATGATGTCATCTCCTCTTCCCCTCTGTTTATGATGAGGGATGCCTTCAGGCCGCTGTGGTCCAACATCTGCAAGCATATGGTAGAGTTCACTATGTATTATCACCCAAAAACATGTCTTTTGATTCCACATAATCAAAAAACACACAAAAAAATTTAAATAACTCAAAATTTTTAAAAAGAGGGTCAAGATTCGTTACCAATGTCACCATATGCCAATCCTGGTGGTAGCGACATGTCTGGGTCTCCTCGAAAATCTATCCCTGCATAGGGGTAGTCATTGATGGCAACTATCTATCGTCGCCACCATAGAAAGAAATCAGCTAGATAGGGCTTGGACACCCTACCTCCACCCAGTCTGCGCATCACATCTACCCAACGTCGTTGGGCCAGATCTCGAACCCCGTGTAGAGGAACGTCAACTCTAGGGCTCAATCCTGGAACACACTCAAATAATAATGTGCTCAATATGCTGCTAAAACTGAATTTTTGTACTCTGCCCATATTGCATTTGCTGAGCTATTGTTTCATGTTGCTCAACAGTGTCATACTCCAGTCATAAATTGTGGGCCTCATGCACTCCATGGCATAGAACATCAATGGCCGCGAGGCCTGGTGGAGTGAGGCTAGCCCCGCTATCCTACCTAGTGTTAGTAGAATGGCCTTTAGGCCTAGCACCTGTATGGAGTTAGTTGGGATCTGACTCCCCACCTTCTCCATGTTCGGATAGCAGTACACTGCAATGTACTCATCTATAGTCAGGCCACTTCCAGGCCTATGAGAGCGTAGGTTCACCTCCGAGCCTATGAGAGCGTAGGTTGCATGATCTTATGACCGTTTCATTATAGCCTTAGGTACGAACCCATTCTATTATGTCACGGAACCTTCTTTCTGTTTTATAAGTGGCATTATGTGAATGGTAGAGCTTGACCTTACATGGGTACCCTAGTTAGTGCCTTATTTGCATTTGGTTCCCATGCCGACATTTTGTCCCTTAGGGTGTGGGAGTCCATTGTATAGTGTTGCCATGACATTTCGCAAGATCCTCATACTCCTCTTGATCTTTTGCTGGCCTATTTCCCTCAGGACTCCCTTATGTCAAGTTGTAATTGCATTTTCATGAGCTTTGCCTACCTTATTGAGCCTTACACTGGCTTCCCTGACATTGAGTTTCAGCCATATTGCCCGAGTTTGTCTCATGTCTAGCCATACAGAGTCGTTTTATATATCCTTTGCAGCTTGATTCCCTATTTTTACTAGGAGGGGACTTTCCCCCGAGTGTCGCTATCCTACACATGTATCCTTGCATTGAGCATAGGTATGTTCCACTGCTTGGAACTAGTTTGTTTGCCCATTATGACACTCGTCTCCTCCTAGTTTGTAACTATAAAGAATTTTTATTCTTTTTCAAGCTTTTTAAATATTTGAAAAAGTCCAAAAAAATTTAAAAAACAAAAAAGTCGGACAAGGAAAGATGTTATCTGTGGTAGCTGTCGAGTCTTGTCACCTTCAAATAGAGCACTGTATATCACATCTACTGGTTGGGTTTATAGTTTGACTTTAGGAGCTGTACTCGTTTATCTGAGTTTATCTCCAATGACTGGTTAAGCTTCCAGTCCCCATGGAGCTTCTGTCGATGCCTCCTGTGTTGCAGAGATGTCCTAGTTTTGTATATCGGGTCTATGCTGCCTTTATTCAGTCACCATTTGTCATTATGCTCTTGTTCGAAGGAAGTTGAAACCGGAGTCGGCCATTCCTCAGTTATCTTGACTTTGCATGTCGGCCATTCCCGGTACAGTTACTGGTTCATGCACCTTATGATCGAGTCCTTCCACATTATACAACTTTGTTGAGTACCTCATGTTGGATGATGGGGGATGCCTTAATGCCCTCCTTCCAAAGGATTTCATCCCATCGACTTCAGATCATTTATTATGGGATTGGAATCTAGAGTCATTTTTTAGTGCCTTGAGACTTGCAGTCATCAGTGGCAGGTTCTCTCGCCATCAACAGTTTTTGGGAATACATCAATGTCCCCTGATTGATGGATCCTCTCAAGTGTTTGACCTCAACACACCTATTCACACTTGTTAGTTTGCACTCTAGTACCTTGATTCCCATTATCATTATCGGTGGGTGATCTCGCGTCTGTTAACAGTATACATCAATGATCGGTAATCAGACGATGGACTACTATGTTCAAATTCGACACCTCTATTCACATAGTAGGACTTGTACTTATAGCGGTTTGTGTAGAAGACCTTCTAGATTGGTGGCATCTCTTATATGCTACCTCCTTGATCGTGCCATTGTTCATGAGATTTCAGCTCTCGTGACTTGATTCCAGTGTGTGTCAGACATTTCCAGCTATTATGGAGATCATGATCCTTTGTATATCTTCATCACATATTAGAAAACATTGCCAAAAAATCACTGATGTCTTGAAAAATCACGAGATTTTCGGGCCGACGATTCTTTCCGGCGAAAAAATCACGATTTCACAAAAAAATCGGACATCGCGAGGTTGTGAAAAAATCACGCCACAATAGAAAAAATCGGCAAGTTGACTAAGTCTTTAGAGAAAGGGTTAAAACTCATTTTGGCAACGTTTACGGTTTTAAATTTTATCATTCACGTCAGTTGTTAGCTTGAAGACCAGGCAAGAGGGTTTATAGTTTCCGGCGTTCCCATCGACAGCGTAGGGAGCACAGGGTAAGGAGCAAGCCACGAGGGTTTAGGTGAGTTTAATGTTTGAAATTTCGTTTTTATTTAAAGTTTATATATATATTTTTAAAACCGGGACAGAGCCCTCGGGCCTCCATTGATATACTATATAGTATATCGGATTTGGGACAAAGCCCTCCATTGATATACTATATAGTATATCGGATTTGGGATAGAGCCCTCCACCGATATACTATATAGTATATCGAGACATTCGACAGAGCCCGGCCCCGACCACTATCCAGACTCGCATTTCATTGTTTCAATATACTATATAGTATATATATACTGTATATTGCTATATATATTATAGTATATACTATATAGTATATTTTTAAATTTTAATGTCTTTATTTAATAAATTTTTAAATTTTTAAATTTTTAAATAATATTTATAAATTTTTTAAATTTTATATAATGTCTTTATTTCGGTTTGAATTTTTAAATTTTAATCATAAATTCATAATGTCTTTTTTTTTGCAGCCACAGGTTTGACAAAATTCCAAAGGCATTGGACCCATTTTGGCAATATGCTGACCCTGAAGATGGAACAAACCGACAACGATTGAATTGCAAATTGTGTGGACAACATATGACAGGAGGCATTAGTAGGTTGAAGTATCATTTGGCAAAACTCCCTAGCCATGATGTGGGGCTTTGTACTACAGTTACCCCCGAGATTATGAGAATGGCCCATGATGTAATTCACTCGAAAGATAGAAAAAGGGAAGAGTCAGCTGCAAATAGAGCTAAACTTGCTGCAGGTGGAGTGGCTAGGACTTCAGGGACCTATGATTATGATCATCTGGATCCCACTGAGGGTAGTGTTGGGGGCTCCATCGCCATGGGCTCAGCTTTCGTGAGGGCTGCTGCCTCATTTTTCTTTGTTCCACGGAATAGCATCAAGTCCATGGTTAAAAAAAGGGAGAAGGAAGAAGCAGATATGATTGTGGGGAGGATGTTTTTTTGGAGTGACTTGCCTCTTACAATAACAAGAAACAATCCTTTTTTTCAGCCTATGTGTGATGCCATTTCTATTGTTGGCCTAGGGTACAAGTGTCCTACATATGAGGAGATTCGAGGCCCAATTCTTCAAGCAAAGAAGAAAGACATCAATACTAGATTAGAGGAATCCAAACAGTCATGGGAGATTTCTGGATGCACATTGATGTCTGATGGTTGGTCAGATGCGAAGGGTAGGACCCTTCTCAATTTCTTGGTACAGTGCCCTAGAGGTACCATGTTTATCAAATCCGTTGATGCATCGGCACAGGTAAAAGAAGCAGCATTGTTGAGTGAGTTGTTGGATGGGGTCCTTCAGGAGATTGGTGTGGACAATGTGGTGCAGATCATAACAGATAATGCAACCAATTATGTGGCTACTGGTAGATTGATTATGGAGAGGCACCCCTCACTATTTTGAAGTCCATGCACTGCACATTGTATTGATTTCATGCTGGAGGATGTGGGGAAAATTCCCTTCATCAAGGAGGTTGTTGATCAGGCTAGGAGTATCACCAAATTCATATATAACCATGCTTGGGTTCTTAGCCTCATCAGGAGATGCACAAGAAATAGGGAATTGTTGCGCCCTGGAATCACATGATTTGCCACCAACTTCATTTCTCTTCAGTCTTTTCTTCGAGTTCAGTTTGAGCTGAAGCAAATGTTTGTTTGTGATGAGTGGCAAGATTGCACATATAGTAGGAGAGAGGATGGGAAAGCCATCGCTAGATTGGTTTACACCGACTCCTTTTGGGAAGGAGTGGAGGAAGTGTGCTCAATCAGTGAACCTTTGGTAAAGGTTTTGAGATTAGTTGACAGTGACAAGCCCGCTATGGGCTATTTCTACGAGGCCATGGATAGGGTCAAAGAGTCTATTCGATCTTCTTATGTCGGGAAGGGTACTCCTGGACACAATAGACACATGATGCTATGGGAGTTGAGTGATACACAATGGACTGGGATGCTCCATCGACCTATTCATGCAGCTGCACTTTTCCTCAACCCTGCCTTTTCATACAAGTGTAAGTTTGATTTTGATGAAGAGGTTTTGGAAGGGCTTATCGAATGTATGAATAGGATGGTACCTAATTTTGAGACGCGGGAGAGTATTACTCGTGAGATGGAGATGTATCGAGAGGCTACTGGACTATTTGGCTACACCGATGCTGTCCGTGCAAGGAACAATTTGACTCCAAGTAAGTGATTGCAAATTAGAATTTATTTGTATTTTGAACTTCAAATTCTTAAATTTTAATTGTGTTTTATGATTTATCATTTTATTTGAAATTTGAATTATTTAATCTAATTCTCTTTCTTTCTTGTTTATTGTAGGTGTTTGGTGGAGGACATATGGTGCAAGGGCACCAAATTTAAAAAAAATTGCCATCCGAGTCCTCAGCCAAACCTGTAGCTCTTCTGGATGTGAGCGTAATTGGAGTGTCTTTGATAAAATACACTCAAAGAAACACACCAGGTAAGTACTAAGAACTTTATCAAAGCAATTAACTTCATTGTAATTTAATTATTTAAGATCCTATTTCATATCGGTTTCCTCTGGCATCAAGACTCAAGAGTCAAGACTCATTAAATATTTTTATCACCCTCTTACAGGTTGGATTTCCCACGTCTAAATGACTTGGTGTATGTCCACTACAATCTTCGACTATGGATGAAGCAGGTGGAGAAATCACCCGATGTGGATGCCATTTGCTTGGAAAATATTAATATATTGTCCAAGTGGAGAGTGGAGGCTGATTTAGCTATCATGGAGGAGGCACTTGCATGGTTAGATGAGGAGCAGCAGCAGGGGCAGGAGGATGAGGAGGAGCAAGAGGAGGAACATAAGGAGGAGGCAGACCTAGAGGAATTCATGGAGGGTGATGTGGCTTCATCAGCACCACCTTCTACAGTGGTCGATGCATCTACTCCCTTATTGGCACCGATTCCCTCATTGGCACCTAGTAGTATAGGGCCAGGACCTTCTACTGTCAAGGGCAGGCCTGGCAAACAGCCCATTATGTCTTCCCGTAAAAGGGGAAGAGGGCATTGATTTATATTTCAGAGACAGATAGTTAGCTACTAGTTTTGTGATGTCATTTTGTAATATCATATATGTATTGGACCATTGATTTCCCACTTTTGAGTACTATTAGACAACTATATTCAGACTTTCAGTATCAACTTTTATGTCTCATATTATATTTGGCATGCCTACATGATATCTATCAGTGATTTTTCTATATTTATGTGTCAATGTATTTATTTGATGTCATTTTTGCTTTATATGCTTAAAATTATGAAAAAAAATAAATATATTTTGTCTTTTTAAATATTTGCCGCGGTTTGCCGATTTTTGCCAATTTTTTCCGTCGATGTTGCCGAGAAGATGTTTTCTAGACCCTTGCCGATTTTTTGCCGATGCCGATGTTTTCTTCTATGCTTCATCATGGATATTTTGATCTATGTATATTGTACGTGGCGATGACCACTTACGTCATATTTTGTATCATGCCCATTCATGGCCATTATACTCTTATGTATCCGGGACTGCTATATGTATTTGCAGTTATATGCAGAGTTGTATCATTGTACTATGATGATTGGGTGGCTGCTCTTCCATTTGGGATTCTTCATCACTCCACTTCTGGGATGGACTTATAATGTATTTCGGCCATCGTATGACCCCTCTGACCTCACACATTAGGGGGCATCTGTTATAGCAGATTTTACCACACCTGGTGAATCACACTTGTATGGCCTTCCCCTGTCCCTCTGTAGACTCCTTAGACCCCTTGGACCATTTTTTGTCCTTTGACGTTTCCTAGACCATCCCTAAAAACATGTGAAAATTGCTATACGTGACTTTTAAACCCTTTATCGTGTATATACGCGGGTTTGACCTCTAAAACCGTGTACATCGGGATGTGTACAAAAATCCAAATCCTTTTGGAATTTTCCTTGACATGGATCCGACTCACTTGTCTCCTAGCCTTCCATATGCCTTGAGATCACTCGGATTCGACCTTTCATTACCCCATTGAAAAGCTATATAAGGAACCCTTTGGATACATTGAAGGCATAAGAGAATTGAGAGAAAAGAAACTGTAGTCCATTGTTGGCGGAACTTTGCTTGATTCTGCATCCCTTTGTCCCTTGGAGCACTTTAGTGTTCTTCCCAAGCTTGCCTTTTGCTTGTGAGCTTGCTATCGAGAGATGGAGGATTGAGGTGGTGGAGGCCCAAGTGGGGGATTCAGTTTCTCCAATTTGCAGATGTGCCGACAGAGTTTGTATTCATTGTAATCTCTGATTTTATATTAATAGAAATATATTTTCCTGTCCAATAATATATGTTTGAATGAATATTTTATCCATGGATGATTTCAAATGCTTATACGTTGTTGATTATATATGCTAGAGTAGATCTAACACCAATATATATAGTATGCTTGTCTTGTTTACTTATTGTTGAGGAAGTGATTCATCAATTCAAGTTGAAGTTGGAAAGCTCAACGGGGATCTACTTCAACCATCTAGAATAAGGTGCGAGTTTTGATCCTTTAGTGTTAGATATTTGATTTCTCTTGCATATTGGAAAGGACTGATTTTTGGAGTCAAGCAATCTGTTGTGGTTCCCCAGGCCATAGGAATTTATCTCCGTAACAAGGGGATCCTACCTTGTTTTGCTCCCATTGGGGTTATTCATTCCCACCCATAAATTATGCTTCAACCTAGTTAGTAAGTTCTAGTGATTATCATTGGCTTGGCTTGGGTATGGCTAGGTTTCATTTTGTTGTTGCTTAGACAACACAACTTAGCCTTGTGCATATATATTGCCAATGTTCACATTTATGTCTTAAATTTTTTGTATTATTTTATTTTTATAGTTGTGATTTAATTTTAATTTGGTATCAAATCCCTATGTGCCCAAAATATTTACCAAGAGTTGTCTATGTGAATCCATATTGTTAGATATATATGTGATAAATGTGACTTGGGGCTACTCATAGTAGCCTATTTTGGGGAGGGGAAGGGTAGGGTAAGTTAGCATAGGGTGAGTCATAGTTAGGTGATGGCCATTTGTGTTGGTTGGGTATGGTAGGTTAGGAAATTGTAGTTAATTTAGGTTTACTTAGGATAAGTAAGGGTAGGCTAGGTTAGGTTGAGTTGGTAGGGTAGGTTAGATACAAATAGGTTATGTAAAGTAAGGGTTAGAAGGTGATAGAAAAGTAAGGTAGGGTATGGCAGGGGAAAGAGAGAATTTATAGGTTTATTAGGTTAAACATGCATATCATCAGCTGAATGAATGAATGAAATTACATAGAATAAATGAAGTAAACCACCAGAATGTGCATGAAAGGTAAATAACTAAAACAACATTTAAAAAATGAAAAATTCATGAGTATTATATAACTTTGAGTACAATTGATGCAAACTCTCTACATAAGCTACTGATCAATTGCAATTCCTAGTGAGAAGTCCTGTACAAAAAAAAAAAAAAACATGAAATTTTTTATTCATGATAAAGAACTTAAGAAATAGACATGCATTTTAAAATTTACAAGACTCTATAATACATAATAATAAAGTGCAATACCTTATTGATCTTCTCTTTGTTTCGAGAATAGTTTAATACTCTCTACTAAACACGACCAATCAAGTGAATGTGGAAGCTCTTATGGCCCCTCCCCCGCTCACATCACTCTCAGTTCCCCATACTCAATGCATGTAATTTAAAATAATTGAATTTGTGTGCAAATATATGGTTTTAGTCATAAAGAAACATCTAGAATTCATTCATTAACTTATAACTTTCATTAATTCACTCATTCATTCAGTAGGAAAAAAATACGGCATGACATTTTATTATCAAAATAAGTTTTCATAATGTTTATATAGTCACTTCTTTTTCTATTTTTTTCTTATGGTGTAATTAGAAACCAACTTATCTTTGACAACTTCCTGGTCAGTTCTTATGGCATATGCAAATCATCTTAATGTCTTCTTGGTCGTGCAATCATGACATGGACGTTGCTGCAAGGGGTCGGGATTTGCTGTAATAATGAAGAAATGTTGAATTGATACCTTTTCTTATTATTATTACAAGTATTTCAATAATAAAAAAACATTAGAGATGTTCTCTTTACTTGATGGGGACACATCATGTACTTCATGTTTATGTCTAGCCTCATATTGCATAGGATGGCCCTCTACATTCTCTGGAGTTGAAACATGAAAAATTACAATTAATATACCATTTATAATAATTATTTTAAACTATAATCCATACTAGGATTTTTGTACCACATGAATACATTCATTACCGGTATGCAAATCACGACGTCACTAGTAGATGTGAAAATTTTTCCCACGACAAATCACCGCTATAGCAACACTTTTGTGTCTCTATAGCGACGGACATGAGCCCAGAATTTCGTGGAAAAAATATTGTCATTGTAGCCACACTTCGAACATTTTGTCGCTATGGTGACAATAAATAAATGACATGTGGCGTGAGTGAAGACTACTTAAAAACCTCTTATTCGTCGTTGTAGTGACGATAATTCGTTGCTATATCAACGTTTCTTTGTCGCTATAGAAATGTCACTATATCAACGTTAGTTTGTCGTCATATCAACGTTTGTTTTCCGTTATAGAGACGTTCGCTCGTCGGTATAGCAACATACTAGTGTCATTGCAGCACCAACCAATCGTCCCTAGAGAAGTGACCAATCATACACATAGCAGCAAATTTTCTATACAAGCGACGAAGTATCGTCGCTATAGAAACATAGTATTGCTTCTATAGAGATGAAACATTGTTGCCCGAAAAGAATCGACCAAGTCTTTTGGCGTTGCTATAGCAACGATTTCTGTGTATTTAAAAAAAATTGATTGCCAACTTTCAAAAATATCATAACAAGCTAGCCTACTCTCCAAAGTATCCAAACCCTATCTAGGGCATCCATCATCAATAACAAACCCTAACTAGCAATACAAAGGCCTATCAAGGCATCTCACCAAGCTATCTATCCAATCAAATACTCCACAACTTAGGTGTATATTGCAATTAATATTTGACCTCTTTATTTACAAAAATATGGGACATGAATACAAGTAGCATGCATAATCTATCTCAAATACATATAGACGGATATATTTCTAAATAGAGTAAGAACCATAGCAATAAGTGTTCCCTGCACCATCAAAGTTATTTCCTTGTACTACAATACATTTATATAGTCATTAGCATAATAGATAATATTTTTTGTGCATGCTAGATCCCATGGGTCTATAGATGCTAAGTTGGAAAAAGGAAGATGGAGTCATGATATCCTAAATATTTTGGACATTAGACCATACCCCTTTTTCAAATAAAATAACCATTAGATAATCAGGTTCCATGTGAAACCTAAGACAAAATAAAGATACCGATTATAATCCAAAGAATCACTTGTGATCCAAGTATTATGGCATCATTTTCTAGTGTAAGGTGACTCGTTAGTTGAATATTCCACTCAACCATTTTTCTATTGGAACACAAAGTAGTGATCTACATTTATCAACAAATGTGTTAAAGTGGTAGATGAAATTTTGAAAGGAAAGTGTTTTAGTATTGACTCCATCACCAACTGCCTAGAATTTGGTAATACTCACTCTACAAGGTCTCTCTTGCATTGACCTATTATGTTAGCATTACTCATGCTTCTTTGATGAGAGATAAATCTCTTGAGTTTCCATATTTCTTCATTTATTCCTTGGAGTAAATTTGACACGAATTCACTAGTGCAAATTAGAACCAAGAACAACATTGGGATAGTGAAGAACACATAATAAGTATATAGAGTACTATATAGGAGAGCATGAGAATCAACAATATAAACAATATAGATGTTGATTGAGTTGAGTAAAAGCATTCAAAACAAACATAAACAATTTTATATATTGTGCATTACAAGCTCAAGAAATCTCCTCTACATTATATTCTATAGAAAATCAATAAAAAATTAATTAAATTTCCAATATAGTTACTATAGAAAATACCCCTAGTCGATATATTAGAAATATCCTTTTCATTCTTAATCAATTTAAATTTATTAAACATGTCATATAATTAAAGCAACCGCATGTGATATCAATCATTCACCAATGTTCTTGAAAAAATCTAAATTGTTTATTTTGTGCAACATGATACAATGTGACATTGTTGAAGTTTCTCTAATCAACCAATAGGATTGGGTATTATTCGCAACTCATTGATGACACATAATAGTTTTGTGCTTGACATTCTCAATAGTTAACACATCCATCTATAGTATTTGCATGAGGGTTGGGTGAGCGTGCTCTTGTTTTTGCATATAGTGATTGTAACTCATAAAAAATTACACAAGTTGGGAAAATGACAATTCTCCCATTTTAATTAGGAATACTTTCCTCTGCAAGAGCTTGTAGTAAATTTTCATATAAATCAACCATAAAAGGGTCTTCCTCTACCTAGTAGAGATGTAATGTTCATAGCCAATATGTGGACAATGCATTGAAACTGGGGAAGCCTAAAAATGTAGTCTTAGGTGATTCTATTTGATTTGAATACACAATAGGGCTTGAAGTAGACTTAGATTGAGAAATATTCTTAAGTATTTGGATAGGCTATTGGATATGGGTGAATATATTAGAATAAGCAATAAAACTTTATATCTAGTACTTGGACTATTATATTTCGAGGATAAACTACAATTGCATGTTAAGATATAAGTGTCATCTCTTGAATAGCAAGAACGTACATTGATTCTTCTTAATATGGTTGATAGAGTTGATTCATAGATGATACTTAATTCAAGTCATCTAACCATCTGAATTTACTACAATTGTCTTCCTAGGTATTTTTCCTTCCATCTTCAAGGCCTCTTCAAAATACTTTGCACTTATGTAGGATGTTGTTCTTATCATTTATTTATAGGAATGAATAGTTATTTGGATTGCTTGGAAGTAGATTAATTATGAATATATATTTTATGTTTCTTCCATAGGTTATGAAAATATGTGTTCCCCCAAGGAACCATTATTGATGTTATAACTAGTAGTCCTAGCACACTAGGACTTGTACAACCTCTATTGGAAAATGATGATGGGGATATGAGATTCAAAATCCATCAAGATCATTTACAAAGAAGGAATCACAATATGAGTTTGTTGTTGCCATTATTGTAATTTATACATTAAATAATTATGAGATTGTACATACATTTTTCGATTTTATTATGGAATATCATATTATTTACCCCAAATGGTTCCATTAAGTTAATATCTTGAGCATGAGTTAAAAATTCAAGCAAGTTGGTGGCAAGTAGTGAACATGAGAATTTGGAATTGGAACCTACACATAAAAATGTTTTTTTTTTTTGCAAAGGTTTATTTGAGATCTTGACTTCATTTCATGAATGGATTGATTGTCATCTTGTGAGAGTCAATTGACTTCATTGTTCCACACGTTTGCCTCTTATATAAAGGGATAACATTGTGATGTAGATCATTTGCAGAGAAGAGTGATGCCCTGGAGCTGAGCTTGGCAGTACTGTAAATGATATTCAAATGCTTGGAATCCTTTTCAAGCACCTATTTGATCCCCTATTCAACAGTGATATGATTTTGGGATAGATTTGAGGACAAACCTATGCATCAAAAGACAATTTCCAAAAATCTAAGTTCTTTTGTGGACTAGATCAACAACAATAATTATTTATTATTGAATCCTAGGAACTTTTCTACCATCAATCAACATTAAACAAGAAATTTCAAGTGACCTACTACTATGGTCGATTATTGGAAAATAGTAAAAAGAAAAACCAAATTAATTACAAACTAAAAATGATTAAAAACACTTGTAAGCCACCACAAGGAAGGGATAGAAAAAATATAACATTATGATCCAACCTCCAATCTTCATGATGCCTCCAACATACTGCTGGCCCTGGTGTATCCCTGAAAAGAGTCATCGCTTTTGGCCATGGACTACATGCCTTATGTGTGGAAATTGAACCCAAGTGATAGAACAATTGCACTCACAAAATTGCTAATCAAACATGCAAATTTACACACAAAGGAGACTGAAATTGGAGCATAACACTAATCTATATTGAATAAGTGCACAATAGCCAACCTTATGAAGTCACAGGCTGCTGCAATATATAATTACATGAGATATTTGAATGCATAAGGATTCCATTCGAAATAGTAAAAAAGTAGGCTTACTAAATCTAGTCAAATCCCCCATAGGTGCATAAAGCAGTTTACAAATCCACTTAGAGGCTCACGAATTGGAAAAGTCAAGTAGGAAAGATAATAAGGGATGGAAATACAACTCATAAATGTTTTTATTAGGAGAAAACAATGGAGGATGATGATGGAAAAAACAAGTCAACTACACCTAGTCTTACTTTCCCTTTTTCCATAAATCTCAATAAAGCAGGCAACTTAGCAGAAAAAGGAGATATGCTCTAGGGAGGATCTGGAATAAATCATATATGCTAAATATGGATTCCAGGAGGTTTCCCAAGCACTCCATGACTCAATTTTAGCAAGTTTTACTTCTATGGCATGTGGAAGACAACTTGCATAGAGTGGAATATTGGAAACTAGGCAAATAAGCAAAAAATGGATTAATTAATGTCTAAGGTAGGTAAATATGGGTTAATTATTCTTACATTATGTACAACTAATAGGAATCTCACACAACACCACAAGATATATTTTGAATAGAAACCTATGTCTTTGTACATATGAATATTTTGAATAACAACCTCGTCAATTGGGTCTACAAGACAGAGGACCTGTAAAGAAAAATAGTATGTCACAGTTATCATGTTGTATGTATTACTACAGTACAATAAAATTGTTTCATATTCTGTGGAGAAGAAAAACCATATCTCAATATCCTTCATGTCCAACATGTCCTATAAACAATGAGCTACAATAACCACTAAAGTACTGAAAACAATAACAGTAATAATAATAACAATATATATCAGATCTAAGTTGTTAATGAAAGACAAAAATACATAAAAATAGAAATATATATCATATATAAACCAATTATAAACTCAACATAAGATGTTAGGGAAGACCTCCCTTATCCTCAGAAAAAATGCTTCTAAACAAACTTCAACCTCTTAGCGTTAGGTTACTTGCATGAGACTCAACTAGACCAACATACCTGTGAAAGGAGAGAACCCAGAACTAGAAAATACCCTGAAATATATCATCCAAAGCTCACAAATAAAAAATAGTAGCATGATAATAGTATGGCCGACTCACAATAAAAATGTCACCAAAGTACTAAAAAAAAGTCATAAAAGGTAGCGCTATGGTAGATGGAACCTAAGGAGGGATCTTAAGGTTAACAAGAGGGTGGAAATATGCAATTCAATGTAACATAACAAGAAAACATGGCATCATACTAGGCTCATGCACATCAATTCAAGGTGAGGGTAGATTACCCGACCTTCTCAATTTTATGTGGTCATACATCTCATGTGTCTCATGCAAAGAGTGGAATCGCACAATCATAATCACTGGATAAGGAATCTCATGTGGTCATCTCATCTACCTCAGGTTAACTCAACAAGGGGTGGCCAGCCCCTTGAGGATAACCATAGTCCTTGGAAGATATCACACATATTAAAAAATAAGCTATGCAACAAAGTAAACAAAATTTCGCATATAAATTTAAAAAAACACAAATATAGGTATATTAATTGTTTTAATCAGCACAGTACTATCAAACAGAGAGCTATGGTAATCATTAAAGTATTGAAAACAAAAACAGTAATAAAAATAGCAATATATACTAATATCTAAGTCGATAAAGAAAAACAACAATGCTGAAATAAAAATAACATGAATATATTAGATCTAAACCAATTATAAACGATATGTGAATCTCATCTTCCTTAGGTTAATTCAGGAAGGGGTGGCTAGCCCCTTGAGGATAACCATGTAGTCCTCGAAAGATGTCACACATATTAAAAAATATGAACTGAGAAATAACATTCACATTGTAAACCTCAATTCTAAAATATGACCATGCACTAACTAAATCAAGAAACTTGTAACAAAACTGTATATACTTCATTTCTTTATGAAGTCAAATACAAATCTTAAATGTATACAACTACATTTTTTTTTGTTTTTTTTCATAAGTTCCAAGATGGGGACATCTAATTCGTTGTTGTTTCCCGTTGTAGTTGTTGTGACTTATATTTCTGCTGATTGTATGGGCATTCTCTCTCGAACCATACTTCTGGTACATCGAATAGTAGGGCGTGGAGGTCATTGGAGATGAGCATCATCTGCAAAAACCAAGACAATTATATATATATAGATAGATAGATAGATAGATATAGATATAGATATATAAATGTGTAGTTATTATTGAGATACATATTTCATTATTTCCAATACCTTTACAATGATATTTACATGTTGGATTACTAGCTGAGAAAATTGGAGTGTTCATTGGTTCTGCCATTTGTTCCTCTTCCACTTGAGCATGAGCAGTTACATGCTCTATCATTCACAGAAGAAAATTTATTAGTACATGTCATCAATTATGTATTTAAAATCATATTAAATAAATATATTTTATAGCACACATACATGAATTGCTAGGTTGTTCTCCACCACCATGAGGCAGAACCCCACCAACATGTGGTACATGTTCGCTACCACTACCCTTGTTGCTTTTGTTGCTCTCACCCTGAAAACAAAAAAAAATACATGTAGTTTTTGATGTAATCATTCATGAATAGATTACAAAAATACATTATAATTATGGCCTAATTGGTTTTATATACCTCTGTGTGCATCAATGAGGAAATTGGGGTTTGCCCCAATATTTTTTGATGTTCCAACACATGTTGAAAACCATACTTGAAGCCAAGCCTCAAGTCTTCTTTAGTGGTTTCCTATTTCAAATAATTTCCCTGCAATGCATAACACCATGAAAATTTCTTGTGATAAATCAATTATTATTTTGCTATAGTTAGAAAACTTTGGCTGCAAATAATGATCATTTGATTATTACAATTCATGCTCTTAGTTTCTGATATCCACCCCGGTCCAGTTTGTGTTGCCCATATTTTTCTATTCTTGTATTTGTCGCTTTAGAGGTGTTGGGGAGACTATGAAAGGTTTCAAATATGTTAGAGATCGCAACTTTAAATATATCTAAAAGTAAAAATAAAATTGAACATTTTTCATTGAAAATATGATATGTGTCATACCTTCATGAAAAAAGTGGTTGAGTCTTTCCTTGTTTTATCAATGCCTTCTCCTCTGCATCATCCATGATCGCCTTCTACTCCTTCTCTAGAACCATTAGAGGACACTCATAGTTAGGGTTAATTTGCAAAATTTGCTATAATCTGCCCTGACATATTTCAAATTTAAGCCAGTTGTTGTGGTGACATATTTTCTGTTGAAGGTATCACCAAACAAGGTGAGCATGTGGTTCATCATATCATATTTCAATTTGTCATTTTGGGAATTCCATCATGTACGAATGGTGGGCCCAAAATCCCCAAATGCCTTCTCATGCAAGTTCTTATAAAAAATATTATTTCCTGCAAAAAAAAAGATCATTAATTAAAAATAATTTTAGGTATGTGGCTTTCAATTACATGAAAAAAACATTGAATTAATTAGATAATACCCACAATATTCAGTATCTTGATTGGAACACAGTCCTTTTCCACCAAGAATGTCACATGCCCCAATTTTTGCAAAAAACAATATTATATTATTTGATTTTATTTAAGGACAATATGTTAAATTTTATGCTAAGTTGAAATTGATGACTCAGCAGAGTCAAGGATATTTAATGTAATTCTGAATATTTTTATTATAAATAAATAAAGGAGGAGACAACAGCTTAGGAGAGCTATTAAAAGAGTGTTTACTGGTTAAATTGGTGGAGGAGACTGGGTGGAGAGCAAACAGACATGTGGCAGCATTCTCAAATCACTTCCAACTGTTGCAGGTGGCAACCTCCCTACATTTGGGGTCATGATTCCCCAAGAAAGTGGAATCGGAGTAGGTGCCTCAATTAATGAAAACTGACCCAAAAGACCTAGGAAATGTTTATAAAAATGGCCATTGAAGAGAGCTGAGGCTGCTCATTCTAGAGAAGTGATCATTCAGGTGAATGTACTTCAGAGAAATTCAATGGAAGGGAATTGTGGAAATATTTTGAGGGGATAACCACTAAGTGATGTAGTGCAACTTTTAAGCTAAAAGATATTACTACTGAGTGCAGGGTGTTTTACTGAGTTGTTGGACCATTCTACTGTTTGCATTCTCCACCAGTTCTCAGCAAAGAAGACCAGGAACAGGCTCGGGGGTCCTGAGGAAGCGTTGTTTGAGCGCTCTCCAAGAGTTTGGTAGGGAGGAAGCGTTGTTTGAGCGCTCTCCAAGAGTTGTTTGGTGTTGTTGTCTATCCTAATCAGGTTCTACATTATTTGTTTTATTGTGTTTGATAGATAAATCTGAATCTGATTGTTAAATGAATGTTAAATATTCAGTTTGTAAATTGTTAGAATGAAAAATAATTCTAGTATGTGTTTTTCCACACCTGGAAGGACCAGGCCGTACTCCATCACAGATAGAGTATTTATGATAAATGAAAGAAAATGTAAAGAGATTGAATAGAATAGATTTGGTTCTGCATTTCATAGTTAGCAAAGTAATTTATTTTAGTATGTAGATTATTATTAAAAAGAATAATGATATGGTTATCTAAGTTTATTGTTTTAACAAGCTTAATTATGTAAATATATTAGAAAAGAAATAGCAGTAATCTAGTACAGAAAGAAGGATTAATATGTTAAGAAAATATTTAGTAGATAAGATGTTGTAATTACAGACAGTAGATTAATTTTTATTCAAGTTAAAATATTATCAAGGTTAAACTGTGTTATGATAGGTTTATAATTCTCTGTGTTCACTTAGTAACTAATTGAAATGCAGCAGAAAAATCACAGTCGAGTTACAATGTTTACATTCAGTTCAGTAAATAAATAAACCACTAATCATATAGTTTTTTTTCTAATAATATCAATGTCACGTCCCCATGCCTCCGACCGACGAAGAGGACGCGATCTCCATGGCTTAAACCACCAGGGCCGAGTGCCCCATGAACATGTACAGGCTTAAAATTCATAAACAAAATGCTTAAACATACACACATGAACATTTATCATGCACAGATGCAATCATCTATCGTACACAGCGGAAACATCATACATTTAAGCCAGCATTCATTCAACATGATCATTTCATATTCATTAACAGACATTACAGTTGCAGAAGTAAAATGGACAGATCACTTATCTTATGAAGAACTCCTTCCGCAACCAGCTACGTCCCTGCAACGTTCCACCCAACCATAGGCCAGCGTGCTCCTTAATCTCTCAGCAGCGCTGCCACCCCCGAGCTGGGCATGATTCTCCAAGGAATAAGGGAACAAGCAAGCTTACACATAGCTAGGGATACACAAAACACAGCCAAGCCAACATAGTTTGGTTTATCAGGCCATTAGGGAGTTAGAGAAGGTAGATTGCTAAGCTAGTGAGCTCATTACAGAGCCAAGGACACCTACACTAGAACTAGCCTGACCTATAAGACACCCATCCACACCCAACACAAGGAATCAGTCCCTTCTCTGCTACACAGAGGCTCAGGCCCTGCATTCCCTTCCAGTGCTATTCAGGGGTGATGGAGAAGAAGGCCAGCCCTCTAGCTCTGTCTGTGTGGTTCTAGCCACTAGGTTTATCAAGCAAAACTAAGCCAACATCCCTACTCCTCTCACAGTCCGAAGACCAACAATTGCACGTATGTAATCAAGTCAACTTTCACAACTTAAACAGGGAAAATGAATTCTGAGTCATTATTGGCCCTATCGTGGCCAAAATGACTCTCAGGGGAATTTACAACAACCCCCAGCATGTAGGGAAGACCACAATCAACACAACCAACAACGTGGAAAAACACAGCCCATCCTGGGCAACGAAATCACCAAGAAAACATACACAGACCGAGTTGGGTAAGAAATTACAGTCTCCCAGCCTGTGGGTGAGCGTGAGAAACAATGCAGAACCCAAAATCGTCCTGTGAGTACAGGATATGACCACACTATTCACCAATCTGCAGAGGAAAACTGCTGCGTGGGTAAATCCAGCAAAATCCTGTGCGTGAAGACCAAAAATGGGAAGGAATCCCTCCGCGTGAGAATGCACAGCAATGGTGAGGACGCGAATTTGCAGGAGAAAATCACGTGGGTAAAACCCAGGGAAATTCCTGTGCGTGAAAACAGTGAGTGGCCAAATGGGGAGTGCGTGAAGGTGAACAGCTACCAGGAGGACGTGAATTTTCAGTGCATGGGTGCTCAGCAACTCGTGGAGACAAGAAAAATGTCTGCGTGAGGCCAAAACCACCAAGAGCCTGTGCGTGAGGAGAAAATAGACAAAATCATGGGTTTTTGTGGAAATCGCCTGCTGAGTGAAGTCAACAGGGGTGGAGTGTGCATGGAGGCATGCACTGACAGTCCTGCCACCCCACTCCCAAAACAATTAACTGCCATAACTTCCCTCAGCTACCAGCAGAAATTATTAACTGAAGGTGGTTGGGATAAAACAAAAGAAGATGACACATGGGTTTTTCCCCCTTTTGGCTCAAGATTTGACAAATCCCCCCCACATCCTTATCCTTGGGAAAATCATGCCCCATTCGATTTAGTTGCCGCGACCGTAGCTGGTTGTGTTCATTTAATTAATTATAGATGCATATTTACATGATGATAACCTAAAACGTATGCTGCATGCCCCGATATTCAATCGGTGACAAATTTAAATCCAAAACATAAGATAATCGATCAATGGTGGGGCCTTGGCCTTTAAATCCACACCATGATCATTTACAATATACACATCATATACATCTAATGTAACGGGGTCAAAACCGGGACATTACAATCAATTAATTTAAGACTAATTATTACTATAAACTAAATAGGGTTATATTAAAAGTACTTAAATCATAAAGAGCAAACTAAGTTACAGAATCTATGCTTATCTTTTCAACTCTTAGTAAATTCTATCTGTCAGTTTAGTAAATAAAACAAATGAGAATATGAGTAATAACTAATAAAAAAAAAATATTTATCTATGTAAAAAAAACTGTTTTATAATTATCAGACAGGCTTATACCTGTAAAGATAAACTATAGGATTGAAACCCTAAACCAAACTTATTTTTACAAATAAGAACAATTAAACTACTATAGACTGTTTACAGTCCCTTAAAAAGACAAATGTATTGTTACAAGTTAAATTATCACAATATACCTGTAATAATAATAACTAACCAAATTAATAAATAGTAGAATCCTATCATTAATCAATTGAAAATTTTATTTAGACAAGGGTTTCATTCAGGAAAACCCTAGCTTGTGTTTTCCAAGCAAATAAGTAAATATTATAAATTACACTATGACTCAGTTACAGTCTTAAATAATAACAACAGTCTATACACAAAATAAAATAGACAGTAATATTCTTTATTAACAGTTGGTTAGGGAAAACCCTAACATACCCAAAGTCACAATACAATATTACTGCAAAACGAGTCTGAGCTCGAAGAAAATCTTTTTCAAAACCAATGTATTGCATTGACAATCCGTAAGGCTGGAAATTTAAACCAATTACAACACCCAGCTCAATGCCAAGACTACCCAATGACATAGAGAGGGTTTGTAAATAGATTACAACCGACAACATTTAAAAAATAAAACCACATATCTAAGGGAGAAACTGAACAAGCTTCCACGCTCGGGGTTTCACCATCGACAACCCTATTACAAGCACGGTGAGAACCCATTCATTCAACCTAGGGCTTATCGGATTGAAGCCATGAGCCTTCGAAGACAGCCATCATCATCTTCGGCACGAGTTGCAAGAGTAGTCTCAAGTTCCTGCAAAGAGAGCACAATACTGTGCGTTAAATTCAAAAACTCATTCACTATTGTAAACCCTAATGTAAAAATAATTATTCTAAGTCTTCTATTCATGAAAGAAAACCAAATAATTACCTTAAATAAGATTATTGAACAGTCTAGTGAAGAGACTGTCACCAACTGCATATTGCTCATACAAAAATCCCAAACCCTACGACGTCGATGGAGCACAACCAACAACAATGAAGCTTAGCTTCTCACCGCAGTGATCGGCCAAGGGAAGGCAAGATGGAGCTAAGGATAGGCTGCAAGCCAAGTGCAAACAAAACCAACAAACTCTCGCACAGTAAAACCTACAACTAAGAAGGTTGGCAACTAGACCAAATACCGGAGACTACAACAATGTTAAGCCCAAGTTTTGGGGCAAGCTAGAACATGAAGAACACTCACGGCCGCCATGAAACCTTGTAGAGCAGCCTGAAGGCCAGCGTGAACTTTGGAGGGAGAATGACAAAGCGACTAGGGTTGCAAGAGTTTTATATCTCCAATACATGGATAGGAGGTGACCACGTGCCCTCAAATAATTCAAAACATGCGTGGGTTGATTCCAAAGTCCACCTGCGGTTCATTTATCCAATTATTAAAAACAATGATTTATATCAACTTTGCATGAACTATGATGTGTGCATATACATATCACATCGTTAATCATATACATCGTTAATCATATATAAATTTTATCATAATGTTTGATAGATCGATTTTGGGGGTTTGAGTAAAACAATAATATGATATCGTTGACCTAGTGTAAGGTGGTAACCACTTAATCTTTTGGTTAATCCCAAAAACGATCATGCTTAGAACCTTTCAAACTACAAGTAGGCTTATATACTTGCAAAACAATGTTAAATATGCATGTACTATAATCCAACTTATCTTTTATAAACAAATAGCTTGGGTGGTTATAATGTATGGAGTTGGATAGCAAAATAAAAATAAAAAATATAATCATGACTTTTACGAAGTTTGATGTTGGTTTAAACTTTCATAGACACTAGTTGCTTCTCGACTTGTCAATACTAGTATTTTACTATAATTGTTTATATTGCACAAGATAGTTTGTGATTGATCAAGATAACCTGTACTTAGCATAGGGTAGAATTTGATCATAGTAGAAAGATCTACCAAAATAGTTATTATAGACATAAAATTAATGTAAGAGAAGCATTATGGTAATAATAAAATTACAATGGAATAACCTTACTCAAGTCTATAATCATTGGAACGACACTGATTGACTTAGATTTAGGAAGTAAGGGCAAACAATATTCCATGTGAAATGATGCAGTTGTTTTTACAATAATCAAGCTTATATTATCAAGGAGTTTTACATGCAGTAAGTTTCCCTACAGAATGTAAATAACGATTATTTTGGTACTTTAGTAAAGACTACGATATTGTATGTGATTACAATAGTACATGTAGTACGACGTTGATGAGGAAGCTGATAACCTGTTAGTGAGCAATTGGTTTGTACATATAAGTAACAGGTTGATACTTACCATAACTAGTAAGTTAAAAATAAAATCGAATTGTATATTCTAATGAGAATCTTTACTATCAGTATTGATAAAAGCTCTTCCATGAATAAAAATAAGTAGTACGAATAAGTATAACATTTGCAAGTTAAGCATGTTAAAATAGAAATGAATATGCCACAAATATTACGAGCTTAGAGTTCACAGTAAGTATCTTTGGTGTCACGAAGCTTGATAAAGAAAGAAACTCATTTATCTGAACTCTTCTTACAAGAAAAACTAGAAAAGATAAACTACTTTACCTCATTGAAGTTGCTTGAAAATTATCAACTTATTTTACTAGCATATTATTTTTGCAAACAGAAACACTTCTTGATACTTTATGAATTTAAAATGTCTACTTGTTCGATCGTACTTGTGAACTTGTAAGAACCAACAATATGTCTGCATTAGCATAAATGCTAAGTAAGCCCAGGATTCAAAGTTAGATTCCACCTACTTGCCATAAAGTAGACTCGTTAGTAAACTGAAACAAAACAATATGCAAGTAAATCTTATTTACGTTACAAAAAAGAAGCTGTTTTAGTTAACGTAATTTGAAAATGTGTAATACTAATCATTGGACTATTTCATTTTTCGCTAACCGTTAGCTGTTAGTAAACCACATATTCAGCATTTTATGTTATCTCAAAATTTTAATTTTTTGTGAAAATTTGGGGTTTTGACATGTGGTTTCAGAGCACAAGGTTCAAACACTAGGCCTTGATGAATCCCAACTAGCTTTTATGAAACAATGATTTTGAATTATTTTGCTGATGTATTTTCTTTTAAATGTTATTCAACGGAGAAATTGTTTCTAAAGTTTAACCACGGGTATGGGAAGGTTTGAGGAATATGCGGAGGAGGAATCTCCGTTTACTGAACCAGAAAACTTACCAAGAGATCCTATACAAGAAGATTTAACCACTAATTCCTCGGAAGTTTTACAAACAGTAAAAGACTTAAAATATGAAATGGAATCAGTTAAATGAAAGAATGAAAGGATTCTAAGAGCTCAGGAGGAGCTGAATCAAATCCTAACAAAAAATTTTCAAACTGAGGGTAGGGGTAAAGGAGCTGAATCAGAAGATACAACTGATCAACATAACTATAAGAAAATTAAACAGACTAAAAATGAAAGTAGCTCATCTTCAAAGGTGTTTTGTGAGCAACGTAAATTTCTTTCTACTAGTGATAGTAGTGATGACAACCATTATACTAAAAAGAGAAAATATAAACCCTATGAGAAGATTTCTGGGGAATTTAAAAAGATTAAACCACCAACATTTAGTGGAGAAACTGAGAAGGGGGAGGAAGTGGAGTATTGGTTATCTAGGATGAAGATGTACTTCCACATTTATAACTATTCTCACCAATTAAAGGCTATAATGGCTATCTACAATCTCTCAAGAAACGCTGACATTTGGTGGCAGGACTGGAAGAGAGTGAAGGGAATAAAAGAGAAGAACGTAAACTGGAGTACCTTTAAGAGGTACTTTAAAAAGAAATTTTTGTCTGAGCAGTACTATGAAGAGAGAGAAAAAGAATTCTATGAGCTTAAATTAGGATCAATGACAATGAAAGATATAAACAACAAGTTTTTAAGTCTGCTTAGGTATGTGCCATACCTTGTAGATGAAAAACCAAAGGTACAATGATTCCTCAGATGTCTACCTTATCATATTAAGGACAGGATTGAGTATGACAATCCAAGGACTTTGGAAGAAGCTATGAGAAAATCCAACTTCTCTTATGAACATAATCGAAAGAAGGAAAGCATGGCCAACTAGAAGGCCAAGAAGAATAATAACCATTATGATCAAAAGAAGAAAGAATTTGTGCCGAACAGAAATTCTAAAAACAATAAGGCCAGAAATTTTCCTAACAAGAATTTACAAGGGAATAAGAATAATTCACCAAGCAATCAGAATAATTCCAAGGGTAAAGAATTTTCTAATAACCATGGTAATTACACCAAGAACTTTGAACGCAAAGAACCTATAAAGTGTTGGGAGTGTAATGGCCCACATTATGCCTCAGTCTATCCTAATCGGAAAAAGACTGTCAGTAATATTCATACCATACAGGAGGAGATGAATGTTGGAGAATTAGCAAGGACTATGCCCAGAATCAATGCAGCCTTGGAGAATCAACAAGCAGAATATCAAACTTCCATGGTGGAAGTAGAAGGTGGAACCAAAAGGAGATTTTCTGGTGGAACTGTACTGTATCCTCGGGCAGAGGGATATCACACTTCGGAACCGCACCATTAGTCAGGTGAAGGTGCAATGGAAGCACCTTAGTCCAGAGGAAGCCACCTGGGAATTGGAAAGTAATATGCGGGATACATATCCAATCCTGTTCAAGGGGAATTCTGAGGATGAAGAATAAATAACATCAAGGATGATCTTATGCTCTAAGGGGGTGTGTATGTCACATGCCCCAATTTTTGCAAAAACAATATTATATTATTTGATTTTATTTGAGGACAATATGTTAAATTTTATGCTAAGTTGTAATTGATGACTCAACAGAGTCAAGGATATTTAATGTAATTCTGAATATTTTTATTATAAATAAATAAAGGAGGAGACAACAGCTTAGGAGAGTTGTTAAAAGAGTGTTTACTGGTCAAATTGGTGCAGGAGACTGGATGGAGAGAAAACAGACATGTGGCAGCATCCTCAAACCACTTCCAACTGTTGCAGGAGGAAACCTACCTACATTTGGGGTCATGATTCCCCAAGAAAGTGGAATCAAAGCAGGTGCCTCAATTAATGAAAACTGACCCAAAATACCTAGGCAATCTTTATAAAAATTCCCATTGAAGAGAGTTGAGGCTGATCATTCTAGAGAAGTGATCATTTAGGTGAATGTACTTCAGAGAAATTCAATGGAAGGGAATTGTGGAAAGAGTTTGAGGCGATAACTGCTGAGTGATCTAGTGCAAATTTTAAGCTGAAAGATCTTACTGTTGAGTGCAGGGTGTTTTACTGAGTTGTTGGACCAGTCTATTGTTTGCATGCTCCACCAGTTCTCAGCCAAGAAGACCAGGAACAGGCTCGGGGGTCATGAGGAAGCGTTGTTTGAGTGCTCTCCAGGAGTTTGGTAGGGAGGAACGACCTCCTAACGCTTTTGTTGTCTATCCTAATTAGGTTCTACATTATTTGTTTTACTGTGTTTGATAGATAAATCTGGATCTAATTGTTAAATGAATGTTAAATATTCAATTTGTAAATTGTTAGAATGGAAAATAATTCTAGTATGTCTTTTTCCACACCTGGAAGGACCAGGCCGTACTTTAGCACAGATAGAGTATTTACGGTAGATGAAAAAAATGTAAAGAGACTGAATAGAATAGATTTGGTTATGCATTTCGTAGTTAGCAGATTAATTTATTTCAGTATGTAGATTATTATTAAAAAGAATAATGATCTGGTTATGTAAGTTTATTGTTTTAACAAGCTTATTCATATAAATATATTAGAAAAGAAATAGCAGTAATCTAGTACAGGTAGAAGGATTAATATGTTAAGAAAATATTTAGTAGATAACATGTTGTAATTACAGACAATAGATTAATTTTTATTCAGGTTAAAATATTATGGAGGTTACACTATGTTATGATAGGTTTATAATTCTTTGTGTTCACTTAGTAACTAATTGAAATGCAGCAGAAAAATCATAGTCGAGTTACAATGTTTACATTCAGTTCAGTAAAGAAATAAGCCACTAATCATATAGTTTATTTTCTAATAATATCAATTAATTTAAGACTAATTATTACTATAAAATAAATAGGGTTATATTAAAAGTACTTAAATCATAAAGAGCAAACTAAGTGACAGAATCTATGCTTATCTTTTCAAGGAACTCTTAGTAAATTCTATTTATCAGTTTAGTAAATAAAAACAATGAGAATATGAGTAATAACTAATATAAAAATAAATATTTATCTATGTAGAAAAAAACTGTTTTATAATTATCAGACAGGCTTATACCTGTAAAGATAAACTACAAGGTCGAAACCCTAAACCAAACTTATTTTTACAAATGAAAACAATTAAACTACTATGGACTGTTTATAGTCCTTTAAAAAGGCAAATGTATTGTTACAAGTTAAATTATCACAATATACCTGTAATAATAATAACTAACCAAATTAACAAATAGCAGAATCCTATCATTAATCAATTGAAAATTTTATTTAGACAAGGGTTTCATTCAGGAAAACCCTAGCTTGTGTTTTCCAAGCAAATAAGTAAATATTATAAATTATACTATGACTGAGTTACAGTCTTAAATAATAACAACAATATATACACAAAATAAAATAGAGAGTAATATTCTTTATTAACAGTCGGTTAGGGAAAACCCTAACATACCCAAAGTCACAATACAGTATTACTGCAAAACGAGTCTGAGATCGAAGAAAATATTTTTAAAAACCAATGTATTGCATTGACAAGCTGTAAAGCTGGAAATTTAAACAAATTACAACACCCAGCTCAAGGCCGAGACTACCCAACGACATAGCGAGGGTTTGTAAATAGATTACAACCAACAACATTTAAAAAATAAAACCACATATCTAATGGCGAAACTGAACAAGCTTCCAAGCTTGGGGTTTCACCATCGACAACACTGTTACAAGCAGGGTGAGAACCCATTCTTTCAACCCAGGGCTTACCGGATTGGAGCCATGAGCCTTCGAAGACAGCCATCATCATCTTCGGCATGGGTTGCAAGAGTATTCTCAAGTTCTTGCAAAGAGAGCACAATACTGTGCGTTAAATTCAAAAACTCATTCGCTATTGTAAACCCTACTGTAAAAATAATTACTATGAGTCTTCTATTCATGAAAGAAAACCAAATAATTGCCTTAAATAAGAGTATCGAACATTCTAGTGAAGAGACTGTCACCAACTGTAGATTGCTGATACGAAAATCCCAAACCCTATGACGTCGATGGAGCACAACCAATAGCAATGAAGCTTAGCTTCTCACCGCAGTGATAGGTCACGGGAAGGCAAGATGGAGCTAACGACAGGCCGCAAGCCAAGTTCTAACAAAACCAACAAACTCTCGCATAGTAAAACCCACAACTAAGAAGGTTGGCAACTAGACCGAATACCGGGGACTACAGCACCGTTAAACCCAAGTTTTGGGGCAAGCTAGAACATGAAGAACACTCACGGCCGCCATGAAACCTTAAAGAGCAGGCCAAAGGCGAGCGTGAACTTCAGAGGGAGAATGAAAAAGCGACTAGCGTTGCAAGAGTTTTATATCTCCATTACACTGACAGGAGGTGACCACGTGCCCTCAAATAATTCAAAACATGTGTGGGTTGATTTAAAGTCCACCTGCGATTCATTTATCCAATTATTAAAAACAATGATTTATATCAACTTTGCATGAACTATGATGTGTGCATATACATATCACATCGTTAATCATATATAAATTTTATCATAATGTTTGATAGATCGATTTTGGGCGTTTGGGTAAAACAATAATATGATATCGTTGACCTAGTGAAAGGTGGTAACCACTTAATCTTTTGGTTAATCCCGAAATTGATCATGCTTAGAACCTTTCAAACTACAAGTAGGCTTATATACTTGCAAAACAATGTTAAATATGCATGTACTATAATCCAACTTATCTTTTATAAAAAAATAGCTTGGGTGGTTATAATGTATGGAGGGTGATAGCAAAATAAAAATAAAAAATATAATCATGACTTTTACCAAGTTCGATGTTGGTTTAAACTTTCATAGAGACTAGTTGCTTATCGACTTGTCAATACTAGTATTTTACTATAATTGTTTATATTGGACAAGATAGTTTGTGATTGATCAAGATAACATGTACTTAGCATAGGGTAGAATTTGATCATAGTAGAAAGATCTACCAAAATAGTTACTATAGACATAAACTTAATGTAAGAGAAGCATTATGGTAATAATAAAATTACAATGGAATAACCTTACTCAAGTCTATAATAATTGGAATGACACTGATTGAATTAGATTTAGGAAGTAAGGGCAAACAATATTCCATGTGAAACGATGCAGTTGTTTTTACAATAATCAAGATTATATTATCAAGGAGTTT
Organism: Pseudotsuga menziesii; assembly: GCA_001517045.1. Taxonomy (NCBI): domain Eukaryota; kingdom Viridiplantae; phylum Streptophyta; class Pinopsida; order Pinales; family Pinaceae; genus Pseudotsuga; species Pseudotsuga menziesii. Next base: position 282,113 of record LPNX010443370.1, read on the forward strand.
TACAGGCAATAAGTTTCCCTACAGAATGTAAATAATGATTAGTTTGGTACTTTAGCAAAGACTACGATATTGTATGTGATTACAATAATACATGCAGTATGACATAGATGAGGAAGTTGATAACCTGTTAGTGAGAAATTGGTTTATACATATAAGTAACAGGTTGATACTTACCATAACTAGTAAGTTAAAAATAAAATCGAATTGTATATTCTAATGAGAATCTTTACTATCAGTATTGATAAAAGCTCTTCCATGAATAAAAATAAATAGTACGAATAAGTATAACATTTGCAAGTTAAGCATGTTAAAATAGAAATGAATATGCCACAAATATTACGAGCTTAGAGTTCACAGTAAGTATCTTTGGTGTCGCTAAGCTTCATAAAGAAAGAAACTCATTTATCTGAACTCTGCTTACAAGAAAAACTAGAAAAGATAAACTACTTTACTTCATTGAAGTTGCTTGAAAATTATCAGCTTATTTTACTAGCATATTATTTTTGCAAACAGAAACACTTCTTGATACGTTATGAATTTAAAACGTCTACTTGTTCGATCGTACCTGTGAACCTGTAAGAACCAGCAATATGTCTGCATTAGCATAAATGCTAAGTAAGCCCAGGATTCAAAGTTAGATTCCACCTACTTTCCATAAAGTAGACTCTTTAGTAAACTGAAAGAAAATAGTATGCAAGTAAATCTTATTTACGTTATGAAAAAGAAGTTGTTTTAGTTAATGTAATTTGAAAATGTGTATTACTAATCGTTGGACTATTTCATTTTCCGCTAACCGTTAGCTGTTAGTAAACCGCATATTCATCATTTTATGTTATCTCAAAATTTTAAATTTTTGTGAAAATTTGGGGTTTTGACATGTGGTTTCAGATCACAAGGTTCAAACACTAGGCCTTGATGAATCCCAACTAGCTTTTATGAAACAGTGATTTTGAATTATTTTGCTGATGTATTTTCTTTTAAATGTTATTCAGCAGAGAAAATGTTTCTGAAGTTTAACCATAGGTATGGGAAGGCTGGTGGAATATGCGGAGGAGAAATATCCATTTACTGAACCAGAAAACCTACTAAGAGATCCTATACAAGAATATTTAACCACTAATTCCTCAGAACTTTTACAAACAGTAAAAGACTTAAAATATGAAATGGAGTCAATTAAACGAGAGAATGAAAGGATTCTGAGAGCTCAGGAGGAGCTAAATCAGATCCTAATAGAAAGGTTTCAAACTGAGGGTAGGGGTAAAAGAGCTGAATCAAAAGATACAAGTCATCAACATAAATATAAGAAGGTTAAACAGACTAAAAATGAAAGTAGCTCATCTTCAAAGGTGTTTGGTGAGCAACGTAAATTTCCTTCTACTAGTGATAGTAGTGATGACAACCATTATACTAAAAAGAGAAAATATAAACCCTATGAGGAGATTTCTAAGGAATTAAAAAAGATTAAACCACCAACATTTAATGGAGATACTGAGAAGGGGGAGGAAGTGGAATCCTGGTTATCTGGGATGAAGAAGTACTTCCAGATTTTAACTATTCTAACCAATTAAAGGATAGAATGGCTATCTACAATCTCTCAGGAAAGGCTGACATTTGGTGGTAGGACTTGAAGAGAGTGAAGGGAATAAAGGAGAAGAATGTAAACTAGAGTACCTTCAAGAGGTACTTTAAAAAGAAATTTATGTTTGAGCAGTACTATGAAGAGAGAGCAAAATAATTCTATGAGCTTAAATTAGGATCAATGACTATAAAAGATCTAAACAACAAGGTTTTAAGTCTTCTTAGCTATGTGCCATACCTTGTAGATGAAAAACCAAAGGTACAACGATTCCTCAGCTGTCTACCTTATCATATTAAGGACAAGATTGGGTATGACAATCCAAGGACTTTGGAAGAAGCTATGAGGAAAGCCAACTTCTGTTATGAACATAATCGGAAGAAGGAAAGCATGGCCAACTAGAAGGCCAAGAAGAATAATAACCATTATGATCAAAAGAAGAAAAAATTTGTGCCCAATAGAAATTCTAAAAACAATAAAGCCAGAAATTTTCCTAGCAAGAATTTTCAAGGGAATAAGAATAATTCACCAAGCAATCATAATAATTCCAAGGGTATAGAATTTGCTAATAACCATGGTAATTACACCAAGAAATTTGAATGCAAAGAACCTATAAAGTGTTGGGAGTGTAATGGCCCACATATGCCTCAGTCTGTCCTAATCGAAAAAATTATGTCAGTAATATTCATACCATACAGGAGGAGATGACTGTTGGAGAATTAGGGAGGACTATGCCCAGAATCAATGCAGCCTTGGAGAATCGACAAGCAGAATATCAAACTTCCATGGTGAAAGTAGAAGGTGGAACCAGAAGGAGATTTTCTGTTGGAACTGGACTGTATCCTCGGGCGGAGGGAGATCACACTTTGGAGCCGCACCATTGGTCAGGTGAAGGTGCAATGGAAGCACCTTAGTCCAAAGGAAGCCACCTGGGAATTGGAAAGTAATATGCGGGATGCATATCCAATTCTGTTCAAGGGGAATTCTGAGGATGAATAATAAATAACATTGAGGATGATGTTATGCTCTAAGGGGGTGTGTATGTCACATGCCCCAATTTTTGCAAAAACAATATTACATTATTTGATTTTATTTGAGGACAATATGTTAAATTTTATGCTAAGTTGTAATTGATGACTCAGTAGAGTCAAGGATATTTAATGTAATTTCAAATATTTTTATTATAAATAAATAAAGGAGGAGACAACAGCTTAGGAGAGCTATTAAAAGAGTGTTTACAGGTTAAATTGGTGAAGGAGACTGGGTGGAGAGAAACAGACATGTGGCAGCATCCTCAAACCACTTCCAATTGTTGCAGGAGGCAACCTCCCTACATTTGGGGTCATGATTCCCCAAGAAAGTGGAATTAGAGCAGGTGGCTCAATTAATGAAAACTGACCCAAAATACCTAGGCAATATTTATAAAAATTCCCATTGAAGAGAGTTGAGGCTGCTCATTCAAGAGAAGTGATCATTCAGGTGAATGTACTTCAGAGAAATTCAATGGAAGGGAATTGTGGAAAGAGTTTGAGGGGATAATTGCTGCGTGATCTAGTGCAAATTTTAGGTTGAAAGATCTTACTGTTTAGTGCAAGGTGTTTTACTGAGTTGTTGGACCAGTCTACTGTTTGCATGCTCCACCAGTTCTCAGCCAAGAAGAGCAGGAACAAGCTCGAGGGTCCTGAGGAAGCTTTGTTTGAGCGATTTCCAGGTGTTTGGTAGGGAGGAACAGCCTCCTAACGTTGTTGTTGTCTATCCTAATCAGGTTCTACATTATTTGTTTTACTGTGTTAGATAGATAAATCAGAATCTGATGGTTAAATGAATGTTAAATATTCAATTTGTAAATTGTTAGAATAGAAAATAATTCTAGTCTGTGTTTTTCCACACCTGGAAGGACCAGGCCATACTCCAGGACATATAGAGTATTTACAGTATATGAAAGAAAATGTAAAGAGACTGAATAGAATAGATTTGGTTCTGTATTTCATAGTTAGAAGAGTAATTAATTTCAGTATGTAGATTATTATTAAAAAGAATAATGATCTGGTTATCTAAGTTTATTGTTTTAACAAGATTATTTATGTAAATATATTAGAAAAGAAATAGCAGTAATCCTGAGTACAAGTAGAAGGATTAATATGTTAAGAAAATATTTAGTAGATAATATGTTGTAATTATAGACAGTAGATTAATTTTTATTCAAGTTAAAATATTATGGAGGTTAAACTGTGTTATGATAGGTTTATAATTCTTTGTGATCACTTAGTAACTAAATGAAATGCAGCAGAAAAATCACAGTCTAGTTACAATGTTTACATTCAGTTCAAAAAAGAAATAAACCACTAATCATATAGTTTATTTTCTAATAATATCAATTAATTTAAGAATAATTATTACTATAAAATAAATAGGGTTATATTAAAAGTACTTAAATCATAAAGAGAAAATTAAGTTACAGAATCTATGCTTATCTTTTCAAGGAACTCTTTGTAAATTCTATCTGTCAGTTTAGTAAACAAAAACAATGAGAATATGTGTAATAACTAATATAAAAATAAATATTTATCTATGTAAAAAAAAACTGTTTTATAATTATCAGACAAGCTTATACCTGTAAAGATAAACTACAGGGTTGAAACCCTAAACCAAACTTATTTTTACAAATAAAAACAATTAAACTACTATAGACTGTTTACAGTCCTTTAAAAAGACAAATGTATTGTTACAAGTTAAATTATCACAATATACCTGTAATAATAATAACTAACCAAATTAACAAATAGCAGAATCCTATCATTAATCAATTGAAAATTTTATTTAGACAAGGGTTTCATTCAGGAAAACCCTAGCTTGTGTTTTCCAAGCAAATAAGTAAATATTATAAATTACACTATGACTGAGTTACAGTATTAAATAATAACAATATTCTATACATAAAAAAAAATAGACAGTAATATTCTTTATTAACAGTCGATTAGGGAAAATCCTAACATACCCAAAGTCACAATACAGTATTACTGCAAAACGAGTCTGAGCTCGAAGAAAATATTTTTAAAAACCAATGTATTGCATTGACAGGTCGTAAGGCTGGAAATTTAAACCAATTACAACACCCAGATCAAGGCCAAGACTACCCAACGACATCGCAAGGGTTTGTAAATAGATTACAACCAACAACATTTAAAAAAGAAAGCCACATATCTAATGGTGAAACTGAACAAGTTTCCAAGCTAGAGGTTTCACCATCAACAACCCTGTTACAAGTAGGGTGAGAACCCATTCATTCAACCCAGGGCTTACCATATTGGAGCCAGGAGCCTTCGAAGACAGCTAGCATCATCTTCAGCATGGGTTGCAAGAGTAGTCTCAAGTACCTGCAAAGAGGGCACAATACTGTGCGTTAAATACAAAAACTCATTTGCTATTGTAAACCCTACTGTAAAAATAATTATTATGAGTCTTCTATTCAAAAAATAAAACCAAATAATTACCTTAAATAAGAGTATCAAACAGTCTAGCAAAGAGACTCTCACCAACTTCAGATTGCTCATACAAAAATCCCAAACCCTATGAAGTCGATGGAGCACAACCAATAGCAATCAAGCTTAACTTCTCACTGCAGTGACAGGCCATGAGAAGGCAGGATGGAGCTAAGGACAGGACACAAGCAAAGTGCAAACAAAACCAACAAAATATCGCATAGTAAAACCCACAACTAAGAAGGTTGGCAACTAAACCGAATACCAAAGACTACAACAATGTTAAACCCAAGTTTTGGGGCAAGCTAGAATAGGAAGAACACTCATGGCCGCCATGAAACCTTGCAGAGCAGCCCGAAGGACATCGTGAACTTCGGAGGGAGAATGATAAAGTGACTATGGTTGCAAGAGTTTTATATCTCCAATACATGGACATGAGGTGACCACGTGCCCTCAAATAATTCAAACCATGCGTGGGTCGATTCCAAATTCCACCTGCTGTTCATTTATCCATTTATTAAAAACAATGATTTATATCAACTTTGCATGAACTATGATGTGTGCATATACATATCACATCGTTAATCATATATAAATTTTATCATAATGTTTGATAGATCGATTTTGGGCATTTGGGTAAAACAATAATATGATATCGTTGACCTAGTGTAAGGCGGTAACCACTTAATCTTTTGGTTAATCCCAAAATCGATCTTGCTTAGAACCTTTCAAACTACAAGTAGGCTTATATACTTGCAAAACAATGTTAAATATGCATGTACTATAATCCAACTTATCTTTTATAAACAAATAGCTTGGGTGGTTATAATGTATGGAGTTGGATAGCAAAATAAAAATAAAAAATATAATCATGACTTTTACCAAGTTTGATGTTTGTTTAAACTTTCATAGACACTAGTTGCTTCTCGACTTGTCAATACTAGTATTTCACTATAATTGTTTATATTGGACAAAATAGTTTGTGATTGATCAAGATAACCTGTACTTCGCATAGGGTAGAATTTGATCATAGTAGAAAGATCTACCAAAATAGTTACTATGGACATAAACTTAATGTAAGAGAAGCATTATGGTAATAATAAAATTACAATGGAATAACGTTACTCAAGTCTATAATCATTGGAACGACACTGATTGACTTAGATTTAGGAAGTAAGGGCAAACAATATTCCATGTGAAATGATGTAGTTGTTTTTACAATAATCAAGCTTATATTTTCAAAGAGTTTTACAGGCCGTAAGTTTCCCTACATAATGTAAATAACGATTAGTTTGGTACTTTAGTAAAGTCTACGATAGTGTATCTGATTACAATAGTACATGTAGTACGACGTTGATGAGGAAGCTTATAACCTGTTAGTGAGCAATTGGTTTGTACATATAAGTAACAGGTTGATACTTACCATAACTAGTAAGTTAAAAATAAAATCGAATTGTATATTCTAATGAGAATCTTTACTATCAGTATTGATAAAAGCTCTTCCATGAATAAAAATAAATAGTACGAATAAGTATAACATTTGCAAGTTAAGCGTGTTAAAATAGAAATGAATATGCCACAAAGATTACGAGCTTAGAGTTCACAGTAAGTATCTTTGGTGTCGCTAAGCTTGATAAAGAAAGAAACTCATTTATCTGAACTCTTCTTACAAGAAAAACTAGAAAAGATAAACTACTTTACCTCATTGAAGTTGCTTGGAAATTATTAGCTTATTTTACTAGCATATTATTTTTGCAAACAGAAACACTTCTTGACACTTTATGAATTTAAAACGTCTACTTGTTCGATTGTACCTGTGAACCTGTAAGAACCAGCAATCTATCTGCATTAGCAAAAATGCTAAGTAAGCCCAGGATTCAAAGTTAGATTCCACCTACTTGCCATAAAGTAGACTCGTTAGTAAACTAAAAGAAAACAGTATGCAAGTAAATATTATTTACGTTATGAAAAAGAAGTTGTTTTAGTTAACGTAATTTAAAAATGTGTAATACTAATCGTTGGACTGTTTCATTTTCCACTAACCGTTAGCCGTTAGTAAACCGAATATTCAACATTTTATGTTATCTCAAAATTTTAAATTTTTGTGAAAATTTGGGGTTTTGACATGTGGTTTTAGAGCACAAGGTTTAAACACTAGGCCTTGATGAAGCCCAACTAGATTTTATGAAACAATGATTTTGAATTATTTTGTTGATGTATTTTATTTTAAATGTTATTCAATAGAGAAAATTTTCCTGAAGTTTAACCACAAGTATGGAAAGGCTGTAGGAATATGCGGAGGAGGAATCTCCATTTACTGAACCAGAAAACTTACCAAGAGATCCTATACAAGAAGATTTAACCACAAATTCCTCAGAACTTTTACAAACAGTAAAAGACTTAAAATCTGAAATGGAATCAGTTAAACAAGAGAATGAAAGGATTATGAGAGCTAAGGAGGAGATGGATCAGATCCAAACATAAAGGTTTCAAACTGAGGGTAGGGGTAAAAGAGCTGAATTAGAAGATACATGTCATCAACATAAATATAAGAAGATTAAACAGACTAAAAATGAAAGTAGCTCATCTTCAGAGGTGTTTGGTGAGCAATGTAAATTTATTTCTACTAGTGATAGTAGTGATGACAACCATTATACTAAAAAGAGAAAATATAAACCCTATGAGGACATTTCTGGGGAATTTAGAAAGATTAAACCACCAACATTCAATGGACAGACTTAGAAGGGGGAGGAAGCAGAATCCTGGGTATCTGGGAAGAAGAAGTACTTCCATATTTATAACTATTCTAACCAATTAAAGGCTAGAATGGCTATCTACAATCTCTCAGGAAAGGCTGACATTAGGTGGCAGGACTTGAAGAGAGTGAAGGGAATAAAAGAGAAGAACGTAAACTGGAGTACCTTCAAGAGGTACTTTAAAAAGAAATTTATGTATGAGTGGTACTATGAAGAGAGAGCAAAAGAATTCTATGAGCTTAAATTAGGATCAATGACTATGAAAGATCTAAATAGCAAGTTTTTAAGTCTTCTTAGGTATGTGCCATACCTTGTAGATGAAAAACCAAAGGTACAGCGATTCCTCAGCCGATCTACCTTATCATATTAAGGACAGGATTGAGTATGACAATCCAAAGACTTTGGAAGAAGCTATGAGGAAAGCCAACTTCTGTTATGAATAGAATTGGAAGAAGGAAAGCATGGCCAACTGGAAGGCCAAGAAGAAGAATAACCAAAGAAATAGAAATTTGTGCCCATGCTTATGATCGAAATAAGAAATAATTTGTGCCCAATAGAAATTCTAAAAACAATAAGGCCAGAAATTTTCCTAACAAGAATTTACAAGGGAATAAGAATAATTCACCAAGCAATCAGAATAATTCCAAGGGTAAATAATTTGCTAATAACCATGGTAATTACACCAAGAACTTTGAACACAAAGAACCTATAAAGTGTTGGGAGTGTAATGGCCCACATTATGCCTCAGTCTATCCTAATCAAAAAAATACTGTCAGTAATATTCATACCATATAGGAGGAGATGATTGTTGGAGAATTAGCGAGGACTATGCCCAGAATCAATGCAGCCTTAGAGAATCGACAAGCAAAATATCAAACTTCCATGGTGGAAGTAGAAGGTAGAACCAGAAGGATATTTTCTGGTGGAACCAGACTATATCCTCGGGCAGAGGGAGATTACACTTCAGTTTCGCACCATTGGTCAGGTGAAGGTGCAATGGAAGCACCTTAGTCCAGAGGAATCCACCTAGGAATTGGAAAGTAATATGCGGGATGCATATCCAATTCTGTTCCAGGGGAATTCTAAGGATGAAGAATAAATAACATCGAGGACAATGTTATGCTCTCAGGGGGTGTGTATGTCACATGCCCCAATTTTTGCAAAATCAATATTATATTATTTGATTTTATTTAAGTACAATATGTTAAATTTTATGCTAAGTTGTAATTGATGACTCAGCAGAGTAAAGGATATTTAATGTAATTCTGAATATTTTTATTATAAATAAATAAAGGACAAGAAAACAACTTAGGAGAGCTGTTAAAAGAGTGTTTACTGGTCAATTTGGTGCAGTAGACTGGGTGGAGAGCAAACAGACATATGGAAGCATCCTCAAACCACTTCCAACTGTTGCAGGTGGCAACCTCCCTACATTTGGGGTCATGATTCCCCAAGAAAGTGGAATCAGAGTAGGTGGCTCAATTAATGAAAACTGACCCAAAAGACCTAGGCAATCTTTATAAAAATGCCCATTGAAGAGAGTTGAGGCTGCTCATTCTAGAGAAGTGATCATTAAGGTGAATGTACTTCAAAGAAATTCAATGGAAGGGAATTGTGGAAAGAGTTTGAGGGCATAACTGCTGAGTGATTTAGTGCAGATTTTACGTTGAAAGATCTTACTATTGAGTGCAGGGTGTTTTACTGAGTTGTTCGACCATTCTACTATTTGCATGCTCCACCAGTTCTCAGCCAAGAAGACCAGGAACAGGCTTGGGGGTCCTGAGGAAGCGTTGCTTGAGCGCTCTCCAGGAGTTTGGTAGGGACAAATGGCCTCCTAACGTTGTTGTTGTATATCCTAATCAGGTTCTACATTATTTGTTTTACTATGTTAGATAGATAAATCTAAATCAGATTGTTAAATGAATGTTAAATATTTAGTTTGTAAATTGTTAGAATGGAAAATAATTCTAGTCTATGCTTTTCCACACCTGGAAGGACCGGGCCGTACTCCAGCACAGATAGAGTATTTACAGTAGATGAAAGAAAATGTAAAGAGACTGAATAGAATAGAGTTGGTTCTGCATTTCCTAGTTAGCAGAGTAATTTATTTCAATATATAGATTATTATTAAAAAGAATAATGATCTGGTTATCTAAGTTTATTGTTTTAACAAGATTATTTATGTAAATATATTAGAAAAGAAATAGCAGTAATCTAGTACAGGTAGAAGGATTAATATGTTAAGAAAATATTTAGTAGATAAGATGTTGTAATTACAGACAGTAGATTAATTTTTATTCAAGTTAAAATATTATGGATGTTAAACTATGTTATGATAGGTTTATAATTCTCTGTGTTCACTTAGTAACTAATTGAAATGCAGCAGAAAAATCACAGTCGAGTTACAATGTTTACATTCAGTTCAGTAAAGAAATAAACCACTAATCATATAGTTTATTTTCTAATAATATCAATTAATTTAAGACTAATTATTACTATAAACTAAATAGGTTTATATTAAAAGTACTTAAATCATAAAGAGCAAACTAAGTTACAGAATCTATGCTTATCTTTTCAAAGAACTCTTAGTAAATTCTATCTATCAGTTTAGTAAATAAAAACAATGAGAATATGAGTAATAACTAATATAAAAATAAATATTTATCTATGTAAAAAAAATTTGTTTTATAATTATCAGACAGGCTTATACCTGTAAAGATAAACTACAGGGTCGAAACCCTAAACCAAACTTGTTTTTACAAATAAACACAATTAAACTACTATAGACTATTTACAGTCCTTTAAAAAGACAAATGTATTGTTACAAGTTAAATTATCACAATATACCTGTAATAATAATAACTAACCAAATTAACAAATAGTAGAATCCTATCATTAATCAATTGAAAATTTTATTTAGACAAGGGTTTCATTCAGGAAAAACCTAGCTTGCATTTTCCAAGCAAATAAGTAAATATTATAAATTACACTATGACTGAATTACAGTATTAAATAATAACAACAGTCTATACACAAATAAAATAGAGAGTAATATTATTTATTAACAGACGGTTAGGGAAAACCCTAACATACCCAAAGTCACAATACAGTATTACTGCAAAACGAGTCTAAGCTCGAAGAAAATCTTTTTAAAAACCAATGTATTGCATTGACAGGAAGTAAGGCTGGAAATTTAAACCAATTACAACACCTAGCTCAAGGTTGAGACTACCCAACGACATAGAGAGGGTTTGTAAATAGATTACAACCAACAACATTTAAAAAAGAAAACCACATATATAATGGCGAAACTGAACAAGCTTCCAAGCTCGGGGTTTCACCATTGACAATCTTGTTACAAGTAGGGTGAGAACCCATTCTTTCAACCCAGGGCTTACCGAATTGGAGCCACAAGCCTTCGAAGAAAGCCATCATCATCTTCGGCATGGGTTGCAAGAGTAGTCTCAAGTTCCTGCAAAGAGAGCACAATACTGTGCGTTAAATTCAAAAACTCATTCGCTATTGTAAACCCTACTGTAAAAATAATTACTGTGAGTCTTCTATTCAGGAAAGAAAAGCAAATAATTACCTTAAATAAGAGTATCGAACATTCTAGCGAAGAGACGGTCACCAACTGCAAATTGCTCATACAAAAATCCCAAACCCTATGACGTCGATGGAGCACAACCAACAGCAATGAATCTTAGCTTCTCACCACAGTGACAGGCCACGGGAAGGCAGGATGGAGCTAAGGACAGGCTGCAAGCCAAGTGCAAACAAAACCAACAAACTCTCGCATAGTAAAACCCACAACTAAGAAGGTTGGAAACTAGACCGAATACCGAAGACTATAGCAACGTTAAACCCAAGTTTTGGGGCAAGCTAGAACATGAAGAACACTCACAGCCGCCATGAAACTTTGCAGAGCATCCTGTAGTCCAGCATAAACTTCGGAGGGAGAATGACAAAGCGACTAGGTTTGCAAGAGTTTTATATCTCCAATACATGGACATGAGGTGACCACGTGCCCTCAAATAATTCAAACCATGCGTGGGTCGATTCCAAAGTCCACCTACAGTTCATTTATCCAATTATTAACACTACTACATTTCGACCAAAAATCCAACGGCTGTCATGTCGGATTTTCGACACTTCCCTGTCACATGTACGACACTTTGATTTTTTTTTAAGCGTCAGAAACTTGGCGTCGGTTATCCGACACCTAAGTAACCGTCGGTTAAGCGACACCTATGTAACCGTCGGTTAAATTTAAAGTGTTAGTTAAGCGACATAATATCTTCGACGGCAGTGATTTTTTTTTGAAAAATAACCCTCGGGCCGTCGGTTATGCGACAGAGAGTCCGTCGATTAAGCGACGGTTGGCAATTTTTTTTTAAAAACACCCTTTATTCCGTCACTGCTTGCCGTCGATTAAGCGACGGAGATGACCTGCTTGCCGACACTTAAGCGACAGTTATAGGCGTTGCTTAAGCGACGCTTGTGTGCGTTTTTTAAAAAAATATATAAAATTATGTGCAGTTCAGTATTGGTAACGTTGATCAATCAATTTTTCCTTGTTGTTAGTTTCTAATCCAATACCTGTTGCGCATTTGAACCAGCGGATGCCATAGATATACAATAATCCCATAACTCCACTTCTTCCTAGACTGCCTTGAGTTGCACCATGCCTTTGAGTTGTCAATCTACTCTGATTCTATCCTTCTCTTTGGTTTGTCTTTTTCGATCTAACATAAGTGATCCAAAATAGCTAGGATCTTATTTGCATAAATATGAGGTGGAATGTAGATATCCTAAAAAATAATCTTGTTATGGGAAAGTCAGCCCCCCCAAATCATAAGGAGAGGTAGGGCTCCATAGTCCTAAAAAAATAGGTGACTAAGCCATGTATGAAGAGCAGTTTTAATCTCATTCCCCAACCAAATAAAATGAGTACTTATAACCTATGAGGCATACTTCCAAATATTATTCATATAGGGGAAGTTTATAAAAATGTGATTGATGTATTCTCCATCAATTCTACAAAGAGAACACATGCCAAGACCTACACCAAATTTTTTTATAAGACAATCCTAGACATGAATTTTTCCAGCCAAGGTTATCCACATGAATAGTTTGGCATTGAGTGGAAAATTGAAATGTCATATCTCCATTTTCCACCACTCTGTAGAGGGGTGTTCTTCTTCTTCCCGAATGACATTATGTGTGTGTTTTAAAAAAAATATATACAAAATCATGTGCAGTTCAGTATTGGTAACGTTGATCAAGCATGATACCTATCCAGCTTAATTAACTAGGTGCTTGTACTCGGCTTCATGATTACACTGCTGAAATGAGCAATACATATCGTTCTTTCCATAATTGAGCTTGATTGAGCTCAGTTCTTAGCTGAATGCTTCTAAGTCTCCCAGTTGTATGCTTACTTATATAGTAGGAGTAAGTTAGCTTTCACTATGATATAGCTGTTATTCTACTCTAATCAACTATGTGTTTATCCGTATAAAGCTTGCATATCCATATTAACTCACATATGGTTAAAGATAATGGTAATCACTCATTCCAATCACACTCAGTACAAAACATTATGTGGTTTCACTAATGGTGCTTGTGTTTCCATAAGAGATACATGCAGGCCCATTTTTTTAACTTGTGCACTTTACTTCAAACATTTTAACACTAACACAAACTAAATTCTTTGAAGAATTCTTCAATTCAGCCAGAATAGCAGCCTATCTTCAGTGTGC